>NQLW01000011.1:3042890-3085909 GCA_002312845.1 Kalanchoe fedtschenkoi
TGTTCTTCCAGTATCAACTGTGTTCCTTACAGTTCTCATGACTATGGCTGCAGCACGTGCGTCAAGCCCTGATGTTGGCTCATCCATGAAAATTATGGATGGATTTGCCACCAGCTCAACTGCTATTGTCAGTCTTTTGCGCTGTTCTGTGGAAAGGCCATTAACTCCGGGTAGTCCTACAAGCGCATTTCTCAAGGAATCCAGCTCAACTAGCTCCATGACTTCCTCGATGAACATTTTTCTGGTCTTGGTATCAACATCAGCTGGCAAACGAAGCCAAGCGGAGTAGAGCAAGGACTCATAAACGGTGACTTGAGGAGAGTGAATATCATTTTGTTCACAGTACCCTGAAATTCGTGCAAATGTCTCTTGCTTTTTTGGGTATCCTGAAACTGTTATGTTACCCTCAATATACCCACCAGTTTTCCTTCCAGCCAACACGTCCATTAATGTAGTTTTACCAGCACCGCTGACACCCATCAGAGCTGTGAGCACACCCGGCCTGAAAGATCCACTCACACCCTTCAAAAGGACTAGTTTATCTTCCACTACACCTTGGCTTTTCATTTCCTGCATTATTTAACCGGGTTATGGCATATTTAGAAATGAGCTTATTCTTTTATGAACATTTTCTTGCCCCAACTTTACCTGTGGCATGTCAACTGAGTATACAACATTGTCAAAAGTGAGTGAGTGTTGCTCAAATGGAAGAACCATTCCCTTTTTCTTGTTTGGATTTGCTTCGATGATGCCATCTGGTCTTGCTGATATTCCTGATGTGGCACTTCTCATTTGGATATCACCACCGGCAGAACTACTTCCCTGGTCTGCTGATTCTGCTGCACTCTCCTCACTAATGCTTTGGGATTTCCCATATGCTGGAAGGCAAGAAAGGCAGAAATCAGTTTAAGTATGTTATTTCTTTTGTAGTCTTGATGTGAAAGAAAAGCTGATACTCACGGTTGAGAAAATGTAGAGCAGCTGCAACAGCTGCATTGAACAGAAGTACAAATCCGACTAAAGCTCCAAGTCCGATCCAATACCAGTGAGCTTCGGGAAAGAACCCACGTGATTTCAGGACCTGAACTCCCAAAGCTTCTGTACTCCCGTTGATGATCTATGAGGTGAAGGACTCTTCTGTCAGTTTCGACACATTCATACATCAGATTGAAAATTTTCAAATGGGAAAATAGCTTACTTTGTTCCAACTGTGACCGAGGAATTCGTTTACTGCTATAGCGTTCTGCGCATACATCAAAGGAGAACACCAATATCCCCATATCCACCAAACTTTGACATCCTCTGTTGCGGGAATGAGGCGGAAAGTGTTAGCGCTAGCAGTGGAACAAGGCGGATTACATTCAATTTCATGATGAATATGGTCTTCTCATACCTCTGGAAAGAACAAAGCCGCCCAGTGCAAAAAGGAATAGTAAAGCAAATGCCCCGAAAGTGTTGGCGACAATCATGTTTCTACCGAGTGCAGCCATAAGTCGGAACAAGCCAGAGGCCATCTGGTTAACAAATATAAGCAGAAGTATCTGCTTGAATAACCTGAATGGAAGATTACCACATTGTCAGAGAAGGGCAAGGATTATTTGAGAGTACAAGTAGTAGAAGTTGATTTTTAATAATTTACCTCCCTACGTTTGCATCGAATCCGACTACGTAGTAAGTAAGGAATACCCAAACAGCTACTTCAACAAATGTGATGGGAATTTTGAGGACCCATGAAGGAATAGCATATGCCCAAGAAGGGTAGAACAGGAGGTCCCTCTGTTTGTAGAAAACAGGAAGCTTCGCTATGGTCATGGACAGCTCTGACATTCCATTAAACATGGTTATAATGACAGCGAAGAACAAAGCCCCTGTATAAATTGACCCATCAGTGATTGTATTCCGTCCCATTTCAGTTCGCAAGAAGAGAGTCATGGTGATAAATGCCATCACAATGAGCTGCAATGATTCAAAAGTGGAATATCAGTCACAGTTAAGTGAGAGTGTACTTGATCGTATCGGAGTCTGGACAATTTCTTACTTGAACCAGTTTGAAGATAAAAACGAAGGAGTTTCTCTTCATGAGCAAATACTCCCGTGAGGTACATGCTTTTAGTAGCTCCTTCTTGTTTACACCATATTGGCTTTTAGACAAAGCAGCCGGGTGGCTTTTTGTCTTGTCAAAAGGTACGGCGAGCTCATTCTGTATTCTCCGACCAACATGGAATGATTGGTACCCTTCCACGAATTCCTTGATGGTAACAAATCTGTATGGCTCATCTCTACGTGCCCAATACTGTTTCTGATCTTTTTTGGATGTAACCTGCCAGAAATTTTAGTTTACAATTTAATCAAATGTCAATTTGGTGGCCCAGAGATCCACAAAGCATGCTGAATTCACTAGACATACCTCCTGTAAGAAGTCTGCAACACCTTTCCTCTCAGGACATTTGAAACCCATAATCTCAAAGAATTCCAGCACTTGTTCACGGGGACCCTGGTATACAATCTCACCGTCTGAAAGGAGTATAATGTCATCAAAGAGGTCATACGTCTCTGGTGCTGGCTGCAAGAGGGAGATGACAGCCGTTCCATTCAGTATGTGGACATATTGCCTCATTGAGTTCACTATTTGGAAAGTCGTGGAGCTGTCTAGACCAGTTGATATCTCATCCATGAACAGAGCCTTTGCCGGTCCAACTAGCATCTCACCTGTGATGGATTTTCATTTACCATTATTTAATGAAATTTGACGGAGGGTCAGCTGAATTCGGACTGCAGACAATACCTGTTGTGACACGCTTTCTCTGCCCTCCAGAAATACCCCTCAACATGTCATCTCCCACCATAGTGTCAGCACAAATATCCAGTCCCAAAATCTGATCATAATCAGCATGGTCTTAGTATGTGACTCTGACGACATTGTTTTGGGTAGTTTTTTAAATAAAGACTGTGATTACCTTCAGAGTATAATCTGTTACTACACTCGCCTCTTGCCCTACCGTTGCTGCTGCCTGGAGTTCCAAAGTCAGTAAACGTATATGTCACTAGGATAAAGAGCATCCTGTTGACTAAGGTGATTGATTGAAATTCTTTTATTATTACCTTCATGTATATATCAATATCAGGATCGGGCTTAATATTTGCCTCCTTTTCTCTTCTAGCAAGCTCTGCCAGCATCTCTGTGTATTTATAGAGCAGCACTGGTTAAGCTACCGGAAATTATCAAAATATTTATTATCATTTGAGTCCCAAAGAGCAAGTCAGTTTTAACTGACCATAGCGAGATCCGACGCCCTGGCATCGAGCAGAGAAGGCTAACGTTTCTCGCACCGTCATCTCTCCAATATGAACATCATATTGACTTATATAAGCGGCAGTTCTTTGCGGCACAAACTCCTCCATGCCATGGCCATTGTAAGTTACCTTGCCTGTAACCTGGTGAAGAATAGACAAGTGTTATATACTGGCCAACATGAAGACCAACCCCTGGAAACTAATAAAGGCAGAAGAGGATTCGATTTCTCAACCTTGAGAGCTTTATCAAGCTTTCCTGATAAGGCTAGCAAAAGGGTGGTCTTTCCAGAACTTGGAGGGCCTAAAAGCAGAGTCATTCTGCAAATTTCACATGGCGGTAAGGTTGATGCTCAGCTTAGCATGAAATATAAGGTTTAAGCTCTTTGTGATGGCTAGAAACTAACTAACAGTACCTATTAGGCTTGACCACCCCACTAACATCCTTGAGGATGTTCATTTGTTTCTTTCGACTGGGAAGAATATGAAGAGTATTCAAGAAACCCTGTCAAAAAGAAAAGAAACACCAGAGAGAATCATCCTGCTGTTTTAATTATGACTGAAGGTTGGCATTTGCCAAATCTTGCTGGTCGGTTACCTCGACAATGTCTGCAATAAAGTTGATAAAAGATGGTAGAGCTCTGCTTCCTACATATGCCTCTGCTTCAATAGTTAAATGCTCGAACCTCACCTCTATAGTTGGATTCTCAATTCCAACTCTGTATAACAAAACCCCATAATATTTAGTGATCCAACCACAGAAAAGGAGCAGTTGAAGAGCTGATGGGTTAGAGATTGATGTGGTATACCTATCAATACGATTCTTAAGCTTACGCAGGAACTTCTCGTTGTCCTCTTCAGCAACTTTGACCAGCCTCTCAACCAAATTCTTTCTATCCTCAAAGCCAAGGTTGTCGATGTCGATTTCACTGGCCTCTCCCTGAGGACCAGTCCACAAACCTTTCTTGAGGCGATTGTAGGTGGGGAGTTTCTCAAGTGCAGCCCATCTCAGTGCTTCTTCATCATCCTGTTCTCTTGAAGATCGCGAGAAGACTTCCATCCCATTGTTCCTCCATATCGTAGAACTGGGAGCTCGTAAACTGTTGGTGAACTTGTAAAGATCAGCGTTATCCATGTCCAAGAAACCCTCACCAGACCCAGAGCTAGTTTATTTACTCTCTGGGCGGATGTATGTTATGCAGAAAAATATATCAGAACAAAAAAAAAAAAAGATGCTGCCCTGCAGCTCCAACCCAGACAAAGGTTTGTTGTGAAGATCTCAATCAAGACTCAACAGATGGAGGATTGGTGGCAGGGTTGAATGAAAGAATTGAATAAAATGGGGAGGAAGAAGGGGGAGTATATAAAGGAATGAGGACCAAGGCCAGTCATTTGATGTGTGTGCGATAATAGAGAGAGAGAGAGGCGGCTGGTAAAGTTTTCAAATGCGTTGATTTTTCTTGAAGATTTTTTTTTTGTCATTATTTAAGGAAGAAAGAGCAGTGAAGGTGCCAATCACAAAGAGACTGCCTAGCCTCGTGCTTAAACAATCCAAATCCCTCCCTCATCTGGGCTGCTGTTTGTGTCTTCACCTCTCCTCTCTTGAATAGCATTTTAGAGATTGATTTTCTGCCATCACTTTTGACCCACCCTCTCCTTTTCGTTCCCAATTCCTATCCCCACTTTTTCCATTATTTTATTTCTCAACTACTTATTGTGATTCCATATAAAATATTTTAGCATGACCCAACTTGATTCTTTACTTCTAGAAGAACTAGTTTTATTTTTGCAAATTGAATGATTATTGTTCCTTGTGAATGCACACATGAAACTACTTCTGACTGTAGGGGTAACTGCACTGAATTTGTATCCTGGATCCAATTTGATGTGGTTTGTTATGGTTTCTCAGGCTAGTTAGGTGTGTTCATGTATCCGGTATGTGAGGATCTAATAATTTTTCTTTTATTTTATTTATTTTTGGCAAAATTATTAATGTGAGGCTTCTTATTTATTGAAATTGAATCTGGTTTTGGATTTGGAATGGTTGGCTCTGGCTGCCTACTGAATAGTACGGTCAAATTTGGAAGTCCATAAATTTTTTTTTTTCATGTTCTGGAGTCTAGAATTTTTTTTCCTCTATTGCATTAAATAAAAGTACTGCTAGCCTATAATTCCTTGCCAATTATTTTTAAGGTTTTTCAGTAGGCCCGGGATGCCTTGCAAATTGCATTTAGACCGCTGTCCATAATTTACTTTAGTCCAGTGGAATCATATGTTTTCTTGAAGTATAGATTAGCCTCTTCCTGCACTAAAAATTGATGTCACTTTGTGGATAAGATCTCTCATCTGCAGAGCATTTGTATTACAAAAGCGGTTGAAGTCTCTGAAATAATTTGGTAGTGCAAAATCTGTAAGAACTAGTATCATCATGGTGGCATGATCTAATGATGACAAATCAGTTCTATTGCAGCGGGAAGAGATGAAGACTGGGTTGTTTAGAAGTTTCTACCAGAGTCAACACACTTGACAATCCTCTGAGGTATTGATTATTCAATTCAAAGCATTTGAACCGTTCTAACAACTATTCTTTAATGGGCATAAAAGTCGATCTGGTTCTGTAGGCATATACGTAGTAATAGATGGATTTTGATACACGACATCAAATTCACATGCACCAAAATCAAAATTATGTAGTTTTGAACAGTAATAAGTAATCACTCTTTTTATATAAAAATTAAATAATATTAGTGAAAATCAAAACCATTCTTGTTTTGTACCAAAATCACATATTTGGATTAACATCAAACTTGTTTGGCATTCCGCAATAGATTGTTAGATGTGTGTGACATATCGCATCTTGCATAGTCTTGGCATTGGGTGGTACATACATACAAGATTAGGTTGCGGGGGATGGGAATTAGGTTCCCCGCCTTTGGATTCTAAGTCTCAATGACGGCCTTGTCATAACTTAAACTAACCATGAGGATGTTTCATCTATGATGCCTGATCCTTTGATGTTTACGACAGCACAGGCCTACACGTGGGCTGATAATAAAAGTCGTCATGTCTAGACTTTTGTTTGTTTAGAATTTTAGTTAAATTTAATCTAATGTCTGAAACGGTTCCGTCCCCAAAAATATCTGAGAGAAAGGGTGAATCTTTTTAGAAGGATTTATGCAAATGTTGGTGGTGCTACTAGATTTCTTTTCTAGTCTATTCTGACCATCTAGATGACTTGAACTAAACGGTATCTTCAGCTCATCCCTCCACTTTCATAGTTAGTTTCATGTTGCTTCCCTCTTATATAAATTTCATATGTTATGAATTTCAGGCTGTCAACATTGTGAGGCTCTTTTGTTCATATTTGTACGAACCAAAGCTTTTTCAGATCACATGCAGTGGAAATACTGGACCATTGAGTAGCCAAACTGAGAAATGCTGAGCAATTATTACCATTATATATGGAATTTTGACACTTGGTTTGATTTTTTTTGTATCCTGGCTTTGACTTTTTGTTGATTTTGACCTTACAAATGATGTTCATTTTTTTTTCTTTCGAAGCAAGACCAGACATTTAGCATTTCCAAATGTGTTTTGGGTCTTTATTACAGACTTATATTCATCTTTCAGCACAGCCGTAAGTATCTTATGATATAACAAGGCTTGCAGAAGGTTTTTTTTTAAAGAGGCGAAAAGTTTATTGATAGATATATAGGCTGATTCGGGTAGGGAAAGAGAAACACAAATTTAGGTGATATGTAAAAGGTGAGCATCTAGACACGAATGGAGAAACGGATTGGGATGAAAATTGTCGCGACATCTATAAACGGCACGGAGAAAGTGATCCTTGACCGGTTTTAAAAATAGAAGTTCGCAAGTAGGACAAATAAAAGAAAACAAAAATCTGCTCATTTATCGTAAGAGTATATTCACAAATTTAGTCATTTGAGCCTGGAAATAAAAACTAAAATTAATAAGCCCACAATGTAATATGAAATTTTTTAAGACTCTTGACCAAGTTTCATGCGATTCAGACATATTTTAAGGGTCGTTTTAGCGATTTATCCATGAAAAATCATGCTCAAAGAGTGAATTTTGACAGATCGAGCTACGAACGGAGAAATGGATTGAGATGAAATGTGTTGTGGCATCTATATATGGTTTTGAAAATAGAAGTTCGCAGGTAGGACAAATAAAAAATCAAAATCGGCTCATTTTTGATAGGGGTATACCCATAAATTTGGTCATTTGAACCCGAAAATGAAATCAGAACTAACAAACCCACAATATAATATGAAATATTTTAAGACTCTTAACCAAGTTTCATGTGATTCAGACACATTTTAGGAGCTTGTTTCAGCGATTTATCCATGAAAAATCATATCCGAGGAGCAAACTTTGAAAGACCGATTTGGGCACAAACATAGAAATGGATTATAATGAAAATTATCATGACATTTAAAGGCAACACACAGAAAGTGTTAAAAGTTTGAGGCAGGACATAAAAGGGTAACCAAAATCAACTAATTTTTCGTAAACATATATCCACAAATTTGTTTATTTGGACCCAGAAATAAAAATTAGAACCAATAAGCCCATAATATAATATGAAATCTTTTAAGACTCTATACCAAGTTTCATGCGATTCAAACACATTTTAAGGGCTCGTTTCAGTGATTTATTCATGACAAATCGTGTCCGAAGAGCGAACTTTGAAAGGTTGATCTAGGAAGAAATAGAGAAACAGATTAAGACAAAAACTGTTGTGACATCTATAGATAACATGCAGAAGGTGATTCTCACTCGGTTTCAAAGATAGAAATCCACAGGTAGGACAAATGAAAAATCAAAATTGATCCATTTTCTTTACAATATACCCACAAATTTGGTCATTTTGGCATATAGAAGAAAATCAGATATAACAAAACCACAATGTAATATAAATTTCAACATTGTTGGCCAAGTTTCATACGATTTAGACATGTTTCAGATGCACGTTTTGGCGGTTTATTCATGAAAATTCGAGCCCAAAGAGGGAACTTTGAAAGGACAATCTGGGCACGAAAGGAGAAACTGATTGGGATGAATTATCATCACATCTATAGACGGCACGCAAAAGGTGATCCTCACTCGGTTTTGAAAAAAGAAGTCTGCAGGTGGGATAAATACAAGAAAACCAAAATCGACCCATTTTTCGTAGAGATATACTACAAATTTGGTCATTTGGTCCCAAAAATGAAAATTACAACTAATACGCCCACAAAATAATATAAATTTTTTTAAGACTTTTGGCCAAGTTTTCATGCGATTCAGGATTGTTTTAGGGGCTCATTCAACCATTTATCTATGAAAAACTTTGTCTGAAGAGCAAAATTTGAAAGGTTGATCTGGGCATGAACGAATTAATGGATTGGGATGAAAATTGTTGTGACATATATTGACGGCACACAAAAAGTGATCCTAGCTTGATTTCAAAAACAAAAATCCATAAGTAAAATAAATAAAATAAAATAAAAATCGACAAATTTTTCGTAGGGTTAAACTCACAAATTTATTCATTTGGGTCCGCAAATAAAAATCAATAGTAATATGAAACATTTTATGACTCTTGGTCAAGTTTCATGTGATTCAAATAAGTTTTAGAGGCCCGTTTCAAAGATTTATCCATGAAAAACAGTACCCGATGAGCGTACTTTGAAAGGCAGATTTGAGCATGAACAGAGAAACGAATGGGGATGAAAACTGTCATGTATCTATAGATGGAACACAAAAGATGATTCTAACTCGATTTTAAAATCAGAAGTCCGCAGGTAGGATGAATGAAAGAAAATCAAAATGGGTATATCCACAAATTTGGTGATTTGAGCCCATAAATGAAAAATAGAACTAACAAATTCATAATATAATATGAAATATTTTAAGACTCCTGACCAAATTTAATGCGATTCATACATGTTTTAGGAGCCCGTTTAAGAGATTTATCCATGAAAAAAATGTGCTCCAAGAGAGAACTTTGAAAGACCAATCTAGGCACAAATGGAGAAACAGATTGATATGCAAACTGTCATGGCATCTATTGAGCGCATGCAGAATATGATTCTATCTCAATTTTTAAAATAGAAGTCCGTAGGTAGGACAAATAAAAGAGAACCAAAATTGACCCAATTTCTGTAGGGGTACTCACAAATTTGGTGAATTGAGTCCGGAAATAAAACTCAAACCTAACAGGCTCACAATATAATATGAAACATTTTAAGAATTTTGGTTAAGTTTTATGTGATTGAGACATGTTTTAGGAACCTGTTTTGGAGATTTCTGTAGGGGTACTCACAAATTTGGTGAATTGGGTCCGAAAATAAAACTCATAACTAACAGGATCACATTGTAATATGAAACATTTTAAGACTTTTGGTTAAGTTTTATGTGATTCAGACATGTTTTAGGAACCTGTTTTGGAGATTTAACTATGAAAAAATGTGCCCGAAGAGTGAACTTTGAAAGCCACGAATGGAGAAATGAATTTGGACTAAAAATGTTGTGGCATTTATAAAAGGGGCACAAAAGGTGATCCTAGCTCAATTTGGAGATTAAAAGTTCATCGAAGGATAAATAAAAGAAAAACAAAATTGGCTCATTTTCCATAGGGGTATATACTAACAAATTTGGTTATTTGGGTACGGAAATAAAAATCACAACTAACAAGCCCACAGTATATTATTAAACATTATAAGACTCTTGGCTAAGTTTCATGTGATTCAAACATATATTAGGAGCTCGTTTAAGTGATTTATCCATGAACAACCGTGCTCAAAGAGCGAACTTCGAAAGGCCGATCTGAGCACAGATGGAGAAACAGATTGAGATGAAAATTGTCGTGGTATCTATGGATGTCATGATGAAGGTGATCGTTGCTCTATTTTGAAAACAAAAGTTAGCAGGTAGGATAAATAAAAGAAAACCAAAATCGGCCCGATTGTCGTGGGGGTATACCCACAAATTTAGTCATTTAGGCCCAAAAATGAAAATCATAACTTAAAGCCCACAATATAATATGTAATAGTTTAAGTTTATTGACCAAAGTTCATGTGATTCAGACATATTTTAGGGGCCCAATTCAATAATTTATCCATAAAAAACCATGCCAAAACATCAAACATTGATATCTAGGCACGAACGAAGAAATGGATTGAGATGAAAAATATCATGTCATCTATAAATAGTATGCGGAAGTTGATCCTAGATCGATTTTGAAAATCTAAGTTCATAGGTAGGAGAAATAAAAAAAACCAAATTCGACCCATTTGTCGTAAAAGGTATGTATAACCACAAATTTGGGCTCAAAGATACAAATTAGAAATAATAACCCATAATATAATATGATATGATATATTTTAAGAGTCTTGGCAAATATCATGTGATTCAGACATGTTGCAGGTGCTCGTTTAAGCGATTTTCTATGATTGCCTGAAGAGCGAACTTTGAAAGGACGATTAAGAGGTATGAACGGAAAAATGGATTAGGACAAAATTACCATGGCATCTATAGATGACACAGTGAAGGTGATCTTAGCTCAGTTTGAAAACAAAAGTTCGCATATCAGATAAATAAAAGAAAATCAAATTCGGCCCGATTACCGTAGGGGTATCCCTACAAATTGGTCATTTGGGATTAGAAATGAAAATCAAACTAACAAGCCCACAATATATTATAAAAAAATTTAAGACTTTTGTTGAAGTTTTATGCGATTCGGATACGTTTTAGGGGTCCGTTTCAGCTATTTATACATGAAATACCTTGCTCGAGCAACAAACTTTGTAAGGCTTATCTGGGCACGAATGGAGAAACGAATAGGGACAAAAACCATTGTAGTATCTATAAACAACACGGATAAGGTGATCCTTGCTTTGTGTTGAAAACGGAAGTCCGTATGAAGTACAAATAAAAAAAAAAATCGGCCCTATTTTAGTAGGAGTAGGGGGTATCCCTACAAATTCGGTCATGGGGGTTCAGAAATAAAAATCAGAACTAACAAGTCCACAATACAATATGAAATATTTCACGACTCTTGACCAAGTTTCATGTGACTCGGACATGTTTTAAGTGCCCGTCTTAATTATTTATCCATGAAAAATTATGCTCGAACAACAAACTTTGAAAGGGCGATCTGGGCACAAACATAGAAACAAGTTGGGATGAAAAATATTGTGATATCTATAAATGGTATGTAGAAGATGATCCTAGCTCGGTTTCGAAAATAAAAGTTCACAGATAGGACAAATAAAAGAAACCAAAATCGGCCTATTTTCCGTAGGGTTAATATACCCACAAATTTGGTACTTTGGGGCTGTAAATAAAAATTAGAATTAAAAAACCCATAATTTAATATAAATTACTTTAAGACTGTTGGTCAAGTTTCATATAATTCAGATATATTTTTGAGGCTTGTTCAAATAATTTATTCCTGAAAAACTATGCGTGAAGAGCAAATTTTGAAAGGCCTATCTGGGCATGAACAAAGAATCAGATTGACATAAAAACGATTATGGCATCTATTGACGATACGCTGAAGGTGATTCTCACTCGATTTTGAAAACAAAAGCCCACAGATAGGACAGATAAAAAAAATTTGGTAGGGTTATGTATACCCACAAATTTGGTCATTTGAGTCCGGAAATGAAAATCAAATAATTCCAAATGTAATATGAAATATTTTAAGACTTTTGGCAAAGTTTCATGCGATTGAGACACGTTTTAGGGATCTAATATAATGATTTATTCATGAAAACCGTGTCAAATAACAAACTTTGGAAGGTCGATCTGGGCACAGATGGGGAAATGGATTAAGATGAAAACTGTCATCCCATCTATAAACAGCATGCAAAAGCTGATTCTAGCTTGGTTTTGAACATAGAAATCTGCAGGTAGGATAAATAAAAGAAAACTAAAATCAGCCCATTTTCCGTAGGGGTATGTATACCCACAAATTTGGTAATTTGTCCTAAAAATGAAAATAAAAAATAATAATCCCATAATGTAATATGAAACATTTTAAGACTTTTGACCAAGTTTCATGCAATTCAGACATGGTTTAGGGGTTCGTCTAAGTGATTTATCTATAAAAACCATATCTGATGAACAAACTTTGAAATGCATCTATGAACGGCACGCTTAAGTTGATCCTAGCTTAATTTTTAAAATAAAAGTCCGTAGGTAGGAAAAATAAAAAAAAAAACTAAAATCGGTCCATTTTGTCGTTGGGGTATACTCACAAATTTGTTCAGTTGAGCCAGCAAATGAAAAAAGAACTAACAATCCCATAATATAATATGAAATATTTTAAGACTCTTTCCCAAGTTCAATATGATTCAAAAACGTTTTAGGAGCTCGTTTCAGTAATTTATCCATGAAGAATTGTGCCCCGAACAACAAACTTTGAAAGATCGACCGGGGCATGATCGGGGAAACAGATTGGGATGAAAACTATTACAAAATCCATATGTGGCATGTAGAACGTGATCCTGGCTCGGTTTCGATAATAGAGGTTTGCAAGTAGAATAAACTAAAGAAAACAAAAATTAGCCCATTTTCTGTAGGGATATACCTACAAATTCGGTCATTTTGACCCATAAATGAAAATCAGAATTAATAATTCCGCAATATAATATGAAATATTTTAAGACTCTTTGGCCAATTTTTGTGCAATTCGGACATTTTTAGGTGCTCGTTCAAATGATTTATCCATGAAAATTATCTCTGGAGAGCGAACATTGAAAGGCCGATCTAGACACGAATGGATAAATAAATTTGGATGAAAACTGTCATGACATCTATTGATGGTACACTAAAGGTGATCTTAGCTAGGTTTTGAAAAACTAAAATATGCATGTCGGACAAATAAAAGAAAACAAAAATCGGTTTGATTTCAGTAGGGGGTATACTTACAAATTTGGTCATTTGAGCCCAGAAATAAAATTCAGAACTAACAAGCTTACAATATAATATGAACTATCTTAAAACTCATGGCAAAGTTTCATACAATTCTCACACGATTTAGGTTCAGTGATTTATCCATGAAAAACCATGCCCGAACAGTAAACTTTGAAATGCCAATCTGGGCATTAACAGAGAAACAATCTGAGCCGAAAAATGAAACAAATTTTATATGAAGCAAGCTGAAGGTAATCCTAGTTCGGTTTCAAAAATAGAAAGTAGGACAAAAAAAGAAAACCAAAATCAGCTTGATTTCTGTAGGGGTATATACTCACAAATTTAGTTATTTGGGCCCAGAAATGAAAATAAGAACTAATAAGACAACATTATAATATGAAATATTGTAAGACTCTTACCCTAGTTTCATGCGGTTCATATATGTTTAAAGGGCTTATTAAAGCAATTTATCCATGAAAAATTGTGGCTGAAGAGCGAACTTTGAAAGGCTGATCTGGGCACGAACGAATAAGCGGATTGGGATAAAAATTATCATGGCATCTATGGACGACATGCTGAAGGTGATTCTAGCTCAATTTTAAAATAGTAGTCTGAAGGGAGGACAAAAAATTTAAAATCGGCTCAGTTTCCATAGGGGTATACCCATTTGGTCATTTGGGCCAAGAAATGAAAATCATATATAATAAGTCAATAATGTTATATGAAATATTTTAGGACTCCGGGCCAAGTTTCATACGATTAAGACATGTTTTAAGGGCATGTTTTAGCGATTCATCCATAAAAAACCATCTCCGAATAGCGAACTTTTTATTTTTATTTTTATTCTTTAAAAGGGGATCGATAGTGGTTCCCCACTTCCCCCCTGGTGGGGAGGGGCCGCACACCCCCTCCACCTTGATAGTGTACACTCATACTCACTGCGGGCCAGCTCACGCGCACCTCCAGCATATCTAAGCGTAAATCCGGTACCAACAAGGCTTGAACCCATGACCTTGGGGTTGTTAGACAACACCCAAGACCACTAGGCCAACACCTCGTTGGTTCCGAATAGCAAACTTTGGAAGGCCAATCTAGTACAAACAAAGAAACAATTTAGGACAAAAACTTTCATGACAACTATAGATAGCACGCAAAAGGTGATCCTAACTTGATTTTAAAAATAGAAGTTCGCATGTAGGACAAATAAAAGAAAACAAAAAATCGGCCAGATTTCCGTAGAGCGTATACCCACAAATTTAATCATTTAGGCTTGGAAATGAAAATCAACTTGTAAGTGCACAATACTTTGAAGTTTCTTGCGATTCAGCAACATTTTAGGGGTCCGTTCAGTAATTTATTCGTGAAAAACCATGCTCTAAATAACAAAATTTGAAAGGCCGGTCTGATCACAAACAGAGAAACTAATTGAGACAAAAACTGTCATGGCTTCTATACACGACACACAGAAGGTGATCCTATCTCAGATTTAATAATAGATGTCCGCAGGTAGGACAAATTTAAAAAACTAAAATCAATCCATTTTTCATATATCTTAGCCAATCTTCATGCAATTCAGACATGTTTTAGGGTCTCGTTTAAGCAATTTGGTCATGAAAATTAATGCTAGAAGAGCAAATTTTGAAAGGCCGATCCGGGCACGAAAGGAGAAATGGATTGGGACAAAAACTATCATGACATCTATTCACGGCATGCTAAAGTTGATCCTAGTTTGGTTTTGAAAATTGAAGTCCGCACGTAGGATAAATAAAAGAAAACCAAAATCATCCCGATTTTAGTAGGGATATACTTACAGATTTGGTCATTTGGGCCTAAAAATGAAAATTAGAACTAAGAAGCCCACAATATAAAATAAAACATTTTAAGACTCTTACCTAAGTTTCATGTAATTCAGACACATTTTAGGTGCGCTTTTCTGTGAGTTATCCATTAAAAACTTGTCCGAACAACAAACTTTGAAAGTGTTATTTGGCAGGAACAAATAATGGATTGGAACAAAAACTATTATGGTATCTATAGACAGCACGCGAAAGGTGATTCTACCTTAGTTTCAAAAATAGACGTCCGCAGAAAGGACAAAGAAAACCAAAATCAGCCTGAATTTAGTAGGGATACCTACAAATTTGGTCATTTGAGCCCAGAAATAAAAATCAGAATTAATAAGCCCATAATATAATATAAAATATTTTAAGACTCTTATTCGAGTTTGATGAGATTCATACATGTTATTGGGGCTCGTTTAACTGATTTATCCACAAAAAACCATGCCTGACGAGCAAACTTTGAAAGGCTAAACTGGGTGCAAATAGAGAAACATATATGGCTGAAAACTGCTGTGGAATCTATGGATGGCATGTTGAAGGTAATCCTATCTCGATTTAAAAGCACAAGTCTGCCAACGAGATAAATAAAAAAACCAAAATCGGTCCGATTTCTATGAAGCCAACAAATTTAGTCATTTGGGCCCAGAAAATAAAATCAGAACTAACAAGCCCAAAATATAATATGAAGCGGGTTAAGACTCTTGATGAAGTTTCATTTGATTAGGATATGTTTTACGGGCCCGTTTCAGTGATTTATTCATAAAAAACCGTGCTTGAGGAGCAAATTTTGAAAGACCAAAATATAATATGTTTTACGGACCCATTTCAACGATTTATTCATGAAAAATCATGTTTGAAGAGCAAACTTTGAAAGGGCAATCTGGGCATAAATGGAGAAATATATTGGGCCGAAAACTACCGTGCCTTCTATGGACGACACGCTGAAGGTGATCTTGTCTTGGTTTTGAAAACATAAGTCCATTTGTATGACAAATAAAAGAAAACCAAAATATGCCCGATTTCCATGGGTATACCCACAAATTTGGTCATTTGGACCCAAATATAAAAATCAGAACTAACAAGCCCACAAAAAATTTGAATTAGTATAAGACTATTGACCAACTTTCATATGATTCTGACATGGTTTAGGGGCCCGTTTCAGTTATTTATTCATGTAAAACCGTGTCCGAAAAGCAAACTTTGAAAGACCGATCTGAGAATGCACGGAGAAATGGATTAGGACAAAAACTCCACCATGAAATATGAAATATTTTAAGACTCTTTGTCAAGTTTCATGCAATTTGGACATGTTTTAGGGGCTCGTTTAAGCGATTTATCCATAAAAAAATCCTTCCTCGAGGAGCGAACTTTGAAAGACTGATATGAGCATGAACAAAGAAACAAATTGAGACAAAAACTTTTGTCGCATCTACAAACAATATGCGGAAGGTGATTCATGCTCAGTTTTAGAAATAGAAGTCCCCAGGTAGGACTAGTAAAAGAAAAACAAAATTGCCCCATTTTCCATGGGGTAAACCCACAAATTTGGTCATTAGAGCCTGTAAAAAAAATTAGAACTAATAAACCCATAATGTTATATGAAATATTTTAAGACTCTTGTCTAATTTTCATGTAATTTTGACATGTTTTAGCGTCTCGTTTAAGTGATTTATTCATGAAAAACCATGCCTAGATAGTGACCCTTGAAAAGCTGATTTGGACACGAACGGATAAATGGATTGTGGCAAAAACTATAGTGGCATATATACACGGCACACTCAAGTTGATCCTAGCTCGATTTTAAAAAATAAACTCTGCAGGTAAGATGAATAGAACTTTTGTGGCATCTATAGATGACACGCAAAAGGTGATCCTAGCTTGGATTTCGAAAACATAAGTCCGCAGATAGGACAAATAAAAGAAAATCGAAATCAGCCATTTTCTTTAAGGATGTACTCATAAATTTGGTGATTTGACCGATAAATATAAATTAGAACTAACAAGCCTATAATTTGCAATGAAACTTTTTAAGAATCTTAGCCAAGTATCATGCGATTCATACATGTTTTAGGGGACCATTTCAGCTATTTATCCATGAAAAACCGTGCTCGAATAGCGAACTTTGAATGACCGATCTGGGCATCAACGGAGAAATGGATTGAGATTAAAACTTTTATGACATATATAGATGGCACGCAAAAGGTGATCCTAGTTCGGTTTCAAAACATTTTGATGATTTTGGTCCAGAAATGATAATCAAAACTAACAAGCCCACAATGTAATATGAAATTTTTCAGGACTCATGGCAAAGTTTCATGCGATTTAGAAATAAAAGAAAACTAAAATCAGCTCGTTTATATAGGGGTATTGCCCACAAATGTGATGATTTGGAAAAAAGATAAAAATATAAATTAATAAGCCCACAAAGTAATATGGAACTTTTTAAGACTTTTGACCAAGTTTCGTGCAATTCGAATACGTTTTAGGGGTCCATTTGAGTTATTTATCCTTGAAAAATTATGCTCAAAGAGAGAGTATTGAAAGATTGATTTGGGCAGGAACATATTTTGAAAACAATAATCTGCAGATAAAACTAATAAAGAAAATAAAAATCGGCACGTTTTCATAAGGTTTACAAAATGAAAATTAAAACTAAGAGGCCCACAGAGAATTATGAAACTTTTTAAGATTCTTGGTAAAGTTTCATGAGATTCAGACATATTTTATGGGCCTGTTTCAGCGATTGAACCACTTAAAATCATGCCTGAAGAGCGAACTTTGAAAGATTCATCTGGGTAGGAATTTAGAAATGAATTGGGATGAAAACTATGGTGGCATCTTCAAATGGAATGTAGAAGGTAATCTTAGCTTTGTTTTCAAAATAGAATTCCTTAGGTATTACCGAAAAAACCAATCGGCCCATGTTTTCATAGGAATATACCCACATATTTGGTTATTTATGTCAATAAATAAAAATCTAAACTAACAAGCCCACAAAGTAATATGCAACTTTTTAAGACTCTTGGCTAAGTTTGATGAGATTTTAAACATTTTAAGGCTACGTATCATTGAAAAACCGTGCCAAAAGAGCGAACTTTGAAATGCTGATCTGGGCAGGACCGACGAAACAGATTGTGGCGAAAATTATGGTGGAAACTTTAAAGGGAACGTAGAAGGTGATCCAAGCTCAGTTTTGAAAATATATGTATATATGTAGGACAAATAAAAGAAAACTGAAATCAGTCAATTTTCGTATGGGTATACCCACAAATTTGGTGTTTAAGTCATAAAAATCAAAACTAACAACACTGATAGAGTAATATAAAACTTTTTAAGTCTCTTGGCCAAGTTTTATGAGATTTAGACACATTAAGAGATTTATTCATAAAAAACCATGCGCAAAGAGCGAACTTTGAAAACCTTATTTGGGCACAAACGAAGAAATGAATTGGGATAAAAACTATGGTGGCATTTCTAAGGGGCAAGTAGAAGGTGATCCTTACTTAGTTTCGAAAATAGAAGTTCGTAGGTATGAAAAATAAAATAAAATCAAAATTAGCCTATGTTTTCATAGGCATACCTACAGAATTAGTGATTCAAGTTAAAACATGAAAATAAAAATAACAAGCCACAAAATAATATGAAACTTTTTATGACTCTTATCCAAGTTTAATGCGATTTATACATTTTAGGGTCCCATTTCAAGAATTTATCCATAAAAAATATTGCTCGAAGGGCGAACAATGAAATCCTGATCTGGGCAAGAATGGAGAAACAGTTTGGAACGAAGACTGTGGTGGCATCTCGAAAGAGAACATAAGATGATACTAGCTTAGTTTTGATTAATGATTAATAATGATTAATGAAATGTGGCATTACTCATTAGCATTTCGAAATGTATTTTGGGTCTTTATTATAAATACATTCTTTTTTCAGCATGGCCTTAAAGTATCTAATAATAAAGGGCTAGCACAAGTGACATTTCCTTGCTGACCGCATATACCTAAAAGTTCTGATCTGGAATTGTGTAATAGATGATTGGTTCATTCTTCACTGGCGTGGCTCTCCTGATGATCAGGGTTGCTACCAATACCAGACACAAGTTCAGCCTCTGTTGTCTTGGAAGGCAACCGTTGATACGCTCTTGATGCAGATGGAAGAAGCCTGAACTGACCTATTGACAGTGTCTGCCCAATCTTCTCATAGCTCCAAGTCTGTTGAGCATAAACAGTGAGGGCGAGAATCAATGCCATGACTGGTATGAATATGTCACCAGATTTAGAGTAGAAATCCAAGGCTGGGTTGACAAATTCATAATCTTCTGAGAAATAAGGGTTGGGAATAGGATCTCTGAGATAATCATAAACATGTGGCAGAAGCCTGGTAACAGTGATACCAATGAAATACAGTTTCCGTAGTGGCTTACAGTGGGTCTGCCATATTAAGTTGCCAATAATTTGAGGAAGTAAGAAAAAATCTTGAACTAGACCCACATATTCTTCAAGCTGAGTGTCCCACTCGCGTACCTGATGGGTTCTTCCAGTGGAATCTATGTATCTCTCAGTCTGAAGAGGTTTCCGGGTGGAGTCAGTAGCGTGCATTATCAGAACAGTAGCGTATCCAACCAGATGAATGATGAATGTGATGATGATCACTCCTCTATCACTTGGGACTCGATGTGGTTCAAGGGGTGTGCAAGAGAGCAACCTGATGCGAGATTTCCATACCCTTTGACATAGCCTTAAAGTTAGCAGAAATGATACTAGCACAAGAAGCTTTATGCAGTAATTTATCAGTTTAATCCCGTTATATTTTTCGAGGGCATACGAAGAGTTGCCCTGAGAAGAAATGGAGGCCATTCCGCCAAATATAGCTTCTGCACCTGTGACCAGGTGCAGGCTGTATCCAAGAACTTGAACACCTAGCATGGTGAGTGATATGAAAGGAACACTATCCATTGATTCTCGTATATAAATTAGCTGGCTCAAAACAAAAGTGACTGTCATGGTGAGCGTCAAAACCCTAAGAATACCCTCAATGCCCCCGCGGGAAAGTATATCTTCACGTTGCATTCTGTATAAAAGTGGGAAAGTTTGAAGTTTTATTCCTGGAAAATGTAGAGGATCATCTTCATTTCTTTTGCTTGATATAGAAATCATTGCAGTTGGATTCATGAACCATCTGGCAGTTGTAGGTGGGTATGATACAACTACTTCAATTTGACAGTCCAGTCCAGCTTCAAGATCCATGCTTTCATATAGGATCCTCCATGATGCCCTAACATCCCTGCAACCGACCAAATACATCTTCCCAATATGTGGATCATAGATACCCTCGAGGAAAATGACAGATAAACTGATGTAGGTTTTACTGGAAATGGTAAGTTGAGCTGATACATTCAGAAGGATTTGTCTTTCTGTGTATTCTGTTTTAGAGAGATATGGAGCATCCTCATCTGCTGTGGAGACGCTTTGGGATTCCGGGGTCTGACTTAGCATAGGACCTAGTGAAATAATATCCATCCGAAGTTCAATTCTCGGAATTCGAGTATGGGGGGTTGGTTGGGGCAATGCGCTTATTTGAAATCTGAGGTCTTCGGATAAAAGAGAGATGCTTTCCGCGTACGATACGGCCTTGTCTAGTTTTGGAAATTTCATTAATGACTTCTTGATAACATTTCCAAAATTAAATGGCTGATCCTTTTCAAGGATGGTACCAGCCTCTTCAATTTTTGAGTACCGATACTGAACCTCAGTAGTCTGCAACTGCCAGAGTTCATTAGGCCGCAGAAGTTTTTCAAAGGACAATGGGAAGTAGGGTTTCGCACTACTGTTGAGGCTTGAGAAACGTCCAACTAATATGCTCCGCTGCTTGATAGAGAAAGAGAGTGGAATATACATACATGCACGAGAGTTGCAGTCCTCCTCGGAACTGATGATACCATGACAAGCAATCATGCATAGTTGTCCACTTGATGAACTCCAAATCCCCTCTGAAACAACAGTCATATTGTTCAGCCCACTTCTAGATGCAGCATAAAAATAATTTTCCAAGGGAGAAACAGCTCGAAAGACAGCAAGGACCTGAGCAGAGGTAACACCGTCTTTTGAAGTTGTTTGTTCACATCGAACATTCTGCATGACAAGTCTAACACCCTTGAAGCTTCCATCAGTAACATTAATCTCCTTGTCTGCCAGGAATGGACCAAGTCTACTACAATATTCATCAGTCCCGTTACATTTCCAATTTGGCAAGACAGTGAACGCCTCTCCTTTTGAAAGCTGTTCAAGAAGTGAGCAAAAATCGGACTGCTTGTACACATCTGTACCAGGAGTCACACAGCTCTCTCCATTATGTGGATTACAGGCCTTGGAGACAATCTGGGTAGATACATATTTTGAGCTTAAAGACGAGCTCAAATGAGATATAATGCGGGCTTCATCAAAGTATTTAGGGTTGTCTCTCGGATTTAAACTTTTCAAATTTCCTTTTATAACCATGTCCGTTAATGTAAGGGTTTTAGGATAGTGAAGGACAAGCAGTAGTTGATCATCTTGGAGAAGTGATGGCTGATGATCATAAATGGAACGAGGCTCTGTCAAGTCCTGTTGTCTGGATGGCAACATTGCATTCCCCAGAAGGCATAGTACTCGCTTCTCCTTATTTTGTTCTGACTCAACATAAATCCCCTGAAAAAGAATGGAGATCTCAGAATGACCTGGCCACATGTGAAACTCAGGGTTACGTGCATATGTTCTTCTATCGAATGAGTCGTCAAGATATGAAGTTATGCCCATGGACAAAACACCGCTAACTCTGATGGAGCTCTTAGATCCCTTGTGACTATCAACGTCAGTGATCCAGAATGATACCCTCTCTGAACGGAGGTGAGGATTCTTGGATGCCAAGGATTGATTATCAAAAGATTGACTGCCATTCCATGAAGGTGATGCATCGCTAAAAGGCAACAGCGGGGCCTTGCCAGGTGACTGCTCCCAATCTCCATTTACAAAAGACAGCTCATTCTGAATACTGTAAATTCTATTATCATCTGGTTTCAGGTCAGAAGCAGTGGCTAGTACATCTTGGCAATGTGTTTTGACTTCTTCCAGCCTGTCATACTTGTAGGTGATAGGAGGATCATTCCTGTCAACATCTACAGGCTGGAGAGTTTCCACTTGGAAATATGAATCAGCGAGTGTAAACAGACAGAACGCAATCACGCCAAGTATTTCCAAGTTTCTGATTCTAGTACCAGATAAGTTAAATTTCATCATATGAAAAGCCCTGGGAGACTGATGCCCTCTTCTTAGTAACTACCCGTGTGCTCAAATCTGGGATGTTAAAAGGTGACATGTTAAGCAGATTGGTTCGTGTGCAGACAGCAAAAGGCTCGAATTACACACTTTTAATTGTTAATTTGCTGTATATGTTTGAATGGATTGATGATAATGGTTTATTTTGCTGCAACTGAACTGAAAATAACAAGCTTACTTGAGAAAACTAGAACAATAATAGAAGACAAACCTGAATACTGATTTGCCTTTGCGAGTGGCTTCCTCAATTTGGAGACACTGATGGGTAGATCTAGAAGAAACTTGCGATCTGCGACCTTTTGAGAGAGTAAACAAGGGGTAGACTTGCAGTTGACCAAGACTTGTGGGATGTCAATGTTACGCTTGAAGCTCTAGCGTGGTTGCCAACTTGTCTGACCATTTTCATTATTGCGAAGGTTCCGCGAAATTAGCAAGAATTTTTTTTTGTTTGTGAGATAAATGTTGAGCATAGTGGTATTATCCCACATCGTTCAGTGTATAGTTGGGCTCCCCCACTCATTGTCAATTGGTTTTGAGTGTGGATCCAACAATTCTACATGGTATCAGAGCGGGTTTTGGCCGCACTCTTAGAACATGCCCGTGACGGTTAACTAGGTCCGCACGAGGTCCCACTTGTCGAGGTTAACAAAGGTCCTCGCAAGTGAGGGGGAGTGTTGAGCATAGTGGTATTATCCCACATCGCTCAATGAAGGCTCAAGATTGATCCTTATATATAGTTGGACTCCCCCACTCATTGCCAATTGATTTTGAGTGTGGATCCATCGGTTTGGATTTTTTAGCAAGTGTAAATGTTTGAAGTTGCTAATTCTTTTACCAGTCCATCGGTTTGGATTTTTCGGATTTACCATGCTTGTTTTGATATCGGGTAATGCCATGACTGTTTAGAAGATATTGGGGAAAAAATATTTTGAAGGAGAGAGTGTAAATAAAATGTGGTTTGTAGGAATTTAGAAGAATAAGAGTAAAATTATAATAAAATTATTAAAATAAATTTACATATAAAAATTTAATCTAAATAATAAAGAGGGTATAAGGTATTTTTATGCCAACTCGGGTGGAAAGAAGAATAAAAATTTCTTTCCTCTCAACTCCTTTTAAATCTTTTATTAACTCTTTTCTAAAAAAAAACTCAAAAAATACATTATTTTTCTTGTTTACTTCCATTTATTTCCCTAAACCGAAGAACAAAGCCTGTAGTTTTAGGTTGGTGTGATATTATCAGGTACCGCATTCAATTGAAGTTATCTATTTTAATGTAATATAGTTTAAAATTCAAAAAAATTCATGTTTAGTGTTATATCCAATAAAGTCATTAGTGACCGTGTGATTGTTTTCTTCTCAATCTATGTCGCTCTCTTTAGATCTTTCAAATTCATTTGTTCAATTGTTGAGGATAAATCATGGAAACAAACTTAGATTAAGTCAAAATTCCATGGTTGATTGTTGATTAATCTTCCTTCTTTATGGTTATCATATTGCTTGAAAAAAAACTTGATTGTAATAAAATCAAGAAATAAACATTATAAGTTGGGAGTGATTTAAATTTCCAAAATGGGTCTTCAACTATCAACACTTATTCAATTGCGATCCGAACTACCATGAATTTCAAAAAGGGTGCAATTAAAAAAAATCGGACTCATTTCGGTTGATGCTTAAAATCATTTTGTTTGATTTCTTAAATATAAATGATCTTATTAAATTTATTGAGAATTATGGATGATTGAGTATAAAAAAAAGTCATTTTTTTATGTGCAGAAAATGATATTATTTATTTTTATAACCAAACGATATAATTTTCGCACATGAATTTAGGTCTTGTGATAATATTAATTTATGAGTGTAAAGGTAAACTTTATTTTACAAAATTAGTTCATTATTTTTTTCATTGCATCTTTTTTGAAAATTATGGTATTTTGGATCGCAATTTGATAAATGGTGATAGTTCAAGACCCCTTTGAGATTTTCTCCCTTTTTTATAAAAAGAACTATCAATTTTCTCTCATTTCATTGATCAAACAATCAGACATGTCTGATTAATTGTAAAAATGATAGTAGATATGTGAAATAGACATTTGGCAATTTGTGGATGGTGTATAATCATTAATCCGGTAAAATACTCATTTTTCCATCAATCTCATGTCACATGTCTCCCACCTTTTTCACGTTTTTATTTCTTCAAATCACTTTGTTTAATTATATTTATATTTTTTTATAAAATTAAATTTCATTGGTAAAAAAATATTTTAATTTAAAATCATTTAAAATATTTTTTTAAAAGTACTAAAGTTGAGTGAATTAAAGTTCAACATGCTAAAGTTTGAACTTTGAACATTTGACATTTGAATTGTAAACTTTAACACTTTTTTAAAAATATATCCAAAATAGATCTTAAATGAAACTTTATATATATATATATACAAATTATTATGATATATAATTTTAAAAAAATATCAAAATAATTACATAAATTTATTTTAAAAATTAAAAATAAGGATATTGTGTTTACATAGACAATATGTGCAAATAATAGTGGAAGGAAGGGTAAGTGGAATTACATGACGAGAAAGTGATTATGAGTAGTGGGACACTTGTCAGCTTATCACAATAGATACTCTCTCTATTCTCTTTTACATGTCACTTAGCCGAATTTTGTTGTCCATTTTACTTGTCACTTAACAACTTCCAATGCGTATTTATTATCAACAAGTACCTTAAAATGTCAAACATTAATCACTTTCTTATCATAATTAATAAAAAATACATTTATCACCAGCAATCATCTACCAATTTTACTTTTTGCACGAATTTTTTAAAAAAATATTAATCACCTATTTAATAAATTTGTCCAACCGCTAGCATTAACTTCACCTTAATCTATTCAAATTAACCTTAAACGACATACACGGATGAAGTGCAAATGAGTAGATGCACGTGACAAATTGTGATTTGTTAGGTTAATGACTCTCATTTATTTTAGGAATAAAACCCAATAGGGGCCCTAAACTATCACCACTTACCCAATTGTTGTCAGAACTACCACGATTTCCAAAAAGGGTGCGATGAAAAAAATAGACTGATTTTCTAAAATAAAATTTACCAATACATTCCTAACCTAATATTACTACAAGATTTAGATTTGTGTACGAAAATTACGTCGTTTGATTATCAAAATAAATTATATCATTTTGCGCACATAAAGAAAACGACGTCTTTTGATAACCAAACGACTTAATTTTCGTACATAAATCTAAGTCTTGTAATAATATTAGGTTAGGAATGCAATGGTAAATTTTATTTTAGAAAATCAGTCCATTTTTTTTTTCATTGCACCCTTTTTGGAAATCGTGGTAGTTCTGACCGCAATTGGGTAAGCGGTGATAGTTCAGGACCCCTTTTGGGTTTTTCCCCTTTATTTTATGTATGAACTACGCATCTCTTGTTTTTTCATTCAGTAAGGTGAGATCACCGGACGATGCACTGATCCGCTCTCACACACATTCATCATATCATTGTTCATATAATATCATCAGAACTTAAATCTAAAAATCAGAAATTATTAAACAATACTCCAACCACCCAACCAACACTGGTTGATCATGCACTTTCAACTGTGAAGGGCTGATTTTAGAGAAATGAAATAGTCCAGTAAAAACATAAATAGCATTAGTGATCTTCACTATTTACCGAGTGGAGCGGGACAAATAGAGCACAATCACTCGATCTTAATTTTAGTGATTTTATCCTCTTTATCAACGGTTGCCCTTTACATGGAGATGACCAAACATGAAAGTGATTATAGGAGCTTTTTGGCGTGGTTTGCGATTTCATCAATGATGCCTTCACATGCAGATGAGAATCTGGCAAGTAATTTTATAGGACCTTCCTTGTGTGGATTGCTTTACTTGTACAATTATGTGAGTACTAATCAAAACCTCGCAACATGCACCCTTAGAGCAAGTCACAGGTAGCGGGTGAGGAAGGTATTAATTACATACTCTCGCTATCCCATTTTACATGTCACATAATCGAATTTCTTTTATTCACTTTTACTCATCACTTAACAATTTTCAATGCATATTTAATATTAACAAATATCTTAAAATGTCAAACATTAATAATTTCTTTATCATATTCAATAAAAAATACATTTCTCACCAGTAATAATCTATCAAGTTTACTTTTTGCACGAATTTTTTTATAAAAACATCAACCACCCATTTAAATTTGTTCAACCGCTGACATTAACTTCACCTTAATCTAATCAAATTAACTTTAAATGACATGTGATAGAGGACGGAGGGAGTATTGCATTACTATCTCTCGTAGAGATATTAAAGAAAAACTTGTCACTGCCTCTGCCTGTAGCACGTTCTCTGGTCGCTTGTTCCGATAATAATCTTCATCTTCAGACTGGTGTTACAGATCCTCTAGGCTCTTGCGAGCTATGCGGTCATGCACATGCATGGTGCGAATATATGCTATATTATTGCTCATATCTTTTTTATGTTTTGTTTACTATAGTCTTTTGTTTTCATATATAATGTTCTTTTACCAAGTTTATTTTGCAGTTCCGCTATAAATAATACATGTAAACTTTCTGTACCAGCAACAAGTCCATGATATATGAAGATAAAAATATTTCCTTTTTTTTTCTTCCTTTTGTTTCATTCTTCACATTATAATTATTCTCCCGGAACTAAGATTAGTAATGGGAAAAAACCTTATGCATAGTGCCAAATAGTTTAAAGACAGTCAAATAAAAAATATATAGGGTGACACCGTGACATGCTATATATATTACTCCTTAGCTAGTTAATATAAGATGTAAAATTGCACAGCAAATGATAGTTTTGCTAGTCCTGGGCAGAACACCGAATGTAGGATATGTTTAATCCAATTATCACATTGATTATTCTCGATACCATGCGGGAGATGAACATATAACTAACTGATGTCCAGCAGAGAGCAGATCTGAATAGCACATGGCAGTCGGCCTTCACAGACATGAAATAATGTAAGATATGGCAGACTATATATATCAGTGATCAACAATAATATAATCCGCCACACTAGCTGTGTGTCCAGTGGGTTGTCTCTGTACCGTGAACGGTGGATTTACTTTCTGCACAATAATTAATTATCAGTAGATAAAAAGCATAACATAATCAGGGCATGTGGGAAAATCAGCACCAGCTTTAAGTATCAGTTTTGTGTAAATTTAATTAATTATCTCACCTGCACCGAGTAAACCCCACCCGCTCCCTCACCTCAAATAATCTGATGATCATGATGACATTCACTTCTCAAGTCATCATCTAAGTCACTCCCATTAGGCTTGGCGCCATATAATTAGTATATATACACTCATTCGGATGGTGGCTTCCAGCTCCGATTCTCAACACAAGCCGGCCCGCAGATCTGCTGTCTCAATTGCACAGGAATCAGAAGAAGCTGTATATCATCAGACAAAAAGAAAAACGTAGAGTGTATTCAAGTACACCGTTACATATTGTTAGCTGGATGATTATGATGAGATCTGTCATCGCCTGCTGCTTGCTCATATTCCTTGTGTGCGCTGCTGCCTTTAGCTCCTTCTCAGTTGCTATTGCTAGTGCTACCACCACCGGAGGTGAGACTAATTAATCTTCAGTTCTGTTAAATAATGTAGCATCCCGTGCATGTTTTTCATATTTCATTTTTGGTACTGTGTAATAATATTATTTGATTTGAAATATTAACGCAACACCACAGGGTTACTGCGCAATGGGAACTTCGAGTATGGACCCAAGTCATCCCAACTGAGAGGAAGAGTGGTGACAGACCGCCACGCCATTCCCAACTGGGAGATCTCAGGTTATGTAGAATACATTAAATCCGGACAGAAGCAAGGTGACATGCTGCTTGTAGTCCCTGAGGGAGCCTACGCAGTGAGGTTAGGGAACGAAGCATCCATAACGCAGAAATTGAACTTGAAGAAGGGCGGCTTCTACTCGATTACATTCAGCACAGCCCGAACATGCGCACAGGAAGAGAAGCTCAACGTGTCGGTGTACCCCAACAGCGAAGAGAATGACTGGGGCATACTTCCCGTCCAGACGATGTACAGCAGCAACGGCTGGGACCTGTATAGTTGGGCATTTCAGGCTGATGCCTCGGTGGTTGCATTCACCATCCATAATCCTGGAGCGGAGGAGGACCCCGCCTGCGGCCCACTCTTGGATTCCGTTGCCCTCAAGCCTCTGTCCATTCCCAAGCCCACCAAAGGTACCTACTCCAGCTACCGTTGATCATCAATGCAATGGATTTACATACATCAGTGTTCACTGGTATTGCTATCGCCATAGCTCTCTGATCTGAACACCATTCGGATTGATTGTTACTGTCATGTGGCTAATTCTCTATTGCAGACAATGTTATGAAGAATGGTGATTTCGAAGAAGGGCCTTACGTCATCCCAAAAACTCCGGGGGGTGTCCTCATCCCTCCATATATAGAGGACGACCACTCACCGCTTCCCGGATGGACAGTAGAGTCCCTAAAGGCTGTAAAGTACCTAGATTCGGAACACTTTTACGTGCCAGGAGGCAGGAGGGCCGTCGAGTTGATTGGAGGGAAGGAAAGTGCCATCACGCAGATAGTGAGGACGATTCCCGGCAAGATTTATGTGCTGACGTTCAAGGTTGGAGATGGGAAGAACCAGTGCGAAGGGACGTTGGGCGTGGAGGCGTTTGCTGGGAAAGCCGTTGGGAAGGTGGTTTACGTGTCTTCTGGTAAAGGCGGGTTCAAGGAAGCCAAAGTCACATTCAGGGCGGACGCAGCACGTACGCGCATCTCCTTTCTGAGTAGCTACTATACCATGACCAGTGATAATACTGGCTCCTTATGTGGTCCTGTGATAGATGATGTGAGGTTGGTCAGCGTTCGTAACCCACCTACGTCCGTGTAAATCTCTTTACCCAGCCAGCCAGCCATTTTCACGCTGTTTCTCAATTGTAATGTTTTTGGTTTTTTTTGTGTGCTGAAATTAATGCTTACTGGGATGAAGCTTCAAAGATTGATATGCGCTATACTTCTTCACAGTTGTGGAAAATTGTGAAAAACTCTCCACGAGCTCCACCGGAAATACGACTGAAAGTCGATCGATACGATCGGAAAACTGGAAAAAGAAGAAAGCTATTCTTTTCCAATAATACGCAGCGTGTCCTTTTGTTTTTCCTTACGCAGGTTTTTATATATTTTATTTTCCTGCCTTATACAATAATAGACCCTCAGATTTACAAAAATACAAACTTCCCAAATTTAATTACAACATATAACCTCAGGTATTGAGCTGTTACACGTCGACCCTCATCCTCCATTACCCCCCTCAAGCTCCGCGTGGAGGAAATTAGAAACGCTGAGCTTGGATAAAAGAAATGATAGGGTATCGGCAGGAAGAGGCTTTGTAAACAAATCTGCAGGTTGCTGGGAAGTTTGTATATGCCGCGGATCAATGAATGGATCTTGGACATGCTGTCGCACCAAATGACAATCAAGTTCTATATGCTTAGTACGCTCGTGAAAGACAGAGTTCCGAGCAATGTGAAGTGCAGCTGAATTGTCACAATAGAGAGCAATTGGTCGAGGAATGGAAACTTGAAGATCCTGAACTAATCGAGACAGCCACACGAGCTCACAACATACTTGGGCCATGGATCGATATTCAGATTCGGCAGAGGAACGAGAGATAGTTTGTTGCTTCTTCGTTTTCTAAGAAATCAATGTGGGGCCAAGCTGGATGCAATATCCTGTAATGGATCGACGAGTCACTGGACAAGATGCCCAATCAGCATCACAGAAAGCAGTGAGATGAAGGTCTGAATTGGACGGTAAAATCAAGCCCTGTCCAGGAGCTCTGTTGAGGTATCGCGGCAAGTGATGGGCAGCTTGAAGATGATGCTCTGTCGGGGCCTGCATAAATTGACTCAAAATATGTACCGAATAGGAGACAACTGGCCTGGTAGTGGTGATAGATAAGCTTGCCAATAAGTCTTCGATAAGATGTAGGATCTGTAAGTAATGGAGCAGTGGAAAGACCCAATTTATGTTTGGTATCTGTTGGCTGCTTTGCAGGTTTGGAGCCTAACATACCAGTTTCAAACAAGCAAATCGAGACTATATTCTCTTTGATGTGTCCCAAATCTTTGATGCCAAATCTGGTATTAAGGAACTACTTCACCTGATGCATAATCTGAGTCGAGGTGCCAGTGAGCAATAAATCATCAACAACATGACGACAAAGTGGTCCTGCTGACGATATGTGAACATAGAGTAATCATTGAGACTTTGAACAAACCCATAAGATAGAAGAGCGTCAGCTAGCTTCTCATTCCACTGACGAGATGCTTGTTTAAGACCATACAAGCTCTTGTTGAGTTTACAAACCTGTCCATTTTTCTTCTCAGCTTGATAAAACCCACTGGGCAATTCCATATATACTTCTTCATGTAAATCTCCATGTAAGAAAGCATTATTGACATCCATTTGGAATATAGGCCATCTTTTTGTTACAGCTACAGTAAGAACCACTCGAACAGTGACTATTTTGACAATTGGAGAAAAAGTTTCAGTATAGTCAATCCCTTCTTGCTGGATATATCCTTTTGCTACCAAATGGGCTTTATATCGCTCAATGGTCCCATCTGAGTTGAACTTAACTCGATACACCCATTTGCATCCAATGACACCTTTTCCAGGCGGTAGATGTGTGATGGTCCATGTGTTATTTTCCTCTAAAGCTGAAATTTCAGCCTGCATCGCGTAGCACCATTGCTTATCTTTACAAGCTTGTGTGTAAGACTGAGGTTCTTGCACAGAAGAAATTTACAAAGTAAAGGACTTATACTGTGTTGAGCAATGATCATAATGAACATATGATGCAATTGGATAAGGTGTAATACCTTGAATGGAACCACATATATAATCTTTGTGCCATGAAGGAACTTTATGCTGCCTGGTAGAGCGTCTAGTTATATCTGTAGAGACTGATGGCATGGAATCAACTACTGAATCATGAACATGATCAGCTGGAATTTGAATGAACTCATCATTATCAACAAAACTTGGTGGAATGGGTTGTATCACTGACTTTGGCAAGGCAGAAAAAACAGCTTCATGTAGTGGAAAAACGTCTTCCATAAAAGTGACATGTCTAGTAATGTCATATTTGTGACTTCTTAAACAAAAAATGCGATATCCTTTCTTAGCGTAAGGGTATCTAAGGAACACACAAGGAGTGGTGCGGGGATCCATTTTGTCACTGTTGGAACTGGTATTTGTAGTAAAACAGAGGCAGCCAAAAGCCTTTAGATGAGTCAGATCATCTGGAAATCCAAAAAGCGTCTCAAATGGTGTTTTCATTCCAAGTGTTGACGGGCAACCTGTTAATAATATGTGCCGCAGTTAATAAGCAGTCACCCTAAAATGACTTTCCCACATTAGACTGCAGTTCTAAGGCTCTAGCAACATCAAGGAGGTGCCTATTTTTCCTCTCAGCCACGCCATTTTGTTGGGGTGTATAGGGACAAGAGGTCTGATGAATACAATCTTTGTCGAGAAGAAAATTCTTAACCTTGTTGTTACAATACTCACTTCTATTGTCACTGCGCAGAATTTTAACAGCAACATTGAATTGAGTCATCACCATGCTGAAGAAATCCATTATCAACTGGGGTACCTCAGCTTTGGTCTTCATTAAGAATACCCAAACACACCTTGAATAGTCATCACTCATAGATAAAAAATACTTGGCACCAGTCATTGCACTTACTGAATAAGGTCCCCACACATCTGAATGCACCAATTCAAAAACTGCATTTGAACTTGTATTGCTCAACGAAAAACTTTGTTTATCTTGTTTTGCCATGGGACACAATGTACAATGGAAGTGTTTAACAGCATCTTTATTTTCAGCAACTAAATTTGGTATTAAAGCAGAAAGTTTAGACAAAGTAGTATGTCCTAGTCTCTTGTGCCAAAGTTCAATTCTTGTGTAGTCTTGCTCATCATAACAGAGGACTGTGCAGGCCTATCATCTGCCTCCTTCTCTTGTGTTATAAGTTGATATAGGTTGTTTTTCAGCTTACCAATCTATAGGACCTTCTTGTGGATTGGGTCCTGAATAGCACACCCAGTAGTGTTAAAATTGATTACACAATTTAGATCTTAAACCAATTTTTTCACTGATAATAGGTTGATCTGAATTCAGGTATATAAAGGACATCTTTAAGAATGACCTCATCATTTATCTTACACATTCCTGCATGTGTTACTTTGACAGTGAAACCAATAGGCAACATAACATGACACTCATGTTTCAATGTGGTAAAACTGAAGAATAAATCTGAATTGCAAGCTATGAGGTCTGTTGCCCCACTATCAATCACCCAATTTTTCACAAAAAAAAAATGTAGCTGATAGACAAGCAATACCTGCCATATGTATTTGCCTATCATTTTGATACCATCTGAAAAACTCTCCACGAGCTCCACCGAAAATACGACTGAAAGTCGATCGATACGATCAGAAAACTGGAAAAAGAAGAAAGCTATTCTTTTTCAATAATACGCAGCGTGTCCTTTTGTTTTTCCTTACACAGGTTTTTATATACTTTCCAGCCTTATTCAATAACAGTCCCTCAGATTTACAAAAATACAAACTCCCCAAATTTAATTACAACATATAACCTCAGGTATTGAGCTGTTACACGTCGACCCTCATCCTCCATTAAAAATCAATACCGGCGACTTGCCGGAGATCGTAACCACCGTCCGAATTGGAGCAAGAGCAAATTCACTGAATCATAATCTTATTCCGAAAAAAATGAAATGTCGTAATTGCTTTCAGTGCCTTACAAGACTGCCTTATATAGTTTCATATTTACACAAAAACACTGCACCTAATTTAAGTTACAATCACACCCCAGAAGTATGTGACAAATCATATTCCAACACCCCCGCAAACTGGACGGTGGAGGAAATTGGAGACGGCCAGCTTGGAACTGAGCAATCGGAGCTGATCGCGAGGCAAGGGTTTTGTGAACATGTTAGCAGGTTGAGCGGAAGAAAGAACATGTTGAGATTGGATGATATTCTGGGCAACTCTCTCACGAACTGCATGACAATCTAACTCAACATGTTTTGTCCACTCATGGAAAACTGGGTTCTTCGCAATGTGAATTCAGCCTGATTGTCGCAGAAGAACGACACTGGTAGGGGAATCGAAACACCCATGTCAGCAAGCAATTGAATCAACCAAGAAATTTCACACGAACAATGACCCATGGCACGGTATTCCGACTCAGCAGATGATCGGCTAACTGTATGTTGCTTCTTGGTTTTCCAGGAAATCAGTGAAGTACCCAGAAGTACACAATAACCAGTGATACTTCGTCGTGAAATTGAACAAGTAGCCCAGTCGGCATCACAAAATCCGCTCAATTTTAACGGAGAGGAAGAAGCATAGAATAGACTTGAGCAGGTGCGACTTTAATATAGCAAAGTACTATGTGAACTGCCTTGAGATAATCTTCTCTCGGAGCACTCATGAACTGGCTCAACATATGCACAAAGTAGGACAAATCTGGGCGAGTTATGGTGAGGTAAATCAGCTTACCAACAATACTTCTGTAACCTTCTGGATCAGTGAGCAAAGGAGAGGAAGAAACAGCCAATTGATGCTTAGAATCCATTAGTGTGATGCAAGGTTTGCTAGCTAAGAAACCAGTTTATTCAAGCAACGTCAACGCATACTTCCTTTGGTGGAGTAAAATACCAGAAGGATGTCGAGCTAATTCTAATCCCAGGAAATATTTAGCTGTGCCAAGGTCTTTGATGTGAAATTCCGCATCAAGAAAGGCTTTCACCTCATTGATGAGATCAAATGATGTTCCAGTGATAAGCACATCATCAACATACACCAGGAGCAAAAGATTGTGACCATCTGTGTGCAAAGTGAAGAAGGAGGAATCATTAAGGCTAGCAATAAAGCCAAAATCAAGCAAGGAAGTACTGAACTGAGCAAACCATTGACTTGAAGCTTGCTTCAATCCATACAAACTCCAGACTAGTTTACAAACTTTTCCAGCTTTCTTTTCATCATTTTAAAAGAAGTTTCATGTAAATTTCTTCATCCAGAAAACCATGTAAGAAGGCATCATTGACATCAAGTTGGAATATAGGCCAATTTTTAGTAGCAGCCACAACTACCACTATCCGCACTGAGATCATTTTAACAACAGGGGCAAAAGTATCGTGATAATCAATACCTTATGCTTGTGTATAACCTTTTGCAACTAAATGAGCTTTATGACGTTCTACTGTACCATCAGCCTTGAATTTCAATTTGTAGACCCATTTGCATCCTATGATATTTTTACCAGGAGGAGGATCAACTAAAATCCAAGTATGGTTAGATTCAAGTGTTTCAATTTCCTGTTTGATGGCTGCAATCCATTCAGGTGCTTTGGCTGCTTCAGTATAGGAAGTTGGTTCAACTGCAGCTGTGACTTGCATAAGGAAAGATTTGTGACTTGAGGAACAATGATCATAGGTGAGCACTTTTTCAAGACCATCTGGAGATGTTAGTATACCACAAATATAGTTCTTTTTCCAAACTGTATCTCTTCGATTTCTAGTAGATCTTCTCAAGGTTGAAGGATCATCAACGGAAACAGAAGGCAAAGGTAATTAATTTTCAACAACTGTTTCTTGAGGCAGTAAAACATTATCTTCATAAGTAAAGTCTGCTGATGCTAGTGGCAGTGATAAAGTAGAATCAGAAGTTAGACCACCTCTATGATTAGGAAAATCTGTTTCATAAAACAAAACATTCCTGGAAACAACTAGTTTATGAGAGACTAGATCAAAAATCTTGTAGCCTTTTTGTTCAAAAGGGTATCCCAAGAAAACACTTGGATGAGCTCTTGGATCCATTTTATCTCTTGTTTGTGGCTCAGTGGTATAATAGCATAAGCATCCAAAAATCTTGAGATCATCATAAGAAGGAGGAGGGCCAAAATTTTTTTCATGAGGTGACTGTCCTTGTAACACAGCTGAGGGTAATTTGTTGATCAGAAAAACTACTGTGAGAACACAACCTGGCCAAAAAAATTTGGGAACATGAGATTGAAATCTTAAACCTCTTGCTACCTCCAATATATGTCTATGCTTACGCTCAACAACGCCATTTTGTTGTGGTGTGTAGGGGCAAGACCTTTGATGAAGACAACCTCTGCCAGATAGGAATTTGGCCAAATCTGAGGAAAGAAATTTCATCCCATTGTCTGTCCTTAATCCTTGGATTTTCCTATTGAACTGTGTGTATGCCATCTCAAAGAAATTTTTAATAAGTTGGGCAGCTTCTTATTTCACCCTCATCATGTAAACCTATGTAATTTTTGAAAAATCATCCACTAATGTAAGGAAGTATTTGAACCCTTGAATGGATTCAACGGCAAAGGGTCCCCAGATATCAGCATGAATCAATTGAAAAGGAGATGTTGTATGTATAGAACTTGGAGAAAAAAGTTGTTTAACTTGTTTTGACATGGGGCATACAAGACAATCTGTTTTATTTGTTGCAGCACTGTCCAAATGAGGAATACATTGTGAAAGCTTTCCAAAAGGTATGTGTCCAAGCCTTTGATGCCATCTAAGGAAGTCCATCTCTTTGCTGACCATGTTACTTGCCCTGTATCCACAGGTTGCTGTCCTCTGGAACAAGTCATTGGCCAGATTACCAGTCCCTAGGAAGTTATGCTCCACTGGGCCTTGAATCAGGCATCCTTCATTAGAAAATATTACAATGTATCCTATGTCTTTTATTAACTTGCTCACTGATAACAAGTTAAACTTAAAACCAAGTACATATAATACATCTTTTAATATTATCTTCTCACTCATCTGAGTTTTCCCTTTCAGATTTACTCTGTTTGTAGAACCATCAGTCAGAGTAATGGTGCATATATGAGGCATACTTTACCAATGATCTTGTAGCAATTTTCTTTGAGATGTCCTGTTTTCCCGCAGTAGCTGCACACCAGGTTATCTTTACTTCTTCTGTTCTTTGCTTGATTCATGTCATTTGTCCTCTCCTTACTACTGCCATTATCTCTAGAATTTCCAACTTGTGATTGACTATTGTTTGCATAGAATGCAGAAGCTTCTAAAGGAATTAAGGTGCTGCTAGTTAATTCCTTTTGTAGTTCATCTTGTGTAACCATGTTATAAGCATCATCTAAATTTGAAAATTCCCTCATAACCAAGATTTGTGTTCTAATTTGATTATGTCTCTCACTAAGCCCCATCAAGAATGACATTACATGCTCTTCTTCTTTTGCCTTGCTACTGATTTGGTAATCAACATCTTCTGCCAGTAATGCATCGAGTTCATCCCAGAGGTTAATGAGTTTTTTTCAGAAATTCTGAGACTACCATATCTCCTTGAGTCATGGTGTAAATTTCATTCCGCAGACTAAAAGTTATGGCCTTATGTGATGCTGTGTACCGTTTACAGAGCGTCTTCCAGGCCATAGCAGCATCTTTCGCATGCAAGATTCCTCCCGAAATCCCCTTGGCAACCGAAGAAATCAACCAAGTCATTAAGATGTCATTGCATTTCTGCCATTTAGCTAATCGAATAGCATCAGTAAGCGGCGGTCTTGGAACTTCTCCTCGCACAAAACTCAATTTTAACCTTGCGCTAAGAGCCAATTCCATCGATTTCTTCCAAGAATTGAAGTTCTTGGTCCCGATCAATACATCTGAAACTAAAACAACACTAGTTGTTTCGTTAGGACTTATATATCGTGAATCATCAAGATTAGCATTATGATTCATACCTCCATAACCTCCAACCTCCGTCTGGAATCTGGAATCGCTTGGATTGGGCATTTCGGAAGAAAATCAAATTCTACTGTGATTTAACAGCAATCGAATTAAAAGATTACCAGAAATTTCCTCCGCAAACGTGACTCTGATACCATGTGGAAAATCATCACTGGCGATTTGCCGGAAATCGTTCGACCACCGTCCAAATTGGAGCAAGAGCAAATTGACTGAATCGTAATCTTATTCAGAAAAAAATGAAATGTCGTAATTGCTTTCAGTGCCTTACAAGACTGCCTTATATAGTTTCATATTGACACAAAAACTCTGCTACTAATTTAAGTTACAATCACACTCCAGAAGTATGTGACAAGTCATATTCCAACAACAGTCGTACCCCATTGTAACGAGTTGAACAAAAACTCATAAGTCATATCCGAGTAGGTGACCATAATAATGATGTGTTTCAAGTTTGGCCAATACGATACTGTAACAAACACCACATAAACCAGGTTAACCCACTCCTATAGACATCAAAACGGCTATCTAGTTCAAAATTACAAATCTCATCAGGTCAGGGCCGATACTATTTTAGTCACACAACAACAAACCTCACCATTTTGCACAGTAGTATCTATACCAGCACCGGTATTAGACAGCTGAAATATCCCCATATTTGACAGGCAGCCATAAAACAAAAATGATGCAACATTACTCTACAAATGCATGCAGAGGTTATGCACCCCTTTGGTGAGGCTTGTACACTCCACTTCCAGATTTAAGCAGACCAGCTGTGCAGCACCCTATGTCCTGTTGAACCCACTTCCTCGACCCCCATGAGACGACATATGACGGGGTGATGCAGCTGAACTGGATTCTCTTGTTGTCAGAATCTCCGTTTCCAGGAGTCTAGATTCTTCTATCAATGATCCTAGCTGCATTAGCAGAAACTCTCATATTAGCGAACCTAAAAATAATGAGATAAACAGAGTTTTAATGAACTCAATTCACATTAACAAAGTTTTTTCTTTTCACAAAAGAAAGGGAATATGGAATAAACGAAGAAGAGAGAACTGCAGATGGACATATTGTGTCTACTTTTCATACCCGGATTTCATTTTCCCTCAACCGATCATGCAACGCACTAATGGCAGGACTCAAACTGCATATAAAAACAAAAGAATCAGTAGTATCGTAGAATACAACTCACATTAAGCCTTTACTTGACAATAACTGTTACCAGTACTCCATTAACTTGCACATGGAAGCCTGATATGTTGAGGTGTGATGAATGAATGTAAGGGGGTGCACCTTCCCCTCCCTATCAGTATCAGATCAAGTGAGAGAACATACAGAAATATTATGAGATAAAGACTAACGACATAATGAATGATGATTATCAGGATGACTACCTCGCATTTTGCGAGATGGCCTGGTTATATGCCCCTCGCTCTTCTTCAAAGAGCACACGTTGTAAATCCGTAAACGATGTTAAAGGGGAATCCAGCTTAATAAGGGACAATACTGGAAGAACCTGAAGAGGAACTTCTTTCCTTACATACTCTGCTCCTCTGTTGACAAAAGAAAACCCAACAGTCGTGAAGGCACTTCAATGTAGCCCGTCGTCAATTAATAAATTTCAAAAGCCAAAGAAAACAGTTTTACCTAATCTTAACATATAGTTAAACATTAACTCACTTTATAAAATAGGTAAATAGAATGACATAATGATACTCCTAAGAATAAACAACTTGGGAGATTTCTAAGTAGCATCATACAAAGCTGAAAAGGATAACTTATTATAAACCATATTCAAGTAAATCTATGCAGTCAATGTAAAAGTTCACATGATCAAACTGACACACAAAATTAAAGATTTCTAGACACCTTTAACGTTGTTTGTGACACAATGGTAAACAAATAGAGATATTATTAATGAGATACTGGTTTCCATCAAATGACAGAGTTATTTGACAAATTTTTCTCTTTTATCCTGTATTAAATGCGTATGTGCTTAAGCATACCTCAAGTCAAGGTTTGACCGGTGCATTGCTTCTTGCATACTCTCTGACATGTCCATGGGGTCAACATCTACTAAGGGATTGTCCAAGTAAGGCTGCTGGTGGTTTCCTCCTGCCTTTGCATTCTCCAAAGAGTTGGCATCTGCATTTGCAAAAAATCCACCTAACTCTGCAGATATACCCACATCCTGCAAAGTTTTATTCTAGTGTGAGAATAACTATAATTTACTAATTAATATGATGTGCTAGCACAAAACTAATGTGAGAATCAAGCAAGATAAGTTGATGACAATACTCGAAGTGCTTCAACAACACCGCCAGCACAGTTCTGCAAGGCACTGACGAAGCTATCAATTTTAATGTATCATAACAGCCCGATTATGTAATAGAGCTTACCATGAAAGTTTCGTGCGGCCTCATTGACATAATAAAGGTCTGTCTTACTTAAATTTAAGGCAGCCGAAATATAAAAGTCATAGTAGTGTAATCATTTAAAGTTGGGTTGTCAGATTTAAAATTAATAAGTTTTTTAATGGAAAACTAATTGATTGGATACAATCAGATATTAAAAACCACATTCGATAAGAACAAACATATTTGGAGAAACAAATAAAATGAATTTTGATCCTGTTATTAGTGTAATGGATGAATCACCAAGCAATATGTGCATAAAAGTAAATCTAACGGTATGTGTAAATCTATATATTTCTGCAATTTAAGTTTAAGTTATCAACCTAAGATTGAGATCACTAGTCGTCTGCCATAAAGACTAGTTGTTATGCCGCCTAGAGAAGCAGTACTATAGAAGGAGAACATACTAATACAAATACAATGAAAGATAAGATATAACAATACTGTTATGGTTTTTTTGAGAGCAATTATGCTAAAATCATCAGGTAAATGCAGTTACTTATGAGATCTTTCAATTTTTCTAAAATACTTTGATGCTGACTAACAAAGTACCAATACTGACATAAAGACTAGCGTGTTGTTTTGTTGCTCATATTAAGTTTTATTAAGAGATGGTCTCTTAATGTATTAAGTGCTCAGTGAACCGAACTCTTTTTTTTTTTTTGCTCCAAATGGTTATTTGGAAAGTCTAAATGATTTATTATTGTTTTTATATCTGAATCGGTCAGAGACTCGATAATGATACAATTCTAAAAATTATCTCTATATATTTTGTCCACTTTTCTGGAAACTCACACCTTCATTTTCTCCGCCGCATTGTCTATTTTGTTCTGACCAATTCTCGGTAGGTACTATTATCTTTCTCATCTCAATGGATATCATAACGTGGCTCTTTTTAATTTGAAGTGAAACCTATTCTCTTCAGAAATTTTGCTCTTGAAAAATGTATCAGCTGTATTCTCTTCAAAACATTATCAATTTGCTTAAATGATGAATGCTAGAGCATGCGCCTAACAGAGGAAGAGAAACCTTCGTATCATATTGTACGTTGCGGTTGGTTCATTAGATGGAACATTGACACATGCCATTGTAGCCAGTAATAAGCTATCTATCGAGAAAGAGTAAGAAGTAAATTTTATCAAAATGTATGGGGTATATATGATTTTAATATAATTTTTATGTATGTTTGGGTTTGATGAGAAGATATGGCACAAGACACGAGTTATTTTTTCGTGCTTTGTAATTTATAATTACTTAATAATGCAAAAACTAGACGATGAGTTATTAAGAAGTTCAAAAAATGATTTACCAAATGAAAATCAACAATCAGATGTGGTTTGACTAGTGGTTAGACCATTTATATTCTCACACAACTTCAGCTATTAATTTTATAAAACGACACCTAAATTGAACAGGGAGAATAAAAGTGCAAAAGTTGTTAAAATATGTGGCTTCAAGCATCTCAGTTATCCAAAATCATATTAAAAATATTTTCAACAAGTAATGTCAGGCCCTAAAAAAATGGTCATGTATGTGCATGAAAGGAAGATAGATAATTCACATTTACAGACCACACATACCTTGATAGGAGCAACGGAAGTTCTGGAATCACCAAGATTTTGGTCCGTGTCTTCAATCCTTGCAATAGGTGATTTATTTGAAATGCTTCCCCAAAGACCTGGTGATGATTCAAGGCCAATAATCGAACTTCTGCTTGTAGGCGTTAGGGGAATATATATTGGCGTATGATGCTGCTTCCCATCAGAAGACTGAAAAGCAATCACTTGAATTCGTCCAACCTAATGGCACTCATTGTGTTATTACATAATATTGCAGATCGGTCACAAGTGTGAGTGATGAAATGCATACCTTAGTTACATCTTCACTAAAGCATGAAAATATCAGTCCTATGAAACCAGAATCGAGAAGCTGATACATTGCCTGAGTACGCACATCTGAGTGAAGCAAAGTCAAGTTTATGAGAACCCATCAATGGCAGCAACATTCAATCTTGAATAGTTACTGATTTGCATTCTACTCAAGGAAAATGAGGTTTGGGACACAAATGATGTTACATTTATAGATAACGTATCCAGATGGTTAGATGTTGTATGTGCTCTTTTAAAATAAATTCTGTAATAGAGATCGAGCCCACATTTTTCATCACGCACCCCATCTGATGCAGGAGAAAACTGGAAAAATAGAAAGCCATAAACCAAAATTTGATTTTTTTAGATATGTTCCGTTACCAGCCATAAGACATTCAATAGTGACCTCTGAATTGATATTTTATCTCACGTAAGTATCTTGATAATACGAGAAGACAAGAAAAATATAATATAGTTTGCGAATCCAACACAATGCATTCCAAAAATTTAAGGCAGCTTCTCTAGATGCATGAAACAACTAGAAAAGACAGCATATTTAACAGTTTTAGCTATGAATAATTATATAACTTCAATCACTCTTTACAAAAACATCAATGGCGGAGCACTTAAATGTGAACACCTGTAATTGTGCAACATAATTCAAACGCATACCAACATGTGAAGGAAGGACTGTGATATGTGGATGAGAATGGTACCACCCAATAACTCTTGTGGTTTTTCCTGTCAGCGTGGTCATTCTGTGCAATGAAATTAAGAAAGTACTTGACCGAACTCATTATATTAAAATTATATGAGAATAAGCAAATAGATCTTGTAACTTGGAGCCCCTCATAAATTCTCCAAATGAAACAACCTACAACCATTTTACAGGTAAACAGATGATGCTACGAAGTCGTTGCAGAATCAGTGAGGTCATTAGGTCAAAGCACAAAAAAAATTAACTAATCATCATGACATTGACAAATATAAATTGGGACATCTAATTCTTTGAGGTCGCATTGATCAATCACACACAGCCCGAAAAAAAAAACATGAAAAGGATATCTCAGCTTGAGCTGATGCTGCTGCTAACTGCTCAGGATTGGTCTCTACTCGGTCCTTCCGCCGGTCAGACCGTGTCTGAGGTGATGCTCCCCAAATCAGAGCCGTCAAAGTTCCATTTTTTGACTCCTAAGATTTTAAAATGACATAAATGGAAGAAACGCATAATTTGTCCGGATATATATAAAAAGTAAGTCACTTCTTTTCATGGACATTTATAAGTCTGAAGTAGCAAATATGATAATTGTCTGCAATTAGAAATTGTCTGATACATGTCCTAAGTGTTAGAAGCGTGATTTTCCTCTAATACAAGCTGCTGTTACTCTGCTAGTACGGAATAGCGATTGGAGGAAAAATAAAAAAAACCTGAATGTCGCCAAGTAGGAGTCCCATAATT
>NQLW01000011.1:3092897-3133722 GCA_002312845.1 Kalanchoe fedtschenkoi
TATCAAACTGAAAAAGCACAAGGAAAGGTCTACAGATTAGTAAAAAGCCTTTATGATTTAAAGCAGGCTTCGGCCAATGGTTTTAAAGATTCGGTGATGCTCTTCTGTCTTATGGCTTCCAGCAAAGTCTCAATGATTATTCCATGTTTACTCTCACCTCTGAGCATGATTTCTTGGTACTTCTCATCTATGTAGACGATGTGTTGATCACTGGTACTTCAGAGAAATTGATAACATATATTAAAGCCTTTATCCATGAGACTTTCCGGATCAAGGATCTCGGTCTTGTTAAGTTTTTCCTGGGACTGGAGGTGGCTCGGTCTGATTCTAGTATTTTCCTCAACTAAAGGAAGTATGCCCTGGAAATACTGTCTCACTCAGGAATGCTTGATTGTAAGCCTTCCAAGTTACCCATGGATACCATGCATAAACTCGGTTTATCTCAGGCTGAACCTCTGTCTGATCCAGCTAGCTATCGGAGACTTGTTGGGCGCCTCATTTATCTGACTATTACACGACCGGATCTAGCTTATGCTGTTCATAACCTTAGTCAATTTATGCACACGCCTAATGTGGATGATATGAAAGCAGCGCATCATTTACTCTGATACATCAAGGCAGCCCCGGGCCAAGGTTTATTCTTTATATCTACAGGATCTCTATCTTTATCTGCATATTGTGACGCATATTGGGGGCATGTCCAATTTCAAGGCGGAGCCTTACAGGGTATTGCATCAAGCTCAGTGATTCCTTTATATCTTAGAAAACGAAGAAGCAAACATACACTTTCTCGATCATCTACAGAATCAGAATACAAAGTCATGGCTCATGTGAGTTCTGAACTTGTTTGGCTACATCGTTTACTCCAAGATATGCGAGTTGATGTTCCCCTGCCTTATATTGTGACAACCACGCTGCTCTCAACATTGTGAAGAATCCTGTTTTTCATGAACGAATGAAACACGTGGAGCTGGATTGTCATTTTGTCCGACAATTGGTATCCACTGGCTTTCTTAACCACCTTCATATCTCAACTGCTCAACAGCCAGCCGACATTTTCACAAAACCGCTCGCGGCTTATCTGATCATCATGTTTCTTTCCAAGCTCAGCATTTCGAATTTTCTCCATGCTGGCTTGCTGGGGGTGATGAGCTCCGTCAGCCGAGCTATAGAGCTGTTGGTGCAGAGTTGCTGTCTTTGAATTGAAGAAGGAAGAGAAAAGTCCAATTTGTAAATAAAAAGGGGTTGAGTTGTATTTTATCATACTTATGGGGTTGCACTAAAAATGCTAGAGAGGTGCACAACTGGGACTGTACATATAATAGAACTTTGTAACGGTTTTTGGTTCAATGTACACAATTTTCTCTCTACAATCTACCTTCATCTTCTCCGATCAAGCTAGCACCAGAATTTCGGCACACCGGGAACTGGTTCTTTGCAGCTTCACCTTCTTATACAGCTTGTCCCGTGCATCAGTGGCCACCGGATACCCGACTCAGAAGGTTGGTACTGGAAGACTCTTCACTGTTCTTCAACACAACAGACTGTATTGTGGTAAGAGGAACAATAGTCGGGCTTGGGAGCGGCGGCAGCGGATCTGCAGCCTTTGGTGCAGCTGAAGGAGTTGCTTGCAGAACATTAGCGATTGCCGCTCTTCTTGGGAGCAATCCTAGCAGCTGCCTCCAGATCCTCAGGCGTGATTCGCCCAAATGGCCCAGTTCTCATAATATGTTAACATCTAGCTCATGCTACTTCGCTAGTTTCGTTGTGTAGGGTACCACCACAACCTTCTTTGGGCCATCTAAAATTGCCTGTGCTAGAGCAGCCTTGGATGGTGCCGGGGCCACAACCATCTTTAGAGCGACAGGCGCAATATGTTGGGAATCGCGTACACAATTTTATGAAAGATTTTTTGAACCATCCGGAATATTCGGTAATTACTTTTCAACAGTTTCAATTCGAATTGTCAGACATAAGTCTGAATCCGAATTGAAACACCATAGAATTACCTCTTTGACGTGTTGCGCCTCCGGTATCCACATACGGTTAGTGGATACCGTGCCCTCTAGTTGGGTTGGGTAGTATCCATGGGTCATACTCATGGAATTAACCCATTTGATTCATCCGAATCAGGCGTTGGTTGAATCGGATCATATGCAGATCAAATCATATTCGGTTTCTCTCAACTCAATATCCACCACTCGATTGTATGCGACCCTATAAGTTTATTTTTAATTTGTCATGGACAAAAAAACCTAATGATCATAAGTGACCCCTAGTAAGTCATTATGATCCTTAAGGTTCTCGAGATAATCAAAACCACAGTCAATATGAGTCAATTAACTGGTTTAATGGGCAGACTCCAACAATCTCTCACTTGCACATAAATCGGTTATAAATAATCTCTCTGTCTAACAATATCTTGAATGAGAATAAGTAAGGATGATGTAGGGGTGTACAAAATCCCGTCCGGACCGGACCGATTGATTCCAGTCCGGTTTTCGGTCTGTAATTTTTGAAGAATCCAGTTCAGGTCCGGTCCGATTTGAAAATCGGAATATTCCGGTCTGACCCAGATGGACTAGAATCAAGTGAAACTGCGTCGTTTCACTCTGAAATTAGGGGTGCAGGTGCAACCAACAACAGGCATCACTCGCTCGACTCGATTCACTCTCATCTATCAATTCCCAAATGGCCAAACCCTACCACCAGGTCAGCCACCGCTCATGCGTCACGATCGATCTGCTCAGACCTCAGTCACCTCACCACTCGGCCAGTCACTCAGACCTCGGCGCTCCCGCTCAGCGCCCAATTAGTCATCGTCAGACCAGATCAATCGGTCTCGCTCTGACGCTCGGCCAGCCACTCCCGCTTGACCAGTCGCTCCTGCACGGCCAGTCGCTCCGACCTCAGCCCTCAATCGTTCTCGAATCAGCACTAAGGTATTCTCTATCCTCTATTAAGTAGTGATTTTATTTCAATAGATGAATAACTTCATTCAATATAAGCTGAGGGATAAATTAGCTCAGATTAGGTTTTGTGCACAGTTAGTAGATTCTTAAAATTAGGCATCATCCCTAAACCGGAATCCACATAAATCAGCAATTCATCACCACAGCTAGAGTTAGTAGATTCTCATTAATTTTATATTTTGTTTATTTCAGATCTAAAATTTTCATTCCAAGTTCCAACCAACAATCACGGAAACTTCAACATAAAACTCTTGCAATATAAGATTCATTAATCATTACCATTATTTTATTTTATTTCTTATTTCTTTTGTGCACTATATAATTATTTTTTAACAAAATGGTTGTCACTTATAGATGTCGAGCTCTAAAAGTAAAAGACCCTTCTCCGAAGAATCAACCGAGACACAAGCCCCATTATTGGATGCACATATTCTTGGAGAAAGAGAATTGGAGGAACTACGCGATAGCTTAGCACCCTCCAAAATATTGACAGCCGGACGCAAATATATTAGAAGAAAAAGCAAACGACAAGCTACATACTGGGTAAGTTTCATGGAATACATTGAAGATCATCAATTAAGAGATGAATGTAAGTTTTATGATAAAACTTTTGCTGCTGGTGCTACTGTTAATGGGTCTAAAAATATTAAAATGCATTATGAGAAATGTGATAAAATCCTGCTAATGAGGATAGTGGTAAGGGCAAGGGTAAGCAGACACAATTAGTTTTTGAGCTTGCTATTGGTGATGAGGGTGACAGACTGAAGAATTGGGTTTTTGATTTTATTGAAGTCAGGGAGGCGTTAACACACATTATAATTCTTGACGAGCTGCCTTTTAGGTTTGTGGAGAAACCTGGTCTTAGGAATTTGATGCATGTTATGAACCCTAGGTTTCATATACCTTCACGTGTCACTATAGGGAGGGATTGTTACAAGATATATTTGAAAGAAAAGGTTTATATGAAAGAGTTGATTGCTAAATCTTGTCAAAGGATTTCTATCACTACTGATATATTGACATCAATCAGAATAGTTAATTTCATGTGTGTCACATCCATTTTATTGATCATGAGTGGAAATTATAGAAAAGGATTTTGAATTTTTGTCTCATTAGTAGTCATAAAGGTGAAGACATTGGTAAGGTTGTGAAGGTTTGTTTAGAATATTGGTGTGTGGATGATAGGTGACAAGCGTATTTTTGACCCTATATATTTGTCATTGTTATGTTTCAGGGATCACTGCTGTCAAATAAAATCGGTAAGTACCGAGTCAAACCAAGAGGAGCACAAGGCTTGCTAGGCGCTAGTAACCTAATTAATATCTATTTAATTCTAGACAAATGAGTGGAAGTTGTTTTAAACTAATTAAATAAGAACTAAAATTGAAAATAACGACACAGAAGTAGAATCGAACAGAGAAGATAAGCATCCTAAGATCTACTTCACCTAGGTTGCGTGCAAAACTAATCATGTCAATTAGGCACAAATTAATCATCCAATTTTAATAATACGGTGTATCACTCAATAATTTACATGCAAGTCCGACTTCTGGGTGTTCCTACGCAGTAAATTATTAACTACAATTGATTTCGTATTGTGTTGTTTCCCGATTCTGGTATTCGTAGCTCACAAATATTAGTCAAAGGGTGATACAGTAATATTTCCTAAACATGCAGTAGGATAAATTTACTACTCAATATTTCTAGGTCAACTCCCGATTCTGGTCTTCGGTTAACTAGGGCCATTGACTACAACTAAGCAAAATATCCAACCCATCCCGATTCTGGTCTTCGTGGGATGGAATATCCTAGCCTAGATGGTAATAGATTTAATCCTAAACAAAATTCTTAAAGCATGCATATTTAAACTCTGAATAACTACGCATGACAATATTAAGGCGTTCCTAAAATAATCAACATACGCAATAACATTCAAAGAAGCACTAGCAACATGGATGAAAAATATTCTTAATTAATAAACATGAAAAGTTAAATTTACACACAACCTAGGATCCGTAGGATCCTAGGACAGAGAGGACTACTTACTACGCATAATTGAAATAACAATCATAAAATAATTATGAAAGTAAAACAAGAATGGTTGAGGAAAGCTTAGTCTCTTGAAGCTCCAACTCTGAACGGAATTCGTCCAGCTGGCCCTTCTGGCAGGAAGATGTGGTGTGGTGTCAGGCTTGTTAGGGTTTGAGCCCTAGACTTATATTTATAGTTAATATGTCACCTTAGGCTGTTCTCTGTAGGAATTCTATTGCCAAAAGGGGTACTCAAGAAGAATTAGAAACTGTCTTTTCTGTGCCCGCCACGCGTCTGCACGATCTGGTTCGAGTTTCTAAAACAAGCTGCACGGTCTGGATCGTGCACCGACATACAGCACGATCTGGATCGAGCTAATGCAAAAGCAGCTCGATCCGGATCGACTTTTGGTTTTGCATATTTAGAGATTTTCCCCTGAACTTCTTCTTTTGACAATTTGACCCCTGAACTTGGCTTTTTGTCCGATTTTAACCTAGTTTGCACTGTTTTCATCTTTTTCCTCTTCCGAAGCCAGTATTCTTCATATTTAACCTACAAGAGACAAAATCAACTATAAATTACTCATAATCACTTGTAAACGACTTAAATATCTTAAGTATAAGTACCTAAAATAGGGTAAATTATTGCCCTATCAAAATACTCCACACTTAGAATTTGTTCGTCCCGAACAATATAATATAATAGTATGAGGGTACAATGAATGGAATGATATGCAATCAAGAGTATTTGAGTTCGTTTCCATTCATTGAAAAACCGTTCTTCATTGTTGGTTAAATTAAAACTACTCCTAAAAAATAAAAATAAAAATCTTAACTCACTTTCGTAGGAATCACGGATGCATTTAGCATATGCATCAAGCCTTTAAATCCGTAGGTGCCCCTAGTGGACGAGTTATAGTCTCGTGAGGGTTTTCATAGACCGGATAACCCACAAATCCAAAAGTTTTCCAAAAATTTAATCTCTAGCTTGAATATAATAAAACTGCAATATCACAATGACATTACAACCTAGAATTTAAGAACAAGTAACTAAATTCAAGCACTTCACAATGTGAAACAAGCCATCATAATTCATACTCATAAAGATTTCAATACAACAATCTCAATGACCAGCCAAATTTCAGTCAAGAACATAAATCACACATTAAAATTTCCAGTCATTCATCCAATCACACAAAACATTCCCGCCAACCGCCTATGCTAGCAAAAGGGCTAGTCCACGGGCTTATGGCTCAAAGCTCGTTTCCAAGTTCCAAGATCAAGTCTAGTTCCGTAAGGAAAGAGGAGCTCGGCAAAGGGATTTTATCAAAAGTAAAACCAAAAATCAAATCATGATTTCGTGCACGCACAAAGGTCATTCCCTAATCTCAATGCAACATAGCCAATATAAGTGCATGATGTGTAAAAATAGGATCCTTACATAATAGCACAGTCAAGTCTTAGCGTGGAGACTAGTATTGGCCTTTGGCCATTCAATTTTTTTTCTCCAAAACTTTGGCCTTCATTTTTTTTATTTTTCTCTCTAAGCCTTTGGCTATTTTTTTTAGAGAGATTTTTTTTTGTTTCGAGTGATGTAATCACTCCACACTTAAAACTTGACATTACATAAAGAATTTTCACAGGAATCCTTTTTATTATTTTTTTTGGCATATACCGCAAGAAATCAGGGTCACCGAAAATTAGTCTTTTGAAAATTGGTTTGGAAAAGTTTTAAGATCGGTGGCCCAATGCATTTGAAAAACTAAAAAAAATCTTTTTAGTAGACTCATATTCAAAACACGAAACAGAGTAGCCAAAAGGATAACTGCATAGAAAACTAAACTTGCAAGAATTCAGACTTTATGCTCTTCCCTAGAACTCATCAAAACTCGAAGCGTAAAATCATCAAAATAAAGCCGACAAATCTAAATAGCTCATCTAGAGAATATATTTTTTTTTACAAAAAGAAATCTAAACTAATCTAAACTAAAATGTACAACAATATGTGAATGCATGTAGAGGCATAAATTCATGATCTCCATCTTCACTAAACGATGCTTAGTCCCTAAGCATAAATGTATGAAGAAACAAGAATATATGTCGATACATGCAATTCATATCATGGCATGGGATATGCATGTGTAATCAGTACAATGAGGGTAAAAAATAAGAAGAATAAGAAAGAAATACTCCCTCATTCAGCTCTTTTCCCAAATTATGCTGGCTTCAATACAAAAGAGCGGGTTACTTCCCGGAAAGGCGTAGTTTAACGTCTTGGCGAGACGTAGCAAAGATAGTGGCCTTAGAAATCACTCCTGAGAAGTCTTTTGCTAGGATCCCTTCTCAAAAGGCCTTGAGAATCGTCTTGTCTTCAATCCACCTTGAAATCTCATTCAAATAATCATCCGCCAAATATAATAGGATGTTGCAGCTTTAGGCGGAACCACTTACGAAAATGACGTCCTTCAAAAATATGAAAAAAATATACATTGCTCCTCGCTTCCAGAAGTTGTCGGGAGGTTTCAGAGCTAGGGAAAGGAACACATCTTCATATGGAGCATCAATTCTGATTGGCACACCTATCTTTAATTCTTCAAGTTGGTCTTCAGGTGGTGCACCGTGCTCCATTAATATGATTGACACATCAAGCTTTGGGTCTTCTTTTAAATTCGTTGGTGTGTCAAGTGTCACTACTTTTTTCAGAATCTCAACTTGCAGAGCGTGGGGAATTTCCTCTGAGGTGTCCAGGTAAACATCAACAAAATCTTTGTGAACATGAGCATGAGATTGGTCAGGAACTTCATCTTTCAATTGGTCACCTTGAGGTTCTTCAAGCTCAGCTATAATGGGAGAAGAATCTTGCACCTGAGATAAATTGGTGGAATCTTCATCAAAGTTGAGAGGTGGAGGGTTAATACATAAGAAACCTTGAGCGATCAATTTTTCATCTATTCTCATCCAATCTTCTTTAGTCATCCCATAAATCCTTGGCAAAACTTGTTCACCTTGTTGAGGAACTTGAGTTTCAAACATGTGGATTTGAGGTGTTGTCGGCACATGATGCACCTCATTGCTTAATGAACCATAGTAATGTTTGCGAAGATTCTTGCGCTCATCGTTTTCCTTTTTCCAGCTCTTCAAGAATTCCATAATATCGTTGTTGGTGACTTCAGGCTCTTGTTGCTCAGGAATATAATTTTGGTATTGTGGTACATGCTCATATCCAGGCTGAATAGGATCATAGTACTGTGCCTGATAAGAATGCGGCTCATGATGTTGGTAGGAATTTGGTGCGTAATGTTGCTCTCCCCAATAAGGTGTACTTTGTGATTCATAGGGCAGGCAACTTGCGTCATAAGCTTGTCTGTACCATCCTGCACTGTTTGAAGCTCGTCTTGTAGAACAGTGGTATGCAAAGTTTGATACAATAATATTATCATTTGGATTCATTGTAAGCGAAAGAGATAAGTGCGTGTATCACAAGCTTAAAGATGGTTCATATATAACACTATATTTATATGTTGATGACATCTTCATGTTCAGTTCTAATATTGAAATTATAACCGAAACAAAGTCATTCTTACAAAGTAAGTTTGACATGAAGGTTATGGGTGAAGCAAGTGTAATACTTGGGCTTAAATTGACACGAACAGCTAATGGAATAACCGTATCTCAGTCCAATTATATTGAGAAGAATATACTTGAGAGATACAGTTATCTGAATGCTAAAACTGTGAAAATCCCATATAATCCTTCAGTCAGTTTGTCTAAAAATAGGATTGGGATTCCCGTGTCACAACTTAGATACTCTCAGATTATTAGGAGCTTACAATATCTAACAAATGGTACAAATGGTACAATATCTTGTTGCAATTTGTATTGGTCTGTTTCAGCTTGCTCAGAGCCTTGGTTGCTCGAGATCGGTTACTCTTGTTGCAGCTGGTTTATGTGGGATACCTAGTTGATCAAGATTTAGTTGGTGGTCTTTCCTTTGGTGACAGTAGAATTTTGTCCTTATAGTTTGGGTTCTCCTTGTTCTTCTCGCTGCGTCGAGATTGTGTAGTGCTTGTTGTGGGCTTGTTTCGGCTGTTGTGTTAATCAGCCTTGTATGGACCTTCTGCTTTCTGTATCCCCGATTGGGGCCCTTTTGATCAAATAATTTTGTTCAAAAAAAAAAACAAATGGTACAAGACCAGACATATCTTTTGCGGTCTCTAAACTGGCTAGATACACAAGTTATCCTGACAAGACACATTGGGATGCACTATACCGGGTGTTAAGATACCTAAAAGGAATGATTTCCTTTGAACTACATTATGAAAGATTCTCTGACTTGTTAGAGGGATACAGTGACTAGTTGGATAGCCATGTACTCTAATTGTAATGGATGTACAAGGTATATATTTACTCTGTCTGCAGGCGCTTTAGCCTGAAAGTCTAGTAAATAGACTTTGATAACTCATTCAACTTTTGAAACCGAATTGTGTGCTTTGGATACTACCGAAATGGAAGCCAAATGGTTGTATGGCCTCATGTTAGACATACCATTCACTTGCAAACTGATTCCACTAATCTCTGTATATTGTGATAGTCAGACAACAATTACAAAGATAAATAGTACAAAGTACAATGAGAAAACAAATAGACACATCCAGCTTAGACTCAAGTCTATACGAGGATAGGTGTCTGAAGGAATCTTAGCCGTTGATTATATTCGATTCAAAGACAATGTGGCTGATCCTCTAACTAAAGGACTAGAGTTAACGCAAGTCCGTAAAATCAGGTTAGGGATGGAACTAAGAATCCACGAGTGGGTCACCGACAGCAGCAACCCAACCATCCAAGTGGAGATCCTACAAAGATTGTTCAATGTGGTATAAACAAGCTGTTGAGTGACTTGAGCATCATATTTAATGAATAAACGTTATCTTAAAGAAAAATTGGTTTCAATTTTTATGAACTAGGTGATGGTGAAAAATTACTACGAGTACAGTAAGAGTTATATACTCTGAATGGGATCGAGTCTAAATGACGAGATGTTGCAGTACATCTTTGGAGACGCCCAACTAATCGATGTTACTGAGTGGTCGCAGTTAGAGGAGAGGATTCCTCCTTGAACACATTCATGATACAGAATCGGGGCACATGGCCATAAAGTGTCAAATATATAGAATGCTTCTATAGCTCGTGTTATTGCTGTTATCAATAAACTCTGTCACATCAAAATGGATCAGATTCAAGGTGAAATATTACATCTGGTTCAGTGAGGGCGTAAGCTGAATAACTTAGATGAGGTTCAAACCTGAAAGGTACCTTATCAAAAATAAGACACAGATACCTGCAGTGGCAATATCGACGGATTTGTGGGGGATTGTTACATATAATCATGATGTGACAATATAAGGAAAGTAAAAAGTATGATTATCTATGGTTAATCCATCGATAATGAATACCTTGGTTTTGGTCAACCTGAAGGTGGAGATGATGGAGAATATGGGCGTCAGTTTTATGGAGTGGAGGGAGGAGTGTGCGCATAAACTCCTCCTCTCCTTCTGTAACCGCCCGAAGGCCCTGCTATAAATAGAGGGTGTCTCTTCTTCATTTCAACACACCAACACATTCTTCTCTGCTCTCTCTGCTTTTACCTTCTTGCGTCACTGTGTTCATTGTCCGCGGGTGGCATCAGTGGAGAGGAGATCGGTTGGCGCGAGTCGACTTAGCTGAGTCCGCTCATTTGACTCGGCTGAGGCATGAACTTGGACATACCGAGTGTCCAGATTCATTCAGTCAAGACTCTGAAAAATCTAATTTTTACAGTTCATATTTTTTACGAAATTTATTTTTAAAAAAAATCAATAAATTCTGAAAAAAATTTATTTAAATTTCTCATTGTTCGTTTCCAGAAAAATAAGATTTTTATGTGCAGATCTGCATTTATATTTTTTGTTCTTGTCATTCAAAAAATTCCAAAAAAATTATAAATAATTCAAGAAAAATACGAATCTCAATAATCTATGTTGCTCTGATACCATTTTGAAAATCGCATACACAAATGTAGGAAAAGTTTTCTGAACCATGCGGCATAAGTCCTGATCCGGAATACCCAGTAATTACTTTTTGACAGTTTCAACCCGAATTGAAACACCCTAAATAATATATTGAGGATAGGATTACCTCTTTGACGAGCGCGTCAAGCGTCGCGCCTCTAAAAGTATCCACACACGGGTGATGGATACTGCGCCCTCTAGAGTACTAGCTCCAAGATGCCCATCGTCCTCTGCCTTCAATCTTCATTGAAGAACTGACGTTACGTCAATTCATTATATAGAAGCTCTAAACTTCTATTTATAGTGAGAACTGTACTTTTGGTCTGCGGCCAGCGGACCAAGCCCATCAGTTGGGTTGGGTAGTATCCATGGATCACATCCATGAATTTAACCCATTTGGTTCATCCGAATCAGGCGCAGGTTGAACCGGATCATACACGGATGAAATCATATTTAATTTTCTCTCAACTTAATATCTGCCACTCGATTGTGTGCGACCCTATGAGTTTATTCTTAATTAGCCATGGGCAAAAGCCCAATGATCATAAGCGGCCTCTAGTAAAGTATTATGATCCCTAATTAAGAATAACTGGTTATTGAGGTAATCAAAATCATAGTCAATATGAGTAAATTAACTCTAGTGAGGATTTTATGGGTAGTTTCCAACATAAGGTGGAGAGGATGAACCATTGAAACTCTAGTGAGGCCTGACAAAGCTTGGAAGAGAGATTTTTTTAAACTACCCATTCTGTAAGTTTAAATACTCATACTACCTTGTTATTCTTTTTATTTTCAAATCCACCCTATTTGAAAAAAATCGCAGTTTCAAATCTCGATTTTGGTTTCTATAAAACACTGGTTTAGAATATACAAAAATTGCAGTTGTGAACTGCGATTTTATTTTTTTATAAAATTACCGGTTTAAAACAACTGTGATTTTCTTCAAGTACTGTAGGTTTAAAATTAAATGAATGATAGGGTACTATGGATAATAAAACTTGTAGAACAGATAGTTTTTTTATAAAAAAAATCAGAGAGACTGGAAGACAAGACGTGATTATTATTGTTATTTAAACTCACTAAACGATACAGTTCTAGTAATGATAGCAATTAGCAGCAAAGCCCTGAATCCGGTTCCGTAAATTTTAGTTATAGAATGTATTTGATTTGAATTATAGTCTATTTATATCTATTTATCGTAATTTGATTCAACCTAAATCCATCTCTCAAATTCAAAACACAATCCATATTCAATTTTTTTTTAATTTGAATCAATCCATTTTGTTACATTATAGAAAAATTTATAAATGTAACTAAAAAGATATGCATGAAATAAAGTAGATTCACTTTTGGATAAGCTTAATTTCATTTATTTGACACAAGGATCAACTCAAAACTCCGCTCAATTAAACTTAACCCAATCCAAAGTAGTTTATTTAGGTTTATTTTTGTTAGGTTTTTTTATTGGATTTTAGTTCAACCCTAGTATGGGCTAACCCAGCCATATGAGTAATCACAAATGGACATATCACGAGCAGCAGCATTATGTACTTTCTTGAGAAAATCTAACAGAAGCAGCACGTATCATCTCACATAGATTTTCATCAAGTGCTTCAAGCTTCCCGGAATTGTGAAGCTGACAATAAAGAGGGGCCATAAAGTCTGCAGCAACCTCAGCCAGCTTCCACCTGGACAAATCTGCAGCTCTTTGAATTACATTAACACAAAGTTCCCTGGCAGAGGTAAGATGAGATACAATAAGTCCAAAGCATTCATCTTCCAGATCATCCAGTAACCAAAATTCAGCAAGCCAAGAGAGCTCTATATATGATTGTAGCTCATCTAGTTTATCCCCTGCTTTCATATTGTCCCACATACATCCAGTAGGAGGCTTCAGAAGCTTTTTATCCGAATAGAACCAGTGCACTAGTTTGACCAATGCCTCATAACTAACAGGAACCTTGATTGTCCGTGAGTGGCTGCATTCATGAAAACATCTCGCTTAAGGTAAAGTTCTCTCAAGGTTAGCTCCAAAAACTATCTAATAAGTATTACCATCAAGCTATGACTTGCAAAATAAAAATTCATACAGCTAATCACCTTATTAAGTGCAAATGGACACAGTTACTAATACTAAGTGATGAGTTTAGAGAAAAATTTTGATATAACATTGACAAAACAAGTAAACTTCAAATACCTACTATTTAAAAAAATTCAACGACCATAATCAAAGCACTAAAAAAACTGGCAAAATCTGAAGAGTTGAGAAAAAATTTGATATAACATTGACAAAACACCCTATTAAGTGCCAATGGGCACAGTTACTAATACTAAGTGATAAGTTAAGAGAAAAAAATTAATATAACATTGACAAAACAAATAAACTTCAAACACCTACTCTTACAAAAAAAATTAATAAAAAAAGTCAACGGCAATAGTCAAAGCACCAAAAAAACTGACAGAAACTGAAGAGCCTACAGTTAACCGCTACACTTTCCACCATAAGACATCGACAGTGATAAGTCTAAGTTAGTGTTGCTGAAAAATAACCCCTGCCTCTCTAGTTCGCAGCTTCAACAGTTGACATGACAGGACCTATCAGAGCTTACGAGGATCATAAAGAACGCTCATAAAAAAAACAAGTACCTGTCATTCATTCCTGACAGAAACAAGGCACGCAAATACTCAGAATTAGCCCACAAAATAACTCTGTGAACATGAACATGTGGAACGGATGAAGAGCAGTGGCTGCATGTCCAGTAACTCTGTTTCATTTTCTCAACTTCAAAAATCATATCCCTGCTGGATGGAGATTGTTTCAGATTACCAACGTCTGATTAGTTAGATCTTTGAATCAACATATTCAGAGCCCATCAGGGAATGTCAGTGGATCATAAGCTGTTATATGTTTGTAGTGAGTAACTTATTAGAATCTATCTAGGCATACGATCTTAATCTAAAGAAGCACTAGCAAGCATAGGAAAGACATTGACAAAGCAAAGCAAAGCAGGCATGGTATTTTGCATATCTGAGAAATAGAAAATTACGAGAAGCGGTTCCCGTCAGGACCAAGGGCTACGCTGAATTCGAAAGTGGGAACTGAAAACCCCCATTGAGGACCCTTTTGACTTAGCATGCCACATAGATGTTGAAGTTGACATCTTCTGGCGATGATACTTAACTTCTTCACAAGTTCTACTCCGGCCTGCAAGTACCCCAGATAAACAAATTCCAAGAGCTTGACAAATATCGAATAATCTACATGACTAGACATTCGAACAACTTTCCGCTTCTTCTTTTCTTGTGAATTCCTATCACCTGTACCCTCAGAGAAAGTTAATTCTTCAGGAGGCAACAGAGCCTGGCATCGGACAGTAAGGACAGCACCATGGACACTCAAACAATCTCCATTTGCAAATATGAGATCTATGTCTGCAAATTTCTGGTCATTATAAAGTGTTTTGACAAGTCGGTCTCCAAACTTGCATGGAAATCCATATGTCCCGAAGCAACTGAGAACATAAGCAGCAAGGTATTTGGCCCCAAGAGAATAACTGCCACAGCAAATATCTTTAAGTTCATTAACGAATTGAGCTTCGCAGCCAGCAGCGAAAACATGGAAAAGATCATTCTTATTGTCGATCAACTTGCAGTGGGGTATCAATCCAGCCAAAACCCATAGACTAAGTAGCAAAAGGAAATCTCCACCTTCCCAGTGACTTGAAGCGAAGCAGCAAGTCCTCCCAGACATCAAATTACTCAAACGTGGAGAGAAGTTTGGACGAGTGCTAGTGCACCATCTCATTACAAGTACAAGTGTTTTCAACCCCCCACCCTTGATCACACAATTTTGATACTGCGGAAAAACTAAAAAGCAGGCCAAGTGGATCAAGTTGACGGACAATTGAGTTGCGTCCAGCTTTGCAAACTTTTCACTAGAAGACACAATACCCAATTTGGTGAGCACATTTGTTAAACCTTCAAGGCCACATGGCTTCAGCAGAAAAGAAAGTACAAGCTTGGCCTTTGATGAGATTAATTTGGACGGGGAGTATATCAACATCATAACTGCCCATGACACTGACTCACTATTGGCAGCAAATGTGATATCAGAATGAAAATTTTGATTATGCATAGGAGCTGAATCCAAGAAGACCAAGCTATCACAAAAATATAACGAAGATGCAATGTTAGCTACACAGAACAAGTGAAGTAAACAAAAAAATTGTGAACTGATAGAAACTAATTCTTTGGGCTTCTGCAACCATATTGCAATAAAATAAAATAAATAAATATTAATATCCTTGACGGAGTGGAAAACAGACGGATACGAGACACTTACCAAGCACAAGTAATAAGCATGTCGATTGCATCCTTTCCATCCACCGAATGAGTGCATTCCTCACTGCAATATGCTGCAAGGAACCCAAGTATCTCCCAAATGTATGGAACTATATTAGGATACAAGTTAAGGTTTATATATTTTCTTGCTATTCCTATCTGCTCTTCTAGAGTCAGATCACATGATGCCCGATATAATCTGCCGCAATGCCCAAAAAGGACATCAAGAAGGGCTTTATCAATTCCTAACTTCCAAAATAGTAGGTGGTGTTCTCCTGCCCAACGAGTGATCAAAGCCAGACGACATGCCTTCTGTAACAACTGTAAGTGAAGATGGGCAGTCCTTGCTGAGCTGCACCTTCGATTCAACCCATTAATGATGGCCTTGACAATTGGCTCACCAAAGATGCTTATCAATTTAACGCAATCTTGTTCATACAACTGAAATAAATCACAGCATGGTCATTCAGTCATAGACTGTGGCTTTTGTATCTCATGCAAAGACTATGGCACACAATGAATACCAATAGACACTGAGCAAGTCTGAACCCCTCCATTTGAACAGGTAAAGGGTGGGAGCCGTCCATGCAATTAACCATCAGGTGAAGTCCTGACTTGCAGTCGTCAAGTATTTTTCTGGCCCCACTAGCACACAAAGCTGGTACAGAAGAAGTGTGGAAAGTTCTAGAAATCAATATATACAGAGAAAGCAGTAGTTGGATAGGAAAAACTTTGAGAAACATGTACCTACGGCAGCATACAACTTAAGCACTTCAACTTTTACACTAAGATCATGCTTCATTTGGATATCCTCTAATGCTACCATCAAAGGCTCATCATTCCAAACAGAATACCTGGAGGGAGGCCATCGCCACAATATTTTACTTAAAAGAGAGGTCATCTCCTGAAAATATTCGATTGCCATAGCACCATAGTAGAAATGAAGTATATTACAAACAATATGAGTGATGGCGGATGTGTGTTTTAACATGTCCCAAACTTCTTTTTCCATTTTGGTACTCATATTGGACACAACTAGATTCAACGTAGTGGCACAAGATATTGCAACTTCTGATTGATCCGAACTCAACAAGGATGAACATGGATGGACAAGAACATTCACAATGGAAAGCAGTGTAAAACTGGGCAAATGGCTGACCAACTTTGATAAAACACTAGCTGCCGAAGGTAAGACAGTTTCATTTTTATCTTGAAGAATCCCGACTAAGGCATTCACCATATCAGCAACTGAGTCCTGAGAAACACAAGAAGTCATGAATAATTAAGAAGGCTCAAAATGTCGATAACATGCAATAATGAAAAGCTCTAAGAAGGATTCAGAAGTATCAGAAACGAAATTGAATACACAGAAATCACAAGCAACTCATGACATCCAGAAACAGCAAACATTCAATTGAGGCTTTCATAGCATTTACACAAAAAACCATGACATGTTCTTTGACCAAAAAGAGTCAGTTGAAATTCATTTATTACCCTTACAAGTGGATGACTCCACATCTCAGTTGTGATGCATTCTACAAATGTTGAAATGGAGCGAACCACGTGTTTTTGCGTTCCAATATCCACACAATGCCATTTCCTTCTTTTGCAGCCAACAGATCTGTATTGAGCAGAATCTTTATACTTTATATCCAATCACAGAAAGAAAGGAAAACTTCAACTTTGTATCTTCAATGAAAATTTAAGACCCTGCTCCCTATGCAAACTAACCTGTCAGCTTCACGTCCACTACTCTATTTACAGTTTATGTAACTTGAAGGTGGCAAGGAAAAATGTTGGTGCATAAAATGCTACGCATGGATAAAAGAACGTGCAGCACTTAAGGCATTCACTTCACCCTGACACAATCACTCATAAGTTTATTATGTGTTCAGAAAAGAAAATGGGGAGAGGAAACTTAAAAAAAAATCTGTTACACGGGCACTCTGAAAAAAAAAAAATTACAAGTTCACATGAAAGATAAATGTTAAGTAGTAAAGCAACTAATTATGAAGACTACCAGCCCCCAACTAGATAATGGTTTTAAAATGTCAGAAAAATACAAGATTAAGCAGATAAAAAATGCAGCATCCACACTTTGTCAAAAAGTCTTGAGTTAATGCCATGTATATCCATACAGTCATAGCCGACTGTCTAGAGATTCATGGCACTAAAGAAACCTCACATGCTGGTGAGTTTGTAGGATAATATTGATTATCGTCCCCATGGATGGTTTAGCAGTTTAGGGCTAGGGATTCCGCGTTGGGAAGAAGATATTGCTGTCAAAGGCAGTAAAATCAAAGTAGAGCTAGAGGAGCAAGAATCTAAGTTGAGAAAAAGTTTTGAGACCTGAAGCCGAGGTTGAGAGCGTTGTAAAGCCGCTGGTGGAGAAGAGTGAACGTGTGATCGCTGGTGAAATCGTGCTTCTGTGCGCCGTGCTTGGACGATCTCATCTTCGACTTACTTGGTGGTTGCAGTTAGGTAGTATTCCGGAGTCAGTTTTATGATAGGAAAGGGATGTGAAAACCCTACGACGGGCTGTTTCATGCCAAATCGCTCCCTCTGATTTCGAATCACTTTTGACCTCAAGCGCCAGCAGCACTTTGGATTGGGCTAGGCTCAATTTCGATATAACCTTGACCTTTTCACCCATCTTATTTACGGGACAGCTATTGAGAGAAACTAGCTTACTCAGCTTGATCGGATCGGATGTTCATTTTCTGGACTAAACGAGGGCAAATAAACCAATTTTGACTTTGGTGAATTTTAGTTGCATACTTCCAGAGTACACCTTCCCATGGTGAAGTAATGGTGGTTGTTAGTGGTCACATTTGGATGTTGGGATTCACAATGAAAGTTATGCTGTTCTGTTTTATTCAAGTGCCACACTAGGCACGCGGATACAAGACATAATTCACATGAAATATATTGAACACTTGGCCTTCCAACCCCTACAGAACGGAGCAGCTCCCTTGTTCCCTGCACATTTTAGATGTACCCTTATCAGGAAGAGTGGCAGGACAAGAGATCATTCTAATTAATGTAGACAGAGGCGCATTGGACATTTACTTCTTTGTGTGACCGTAATTGCTCAGTGCCTCTTCAAACTTAAGCCAGAGTGGCCCTGCTTCTTGATAAGTAACATTCTTCGGCCCAGACAGATAAGCCTGAACAACAAACTCTGGACTCCTCTCTCTGCAATAAGGAATGGGCAATTCAGTTAAGGTAATGAACGTACTTGAAAACTAGATGGCTCAAACTGTGCCAACTGATACATGCTTCTTGACCACAATTTATACCTACCTCCCTTCATATTCTGATAGCCAAGCCAGATAAGCGGCACCAAAGTACATGGAAACAAACGGCCTGGTTAGATCTTCGGCAGAATCCACCTTGTAGGCTTTGTACCCCAAGTCCCTAAAAATAACAGCATTGGATGATTAAAACCTTTATTTTACTGCGCACAGGAAACAATATAAGCTACTTTCTGAAATTATACCTTACTGTCTGTCTTTTAAAAGCAAATCAAATGGCTAGTATGCAAATTAACAAACCTTACTTTAGATTTACCAGACATACGGATCTGTTGGCACCCATAAGGGTGAAAAAAGTAAACAGTACTCTTCTTTCCGTGCATCCATTGGCCAAAAACACCAATATTTCTACTGAAATCCCAGACGTTTTTATTTTTGCTTACTTGTACAACCAAGTGGCTGTCGGGTAATTGATGCCCATTATTCCTATGCGCTCTCCTGACCCATTCACGAAACGCAAGCTAACAATATCAGCCAGAGCACAAAGAACTGCCTGCGCAACGGATGCATTTCGATGCATGACAACAAATTCAGATATACATACTGGAACACTTCCATAGAAATATATTGAGAGCGAACTTCAGATGAATACATGAAAATAAGCAGACCTCAGATTATATTACCAAATGTCAAGAAACATAGATACAGCCAAAAAGATGATACATGTGCTCAGCAATTTTTTTTCTAATGCCAGATAAGTGGATTTCTAATGATTCCATATCAAAGTCATGCTCGTTATCCACCAAAAGACTGCACTTAAGTCTTAATATAGATGGCTCCTGATAAACGGGCCAACATATATTTCAGGGTAACCCAAAGCACCAAACTCTCATTTAACTAAAAATACAGGAGTTCATATCGCATTTAACAGAAAACAGTTAGACAAGCCAGTGCTGGATAGTTCACATGCAGTGGAGAGGTTCACAAATTTGTTTGATTGAAAGTGACTCTAAACTGACTTCCGCTTATCAAACAATGAAACAGAGTAAGAAGAGAATGCTCCAAAGTTTATTCTGAAAGCAGGATGGATCTCGCCTTAAGCATTTATAAGTGGGTTTAGTTTCAATAGACTACCAGATAGGAAAAATCAGCTGGGTATTAAGTACAGCCCACAAATTTTAATAACAGGAAGGACATATTTTAAAAATTGGATCAAGGTCGAGTCTAATATGTAACCCTGATACTTAAAATGCATGATGTGGAACTGGTATTGTGGCTTGTTCCTTTATGTTTCAAGTCACCTTGAAATAAAACTAAAATTGTTCATAAACAATAGTTCGAAAATAGAAAAATAACTCAGGATTGTCATTGTATCGAGAATAAAAACAGAAAAATTAAAAACATTTATCATAACTAGAGAACACATATTTATACTAGTGAAAAGGCCAAACAGAGTTCTGCAGCTAATGTTTCAAGAGGTACACAATTTGTAAGAAAACACATTCATTTTATACCCTGATTGATGGAGAATGAAAAACAAGTTTTAATTGACACCACAGTGGATTAAAAACTAAAAAATTTTTAGAAGTTTGACAGTAAGTATTTACCGGCTTAACATTTCTTGTGCTGAAATGTTTGAAGAGAATTATCTCTGCAACTGCCTGGAATGACAAAAAAAGAATCCATTTAGGGTCTCAACATAAACTAGGAAATTTTGAATGGGACTTTATCAGAATTTATCAATATTATTATAATGTACTTTAACAAACTTCAGAAGATGAAATTGGACTAATGAACAATTTTTCGTCCTTGGTTTTCACCATGCTACCAAATTTGAAGTTGCCTTGTGTGTGTGTATATAGGGGTGTAAATTTGGATTGTGGGTTGAATTTGGGTTTAGTTGTAGTCAACCCATATTTGTTTTGTAATGATTTGACCCAACTCAAATCCAAAACAATCCAATCAAACCCATATTCAAAATTTGTAGTCCAGGTTGAATTTGGATCAACTCATTATGTAATATTGTATAGAAACGTACAAGTCGAATATAAAAATAAACTGTAATTTGATTGGGTTCACTTTTGGATCAATCCAAATTCATTTTACTTGACCCAAAGATCAACCCAACTCAATTATAACTAACCCAACCCAAATTCATTTATTTGGGTTGAGTTTTGGATCACTCCAAATTGCTTTCACCCTTATATATGTGTGCGTGCGCACAATGTGTCATAATGATATATGGTTCTCATTTTATCAAGTGATAGAGGAATACGACGTAGAATTCTCAACCCAAAACTTTGATAAAATTAATTGATCAAACGAATATAGATAAGAATCTACTGAAACCAAAGGTTTACTAGCAAATAGGAAAAATTGAAATGAAGTAACACATCCCCCAATATTAGGATGACAGTTGCATTTCTTACTTCTAATTCTTGTCGGGATAGATATGGTCTTTTCTCTTCATTATGCGAAAAACGGACTTTCCCACGCTTCTCTCCAGACTTGATCCACTCTTTTACAATATTAGGATGGTTCCACATATCATCCATGTCTTCAGGAGAAGTCTTCGAATCCCAGTATACAAAGCCGCCTTCTAATCTCAGGCAAAGTAAAACAAAGTTAAGGGGAAAAAATCATTATTAACACACAAATAAACACCGTGGCACAAAACGTACTTAATAATGCTAAAAAAATTTTATAATGTGATATATTAGCCTACAGAAAAAATGTATATAACTTGGGTCACCGAGATGGAAAGAGTGTGTGAGTTAATGTAGCCTATTTCTACAGTTTTGAATAACGACAACTGAGTAGTAGGAAGAAGCACCAAACAACTAGTTGATAAATAGGTAAGAAATCTTCTTACTACAGTTGTTTGCCATCTGTCATTCATGTTTAAAGCTACTTAATCAGGAACCTAGAAGGAAGAAGCCTAATGAAATTAAACAATTAGACATGAAACAAAGATAGTAATCCAATTAGTGAATACAAATCAAATTACTGCCAAGAACAAAATAACATATTCATAACTATGTCAATATTTTCAAGAACCAATCATACAGTTCGAATCAATTCTATTCAGACAGAAACCTTTCTTATTTGCATTTAGGTGCCTAGACCATGTAGGGAGTGCTACTAATTCATATGAACATAATTACTATGGATATGCCACATTTAGAAATTTAAAATTGCTCTGCATTTGTCAGGCACCTTCTAAAAACTACACAGTGGTATTCCCCCCATGAAACTGATAATAAACCATAACCAATAATGTCAACTCAACTAAATAAAAAAAGTTTACCAGCAGCTTGCAACTCAGGTCTAGCCAAAAGGGATAACTTGCTGACAGCAGGGGCATCTTGATTTCCTTTTCTGCATAGTAGAGATAACAAAATTAATGTTGCTGGAAGCCTTCAAATAGCAAAGCTCATAGACCATCCTTAACAAGTGAAGAAGTAGTTTCACTATTGATCAAAGTTGAGGCCGATTCATTCAATATGAATATATACAGAGAACAAACCGCACAGACCAGTCACAAGAATGAATATTACAACGAACCAATGAATAACTCACCATATCACGTCATAATCACAGTCACACGCCGCCAAAATGCTCACCATCATTCATTGATTTGACTAGATAATGTTTATTTTGTATAATGTTTGTATTCTTCCTTAATTAATACAAAATCACTTCATCTAAAAGAAAAAACTGTAACAAGGACCAAAAATCTAAATATTAAGATAGAAAAAGACAATTTTTTTGGATGTAAATAATTTACCGAGATGGAAAACTTTCTTTGACTGATAGATAGCGTCTCCAATAAGGTAAAGTCGATTTGTGAGTTGCTCTCTTCACACCGCCTTTGTAGGCCCTGACAACGAACTCTTCGCTTCTCCCTCTGGACAAAAGACTTCCTCTATCAGTTTGATTCATATAACAAATTCTACTTTAGAAGCAACATGGCATCTGGTAGCATGCCGACTGAACTTACTTGCTTTCGTAGTTGGATAGCCACTTAAGGTAAGCAATCCCAAAGTATACGTTTACAAATGGTCTATAAAGGAGATTATGGTTCCCCTGAATCTCATATGCTTGATATCCCAAATCACTGAAAAAATATGTATCTATATGTCATGAGGTGGTTCTCTACAATACAAGCGAGACGAACTTGTCAGGCTAAATTCATAGGAATCATGGAAAGTACCCAGCTAGCCAATCAGCATTTTTAGGTAAGACCTGCATGATACCCACAGTAGTTTCTTTCATTTTTTTGTCATATCGAGCAGCTAGGGGCTGTCGATCACTTCCAAGTTCAGCTATAGCACAGATCATGTCCTGAGTGAATAAGATGGGTTTAGAATTCAACACTGACAGTACATGTTGGAAAGAAGTAGAGTGATGGAGTTGGAATCCAAAAGCTTTCACAGCATGAAGATGAAACCATTTCCATGTTTCACATGACAGTAATAAGCTTATACAGACATACAGATGAACTTTTTGTGGTCAAACAATATTTTCTTCACTTATTTTTTTTATTTTGAAGAAAGAGCTGTACTGGTCTACAAAAGAGGTGCACGAATGAAAATGGAGCTGCACATTTCATTGAGGTAATTTTTCATATGCATCCTAAGACGAAACCGTGGCAGATAATATTTTTACACAAATGATCGAACAAAATGTCTTGATAAATAGAGGGAGAAAATATATTTGTCACTTGGATTCACATTCAGAAATACGATGGGTTTTGTATTCGAATTAAAAGGCAGTCTATTATTACATTCAAGACAGTAGTGACACTGTCCTAGAAGCGCTATGGGCTTCTTGAATCTTCACATTGGCCAGGTCCTCCGGGAGCCACAAGTAAGTAATTGAAAGAAACAAACTAGCTCTATAGTGATTCAAGAAAAATTATTTACAAGAAGGGGTTTTTCAGATACCAGACAGAAATAGGATGGACGGATAAACAAAGCTTCATAAAAGTGTACTATTCGAACGAACAAATGATGACTCAATAAACTAGACATGCAACCATTAAACTGAACAGGTAGACAAGATAAATTAAACATTTGACCCTTTGTTCCTGGTCTTTTTGGAATCAATACAAATAAAAATAAACGGAATTAGTACTATAAAATTGTGAAAACAGTTGTGTCTGAAGAGGCGCGTACTAGATCAATATGTGAATCAAAATGTCTGCCGATGACAATTCCTGCTACAGCCTGAGAAGACAAAGTAGAATATAAGGTAATGAAAGTCTCAACTAAAGAGTTCAAATAGACTACAGCGCAACTGCAATTGGTACTGCAGTATTCTATCACGAGCACTTCCAAACATCTGAAATCCTCAATAGAAACGCAAAGATGAACATATGCATTCACTGTAGGACAAGATGGCTTAACTACTGGACGCATGGTTGTTTTGCTTATAAACAATATGGAAAATTTTCATTCTTACCCGCATCTCAACCTGGGTGAGATAAGGCTGGCCATCAGGATCACGTGATAGATGAACTTTGTGACCTCTAGCCTCTCCAGCATTTAGCCACTCAGTGCTGACCTCATTGTTATTCCACATGTCTTCCAAGTCACAGGGTTCAACACATTCATTCCAATATTTAAAGCTGATAGCCATCCTGGTTAAAGCAGTATGTATATATCACAGCGGCATCTGGGATTATTGAAGAAGGGCAATAGCTGTCAGCTTCCAAGCTTGCCAGAGACAGTAGGCGCAAGCTGATAAAGCAGAGTTATGTAGATAGTGCCTGATGGATCAATGACATTCTACTGAGCATGTACAAAGGAAAAAGTTTTTTTTTTCTTTATTTTTTTTGGGAGTGAAACCCCTTTCATAAGAGCAACCTGGAAGGAAAGTATAATCTATAACATGGAATGATATAGTTATCACTAATCAGGCCGATCTGCCTAAGTCCTAACAAACTAGTAACCCATTCGGCCGAGAGTCAAATAATCTTTTGACATAAGCAAAAAAGAGAGAAAGGTTTGTAGAGGCATACATCATCAGATTGATGGAAGCTTCTTGAAATGTGGTTTTAAACATAACATTAAATCAACTTGTTTGTACTTTCTAAGCATTCCAACAACATTATCAAATGAAACATAAACATGACGAAGTAGAAGGTAAATAAAAATAAATGACCATCTGAATGATCATCCTGTTTGGAGGGGGAAGGGTGCTATTCATCTATTATCAGATCACGACAAGGGAAGGAGTTTACTACCAGAAAATGAGGAATGTGATGAATGTGGCCTGGAAGCTCTAAAAGGAAGATCGGATTGCTCGTAAAAGAAGACAAACGGAGTTTGTTGTTTTTGTACGAACACCGACGTGAGAACTGCTGTGCTATAAATGGAGAGATGACAGATTTTCGCCATTTCCCAGCGAATTCCGCGACAAGGGTGCAAAAACTTTAAATTGTAGGGCTTTCATTTTAGGGAAAAACATAAAGAATTAAAAAGCCTGAGCTATTTTTTTAAATTGCCAAAAATGCGAGAAAAAAATTGAATGAATATTAAAATATAATTTGTAATTACATTTTTAAATTGATATTATTATATGAAGTAGATCTGAAAAATTATTTTATTTTATTTTCAAATTAAATGATACCATTTCGTATACATAAATTAAAATTTAATAACTGATAGTAAATAGCATATTAAATTAGTCCGAATTTTTTATCGTAATTTTTCGACGGCTCAGATAGTTCAAACCGTAATTGAAAAAGTATCCATAGTTCAAATTTCACATAAATCCTTATCACTTAAAAAAGTAAAAACAGAATTCAAAGTTGAACTCAATTACTGTCGTTAAATTTGAACAATATAAATATAAGTGCAGAGCTACGAATAACATCATAGGTCACAAAATTGAGATACTTGGGACTGGGATTATGATCCAGTACTGCTAAACAATTGACATCTAACTAAAATGACGTAATCTTAAAATTTGTTAAATAATTCCTAATTAACATGTGTCTCATCAAAATTAATGTATCATATTTTGTGTAAAACCATCTTATTTTACATAATACCACTCTTATTTTTTGTGTAACCACCCTCGCAGTAAATTAATTACACCGCATTGGATATATATCCAAGATAGATGCAAATCTCAACTCCGATTTTACAAGAAGAGTAAGTACCACAAGATGAAAGTAACCTCATATCTTGTCTGTCTCCCCTAATTACTTGAAAATCTACTCCAACCTAATGTACTCTGCTAGCTTTAGGCAACATGCAAGCATGTTATGTTGAAAGGAAGCTCATATTCTAGCAAGGAACATTTTCATGAAAAACGGAAGCTATATAGCATTATGTATGTTATATAGTGCCTTTGTTATGATCCGATTCATTCAAGGGAAAAGATTCAAAGAATAAAGTATGGATCAAGTCATAATATGCCGAACTGGACTAAGAGTATGGATCAAATATTTAGACCAAGCGTAGCCTACATGGAGGGCACGAACGAGATCTGCATAGAAGATTCGATAAAATAGAGGGATAAGCCCGTGGTAGAGGCCTAAGGGAGGGAGAGAAACTCAAGCTCATACTCTGCTAGACGTTTGTGGAAGTTTATGGATGAATGTAGAAAGTGTCTTAGGTAAATATCCAGATATTTTGGGAAGAACATTTTAGATAGAGAATTGTAGCCGCAGGATCGGTTAGATTTCCACCATCCATTAAGGAGGTGAATATGTATATAAAGAGAATAGCTTATTTGCTACAAAACATTCAAGAATTGTCTTTCTTTGTATAATTCTCTTTCACACTCTTCAAATCTCTCTAGACGGTGTTGTTTCAAAAAATTTCAAAGTTGTCCAAGATATCTTCATAATAAGACTTGTGAGGCACATCACGGATAATTTATCCAAAGGCGTGACACTTGTCCATCTTCCTCTAACCCCTAATGATGTTACAAAAATCCACCACAAAAAGCATGTTGAGTGTCTACCAAAAGACGCTACGTTGCAAATGGAACATAACATCAATTTCTAATAATAAAGATAAGAAATCATCAATAAGATTTAATTTATTGATACTGCATTTAGATACTGCCACGAAGGAGTACTACATGGGCATCTCATGGATGAAGTTCTGAAACAAATTGGAAAAGAATTTACTGTTACTCTGCAATAAATTCATGAAGATCCAAATCATCCAACAAACTTTTGAAATTGTTCGATGAATAGTTCCATCCAAATTATATATGCCGCTTGATAGGACAATAATTTATCCTATTTTAGGTACTTATACTTAAGATATTTGAGTCGTTTTCGAGTGATTATGAGTAATTTATAGTTGATTTTGTCTCTTGTAGGTTAAATATGAAGAATACTGGCTTCAGAAGAGGAAAAAGATGAAAACAGTACAAACTGGGTTAATATCGGACAAAAAGCCAAGTTCAGGGGTCAAATTGTCAAAAGAAGAAGTTCAGGGGCAAATCTGTAAATATCCAGAACCAAAACTCGATCCGGATCGTGTCTCATGTCGGTGCACGACCCAAAACTCGATCGACATCGAGCTGACACGCGGCGGGTCCAGAAAAGACAGTTTCTAATTCTCTTTTAGGAAGTCTTTTGGTGATAGAATCCTTTCCTAAGACAGTCTAAGGTGACATATCAATTATAAATATAAGTCTGGGGCTCAAACCCTAACAAGCCTGGCACCACACCACATCTTCCTGCCAGAAGAGCCAAAGGGACGAATTCCATTCAGAGTTGGAGCTTCAAGATACTAAGCTTTCCTCTACCATTCTTGTTTTACTTTCATAAATATTTTATGGTTGTTATTTCAAATATGCGTAGTGAGTAGTCGTCTCTGTCCTAGGATCCTACGGATCCTAAGTTGTGTGTAAATTCAACTTTTCATGTTTATTAATCAAGAATATTTTTTTATCCATGTTGCTAGTGCTTCTTTGAATGTTATTGTGTATGTTCATTATTTTAGGGACGCCTTAATATTGTCATGCGTAGTTATTCAGAGTTTAAATATGCATGCTTTAAGAACTTTATTTAGGATTAAATCTATTACCCTATAGGCTAGGATATTCCATCCCACGAAGACCAGAATCGGAATGGGTTGGATATTTTGCTTAGTTGTAGTCAATGGCCCTAGTCAACCGAAGACCAGAATCGGGAGTTGGCTTAGGAATATTGAGTAGTAAATTTATCCTGCTGCATGTTTAGGAAATATTAGTGTATCACCCTTTGACTAGTATTTGTGAGCTACGAAGACTAGAATCGGGAAACAACATAATACGAAACCAATTGTAGTAAATAATTATTGCGTAGGAACACCCAAAAGTTAGACTCGCATGTAAATTATTGAGTGATACGTCGTATTATTAAAATTGCATGATTTGGATGATTAATTTGCGCCTGAGTCACATGATTAGTTTTGCATGCAACCTAGGTGAAGTAGATCTTAGGATGCTTATCTTCTCTGTTCGATTCTACCTCTGTGTCGTTACTTTCAGTTTTAATTCTTAGTTAATTAGTTTAAAACAACTTCCAATCAATTTGTCTAGAATTAAATAGATATTAATTAGGTTATTTACGCCTAGCAAGCCTTGTGCTCCTCTTGGTTCTACTCGGTACTTACCGATTTTATTTGACTGCAGCGATCCCTAAAACGTTCATTGACATCTATATAGGGTCAAAAATACGCATTGTCACCGCTCCGTCCCCCTAAAGCCACTATTTCCTATAAATTCTGCACAAAATTTAATTTTTCAGATCAATCTCAAGCAACTAAATAGACAATTAATTTATTGAAAAAGCAGGCCCTGAAAGAAAAAAAATATGCAATGAAGGGGAACAAGGTACAACCCTAAATGGTCATATCAAAGTAATATCACTTAAAGTAGAGTCCTCCTTGATTCACCTCATAAGCCCTCAAAGATTTATATCAAATGAATTCCCCTTATCCTATATTTCATTTTATTGTTTGGTTAATAATGAAAAAAAGTGTGAAAATATTAAAAATATTTTAATTAAATTAAAGTTTCTTTCGAATTTTCGACTCCATAATTTATTTTAAACAAACATATAATTCATTTAATTTTCTTGCACCCTGAAACTATGATCAACTTACTAAGTGAAGAGAACAATCACAACAAAGTAGATGCAAGTCAAAACAATCAGTTGGAATTGGACATGACTGCCACTAAACAAAGACCAACCAAATATGCTAGCATAATTGAGGGTTCCAATATTTTAATGGCATGTTACAAAGGCAACAATGGATCGATTTTCAAAATGAATTGAGGGAAAATGACTTATATTATATACGATACACAACAATACTTCAATTGTATGTTTTAACAGTTTCATATTGTTTTCAAGTTTATATTGGCGGTCTATTGCTTACTCTGGCCGCAGAAAAGAGCACTTAAATTCAAAAATCCTTTATGACCAACAATGAGTTGGAAAAGCCACGAAACTCAAGGACTGATGCTCATATATGGGAAAACATAGCCATAAAGAATAGGGGCAATCCTTGGTGGGTGACCATAGCTCCCCCAATTTGATGGATTGGGGGAAGGAAGTCAATATGTTTGGCTATTGTTGGTAAAAACCAAACTCAACAATTGTTTGACAGACCGTTTTGAAAAACTCTATCCTGATTTACCATAGGTAAGTATTGTCAGACATTGATAAAAAAGTTCTTCACTAATTCCCATAAATAACAGGATTTGGATAAAGACCTATTATGTGTAAAGAATCAAGTAGGTTTGTGAACAATTGATTATTGTTTTGTTTACCGAATTAGGTTATAACTTTATATTTATATTCATAAGAAAGAGATAAGCTCAACGTCACTCAGATGTAACTAAGTTTATTACAACAAGATTACATGCAACTAATCTATAACAAAATACAATTTAAAATTTAAACTATGTACTAATCTTAAGAGCCTCCCTCCGTTAAAGCTTGTAAATCACACAAGGTTCAGATTGTGCTTCAAAATTGAAAACTATCAAATAGCTGAAGTTTTAGTGAATATGTCAGCCACCTGATTTTGTGATGCAATTAACCTCACTTCTAAAATCTTTTGAGCCACTCGTTCTCTGACGAAATGGAAATCAATCTCTATATGCTTTGTGCGAGCATGAAACACATGATTTGCAGTGAGATATGTTTCACTTTGATTGTTACACCATAAAATTGTACACTTGATCTAAAATATCTTGAGTTTCTCAAGCAAAGTTTATATTCACACTAGTTTAGCTATATAACATTTGTTAATGATTTGTACTCAACTTCATTGCTTGAGCGTTATATTGTTTGATACTTTCTAGAACTCTAGGGGATCAAAATTGATCCAAATTAAATTACAAAACCTCTGGTCGACCTTCTATAATCCAAACAACCAGCCCAATGAAAATGCACTTAGCAATATTAAGGTAGATTTTTGTATTTTAAGGCATGCTAGCAAGGTTAGCTTCATATATCTCAATTTTTTTTTAACTACACTCTAATTTCCATTTGTTGGTGATGACAAAAATTGGCACACCTAGTTGGCTAATTATGACATGGCAGATCGAGTAAGTATAAGATACTGCAATGCACCTATCATGATCTTGTACATTGGTGCTTCTTTTGCTGATAGCATTTTACCATCAATTTTAGATAGTCTATCAATTGATGTTAATGATGTAGTTTCTCCCTTGCAGTTTGTCATGCTGACTCTCTGTAGTAGCTCTTGTGGATATTTATTCAGAGTCATAATCAGACCATTCTTGTGCATCACGTCAATTCTAAGAAAATAATGCAGTCTTCCAAGATCTTTCATAGCAAATTCAGACATTAAATTCTTCAGAAGTGTTGTTGTAGCTATTGAAGATGAACTTGCCAATATTATGTCATTAACATAGATCAGCATGTCCATGGTAGTATTGGCCTCCATAAATACAAACAGTGAAGAATCTGTCTTGGATAACTCAAAGCCTAATTCCTGCATCTTGGAGCTCATCCTTGCATACCAAACTCGTGGAACTTGTTTAAGCCCATATAGAGCTTTATCAAATCGACACACATATGTTGGATGAACTTTACTTTCATGTAAGAGGGGTTGCCTGATATGTACTTCTTCTTCAAGCAACTCATGCATAAATGCATTTCGAACATCTAGTTGCCTCAATTCCTAGCCTCGTGACATAGCTATGGTTAAGACCAACCAAACTATATCTGGTCTCACTGCTGGGCTAAATATGTCTTCCTAGTACAAACCATGGCGTTGTTTAAAACCTTTAACAACTAAACTGACTTTGTAATTGTCAATAGTTCCATCAGGTTTCTTCTTTATTTTGAACACTCACATGCAGTCTATAATGTTTGTGGCAAGTTGAGGTGATATCAGTCTCCATATTTGATTTTTCATTAGTGCTTATACTTTGAATCCATAGCTTCTCGCCACTTTGAATCTCCTAGTGCAGTATTATAGTCAGTTGCTTCAGTTGCATTTAAAAAAGCAGAGAGCTTTTTTATTATAATTGTTTGATATTGCATTATATGTGAACACATCATGAGTTCTTATGTTATCTTTCAATTGTGTTACATCAAGTGAGTCACAACATCTCTACTTGATGACACTGTATCAGATGAAATGGCAGTGCTGGTTTCAATATAAATGTTTGTGTTGGCATTAGCTACATCCTTTCGCTGTTCATCTTCACGGACAACCATGTAAGGTGAATAGTAGTATTTTCATGTCTCCCTTGTTGAGAAACACATATAACAGGTTTAATGATTATTGCAGGTAGGGAGTTATTTATATGTTGACCATGAGCTAAGGATACAATAGTTGGCAAGAGAATGGAGTCTTCAGTTAGCAACAGATGTAGTGGTTTATCAATCTGATCAGATGCAATTGGGAGACATTTTCATCAAAAATGACATTGCATGAAATTTACACGCACAAATAACATGTTTTAAGCACTTATTACCTTTCTGCAGAGAATTATATCCTACGAAAAACATCTATGAGACTAAAATTGAAGTTTGTAGCTATTGTAAGGCCTAAGATTCGGTTAGCATGTGCATACAAAGACACAAATAAAGTTGTAGTCAGACTTGGTGCTAAGAAAATGTTTCAATTGAGTAGAAAGGTTTATGATGCTGCTAGGAGCCAACTTATCAAAAAGCAGACCGTTTGAAATGCTTCTTCCCAAAAAGTGAAGGAATATAGGAGTGTGCAAGTAGAGCAAGTCCAATTTCAATAATATGACGGTGCCTGCATTTAACTGAGCCATTCTGTTAATGTATGTGAGAGGAAGAAACTCGATCAGTTATGTTAGTTTTCTGAAAGAATTAATTCAGTTTCTAAAATTCATTCCTCTGGTCTATTTAAACACAGACAGTCTTCTTATTTAGAAGTCATTTTATTTGTGATTGAAACTATAGGAAAATAGAGAAGACATCATCTTGCTCTTGAGTAAATACAATCACAAAAACTTACTGTACTCATCAATGAAAGGCACATAATATTTGTAGTCATTGACAGAAGTTCAAGGGGAGCTACTCATCTATAAATTGATTATATGAAGGGTAGCTGATGACTTTTCGCTTGCATGCGGGCATCACAAATATTTATATCTGGTGCTTCAGAACATAAAATATTAATAAACTTAATGACATGATTGACTATATCAATAGATGGATGACTAAGGCATGAATACCACTCTTCCGATGATGGTTTGACAGTGGAAAAAGTTTGCTTGAGTTAATGTCTAGATGGTAGAAGGTACAAGCTGCCCTTGCAGTCTCCCTTAAGAAGAACTTCCCATGTTCTTCGATCCTTGATAAGAAAAAAAATGATAGATGAAATATAAGAAACACATTATTATCGGCGGCTATTCTCGACTGAAACAAGACTCCTAATTGTAAGTGGAACATAAAGAATATTTTGAAGTTACAAATGAGAATATTTGAATGTTTGATATTGACTGTGGCCAATATGATAAATAACCATACATGTGCCACTGAAAGTCTGGGCTTGATCGTTGCCGCTTGACACTCATCTTGTTGAGTTCACCGATTATGTGATAGATTGCGCGAAAATCAATTTATTAGTTTACTGTCGATAACTTATGAGGAAGCAGTTACACTTGCAACGTGTGGTTTATCTTGATAAGCTTAATCAAATTGATGCCAACTTCTTTGAGCAACATGCCTTTCTTTTTTTGCACACACTTAACATAAGATTTTTATTCTATTAGAACGTTGTTGATGCTGATGCTAACTGTCATTTCCACGTCCACGGCTGCGGCCACAATTACGGCCATAATTGTTGGATTTGTTCTTGTTGTTGCGAGAAGTGAAATAGATCAAAGGATCTGAGATGTGTAAGGATGAATCATTCTTCCCAAAACGGGCCTCAAAACTTGCAAGATGTGCATAAAAATCGTTAAGAGTTATGACATAAATTCTGGTACCAATCAATGTGATGATGGAGTCATACTGCATATTGAAGCCGTCAAACATGTACGTTGTTACTTTTTCATATCGGAGCGGTTGTCCAGTGCTGCAAGGGTATCTGTAAATTGCTTCATCTCGTGGTAATAATCAGATGCATATTGATCTCCTCTCTTTTTCATGGTAGCGAGTTGATGACGGATCTGCATCACACGAGCACGCGAGCTCGAGACTTACATGCTCTCAAGGGTTTGCCATACTTCTTGTGTCGTAGTACATGAATTTCAGAGAGAGATGTAAAATCTCATGTGTAACGAGTTATCAATCTTTCACAAGAGTCCGTAATTTATACATCAAGAAAGAAGAATAAGAAGCAGGGCACGAATGGAAGAAAATGATTTCTTCACAAAATGACGTTACTTCTTCTAAGTGCCACTTGTGTCTATTTGAGATAAGAAACAACTCCTTTTCCATCTTTCCTTTACAAGCCCCCACGACATTGTTTCACTTCAAGTGAACTCCCTTTGCCTTTCCAGTGTAATACCCCCCGCAAGTTAGCCATTATACAGATTGTATAAGCCTAACTTGGATTTCAGATGAGCAAATGCTAATAACGGTGAGGGCTTGTTTAGGATGTCAGCAGACTGCTCAATAGAAGGAGTATGCACTAGAGAAATGACACCCCGCTGAATTTGCTCACGTACAAAATGATAAGCCAATTCTATGTGCTTCATCCTCACATGGGAAACTGGGTTGGAAGCAATGGCCATAGCTGATAGACTATCACATTTAACTATCACATGCTGGAGATTAGAAATATTTAGAGAGCAAAGAATATTCACCAACCACACAACTTTTGAGGACAAATGTGCCAATGCTCTACACTCGGCTTCAGCAGATTCTTGAGACATTGTATGTTGCTTTTTGCTTTTCCATGAAATACGAGATTATCCAAGAGTAACACAATATCCAGATATAGAGCGTCGAGTCTGCACGCAAGCTGCCCAATCTGAATTACTGTAACCAACAAGTGACATGTGATGTGATGAGTAGATCCGGAATCAAGAACCCAAGTTTGAGAAGATACAACACCTGAATCACACTGAACTATACCTGCCATAAGAGAAATAGTTGATACTCGAGTAGATGATTCTTGTTCAGATTTCATGATAGCTATGATCTCTTGAATCTGACTTGGTGTAAAAGTACCAGAGAAGCCAATGGAGCCAGAAATATTTACAGAAGTAGAGGTGATTACGTTAAGAGCATTAGCAGAAGCAAACTTGTTTTTGTTGAGAAGCTATTGCTTAGTAGGCTCAGCATAAAACTGTGATTAACAGAATATATAGCCTATCAACTTCCAACATTGAAATCTGGTGTGGCCAATTTTCTTACAATAGGCACATTATTTAGAATCATCTTCAGGTGTTGTCTTGGGATCTACTGACTTTAAGTGAACTATAAATCAGTATTCTTAGAATAACCATGAAAGGATTGTTTGGCCAGTAAAGTTGTAACCTTTGGAGTTGACTTAATAACATATAATCTTTGTCCTTTAGCTCTAAGAACCATGTTATATACTGTATCAAGAGAAGGATGAGGTTTCATACTGACTATCTAACTTCTAAGCATGACAAATTCCTCTCTTAAGCCCATAAGAAACTACATGATCATTTTGTGCTCAAAGAGCAGAGCAAGATCTACATGATAGTTACACGTTGCAGTGTAATTGCAGACTCTAAGAGTTGATATATTATCTAGTTCATCCCAAATATGCTTAAGTTTTGCGAAATGAGCAACAACCGTTACAGATTCTTGAAACATATATGCAAGTTCATGTTCAAGATGAAACACTCGAGGCTCAATATTTTCTCCAAATCTGGTTGCTAAAGCAATTCACGCTTCTTTAACAGTAGCAACTTATAAAACAGTGCAAGAAATCTCAATCGACAGAGTATTATTGATCCAAGACATGATAGAATCATTGCAACACTGATAATCAGCAAACAGATGATCACTAGGAGACAGATAGCAACAATTCCATTAAGAAACCCTAACTTGTTTCTTGTGGACAACGTCTAAGTAATTGCATAACGCCATTGATAATAATTCTCAATACCAGTGAGAGTGATAGGAATGATCTGTGTACCAGACTGGTCACATGGACGTATGTAGAACGGATGCCGCGAACTCAAGTTGAAAAACTCAAACTCTGCTCTGGCAGAAGCCGATTCCTTATTGTCAACCACAGAATCCATGAAATTGCAGTAGAGATAACAAAAACTCACCACAATCACCGGTGAACCTTCCAGAATCGATTTTGTTTGATGCCATGTGAATTTCAGAGAGAGAGATGCAAATAAAATCTTATGTGTGTTAAATTATTAATCTTTCATAAGAGTCTATAATTTATACATCAAGAAGGAAGAAGAAGAAGAAGAAGCGGGGCACGACTAGAAGAAAATGATTTATTCACAAAAAGACGTAAGTTCTTTTAAGTGTCACTTGTGTCTATTTGAGATAAGAAACGACGTTGTTTCCACCTTTCCTTTACAAGTCCTGCGATATCATTTCACTTTAAGTAAACTCTCTCTGCCTTTCCCGTGTAATATAGTCATTAAGGTGCAGAACTCCATGATGGATGATGAGAATGAAGACATGAGAGTACCCATGATGTATTGGTCGTTTGCATCCATATGGCATACTTCGAATTGATGAACTATGTCATCTTAGACCCATTGATCCGGGCATTCATCTTTTCATGGCTCAATGCCATCAATGATTTCTAGAAATTGTTGTCCTCTCTTGTAGGGCGGGAGTTGTGCCCTCCGTAAGAGATAGTTCTCCTAATCAATCTTGATGTCAATAAGATGTAAGAAGGATGAAGGAGTCATGGTGGTAGAACTCAGAAAAAATTACAAAATTGCCACTTTTCCTTCATTTGTTACCTTTTCTACATTCGCTCTTGATTTTTTATCCATTCTATATATTTTTACATATTCGTTGTGGTAAACAACAAAAATCAGAGATATCTTTATTGTTTAGAAGAATGAAGTTTACACGTACCTCTCCTTTGTCATGTCAGAGACTTCCATGTCATTCTTCATTGTTTGAAACAACTAAGATGACTGTCATATTTGTTGTTTGAACAATGAAGATCACATAAACAATCTTCGTGATTTGTTATAACGAAGTCCTTTTAGCCTATCTTCATTATTTTAAACAACAAACTTTGATAGAATAAAAGGTAGAATAAACGATCTTCACAGTTTAAAATAATAAAGATAAAATAAAAGATAGATAAAAGATAGTTGTTGTTTTAGATAATGAAGAATATAACTATCTTCGTTGTTTCAAATAACAAAGATTAATAATTTCATCTTGGTTGTATCAAACAACGAAGAATGAAGTGGAAGTTTCATTGTTCTAAACAGAGAAGATCTCTATGATCTTCATTTTTACAATAATGAAGATGTAAAAGTAGGGTAGAATGGATAAAAAACTAAAAACGAGTATGAAGAAGATAATGAACGAAGAAAAAAAATATAGTTTTGAATAAAAATATGGAACTCGAGCTCATAGCATTGTTTGTGTTTTGGGTGAAAGTTGTGGATTTTGATAGCTTTTGGTACCATGTAAAGAACCTAATAGATTTGCGAACAATCGGCAATTCGATCTATGATTTCTTATTCATGGACGTTGATAAGATCCTTTCATTTAGCAGCACCTTAGGATGGCATAGCCTTAAAGTTAAGGGCGAGGTTCAAACGAGGAAAGGCTTACGGTGGATACCTAGGCACCCAGAGACGAGGAGGGGCGTAGTAAGCGACGAAATGCTTCGGAGAGTTGAAAATAAGCATTGATCCGGAGATTCCCGAATAGGTCAACCTTTCGAACTGCTGCTGAATGCTTGGGCAGGCAAGAGACAACCTGGCGAACTGTATTCGAAATTCAGAAGAATTACGTGAGGGGCTATCGAACAGCTGGAAAACATACGAGCTCGTTTACGGAAAGTGGACATGGAAGCAGATCAATTTCGAGCGTCTGGATACGCTGAGATAGAACAAGAAAAATTAAATTTGATAATTGGATTGTTGCAGCTCTATATTTATATTCATAAAAGAGGAAGAGATACTCACATTTACTCCGATGTAACTGAATTTGTTATAATAAACTAATCTTTAGCTAATATATAATAAACTATAATTTAAAATTTAAACTATGTATCTATTTTAACATTTCACAGCGCTAAAAGCAAAAGAATCCAATACATTGCCTAGAATCGGAGTAGAGTACGTGTATAATCTTTGTTCTGAAGAAAACACAAAGGATTATGTCATCTTAATACATGTGAAAATACTTTTCACATATATATGAAGCAAAAAAAATCAAAATACTCTTTAATTTAGTTAAGTTTTCATTAAATTTGTCATATAATTTTTTATTTTATTTTGGTGATCAGGGACCTCATACCCCTACAAGATTAAATTTTCATATAATTTTTATTTTTTTATTTTGATGATTAAAGAGTGCACACTCTTTCATTTTGATAGTAACATTTATACTCATTACGGATCAACTCACACAAATTTCAAAATTCTACCTGAAGTTGGAATCCAAAAATAATTCTCCAATTTCATACTAATTGTTTTTTTATTAAACAAACAGTATTGAAATTGAATAATTTAAAAATTATAACTGAATTTGAAAATACATAATAATTCAAATATATTTTTGTAATTATCCTGCCCTTTTTATTAATAAACAATTTTTTTTACATCTGCATCTCATAGATCGGTTTGACAACTCCCACCGCCCAACCCTACCCTCACCCTCACCCACCTTGGCTTAGGCTACCAGAGGAGGAGGTTTGTTAGGGTTCCAGCTGCACGTTTTCCTTCTCTCTTTCATCCCTCCCCTCTCCTATATACTCGCGCTCATCTTGCCGATTGAATTTACGAATTGTTGTTTGTCTCTCGGGTATCTAACTTCACTGCACCCCTTCCTCCACTTTGATATAAAAAAAACTCTCTCGCTTGTTGCATCTCCTTTTTTGTCTAGTCAAAGTAGAGCTTCGGGAAATGGAAGGATTTGACAACCGCGTTCATAATCAAGACCCACCTGACCATCCACAATTCTCTACTGATTCTGCAGGTCTGTAGCCAAATCTTCTTCCCTCCTTATTCATTCTGTAAATAAACTACCCTTACCGACTACACCTTACCAACAGCATGCCTTTACAAATAACTAGTTTAGTATTGACTTCACATATATATTGATCCTCCTCTTCCTACCTCTTATATTATTATGACCAGAGTCTTACCTTTCTATTGCAGGAAATGCTTTATTTGATGCCTCTCAATACGCCTTCTTTGGAAATGATGCTGTTGATGAAGTTGAATTAGGAGGACTGGAAGAAGAAGATGATGATCACAATACTGCTGCAATTGGCTTCAATGATGAAGAGTATTTGTTAGACAAAAAAGAGGTTTCTGCTTCTTTCTTGGATATAAATAATCCATTGTTTTTGTATTAAATCCCTTATTTCTACAAATGATTTTTTTATGGTTTTGCCTTGCTGTTCATTTAAAAATCTGTTGGTGGGAGTATCACGGTCGGCTAGCTATGCTCTTCTTGATTGCACCAGTGAATTTCCATTCTCTACCATACCATCCATACAACATTTTCACTATAGTAGTTCCTGATTCCTTTTCTTTGATGTATATATATCTTAATCGCACGACTGTGATTGCTGTAACTTAACAATTAGGTGGCTGTCACGTGCAGATACTTTTATTTCAGTCTGTGTTCCTCCTTCCTGCCATCTGTAAAAGTTCAAGGCACAATATTGCGGGCTTTTACTATTTGCCGTGCCTCTTACTTTGCATCTTGTTTTCCCAATCTTTTTTATTAGACTTGTCACTCTAGTTGTGATTTCTTGGTTATGAGGTGGAAATTATGCGTACTAGCTTGAGTTGGCATTTTTTTCCTTTACTAATTATCGTTACATTTGTTTTACAACCTTTCAGCATGCGAAAAAACACAATGTATGTATTGTTGACATTAGTCTACTAGTTTGATGATGCATGCACGTTTGGCTTGTCTTATCTCACTGGCTAATATTAAATAACACATAAGAAGGAAGACTTGGCATACTAACTCGACTAAAGGTGTCATCTTTGAGCCCTCCATATGAGTCTCCAATGTACATAGCTCATTTCAGGATTACCCTCTTACTTTTTGTGATATTAGGTCAAGTCATTATGTAATCATTAAGGGGTGGATGGTGGGTTAACAATACCTATTGTTGAATAAAGCTCTTATTTGAGAATAAAATCTGGGAACCGTTAATGGAGATTCCATTTATTGTCATTAATTGGAGATTTCAAATCAATTGGGACAATTTTGACAAAGAGATTCATTTATTGCACTATCCAGATAGGACAATATCTGTATCCATTGGAAAGATCAGAGACTTGTGGTGGTGTACGTGTATTTTTTTGTCATAGTTCGTCTATCTTCTTATTTTGTATTAGCCGCTGGCTAGCGTGCTTTCACTTTTCAGTGAAGGCTATTATTCTTCAGTGAACATAGGGCTGCATAATGTCTGCATGAGGTTATTTCTTGTGGTATATATTCCACTTACTCGTACGGATGATCTTTCATAAAAAAGACTGCCACTATTGCTAATATAAAGTCTTTAGACAATTTTCAATATTTTTTTCATAAATTATGAATTTGGCTGACAAAAATGTGGTTTGTATTGATGAGTAGTCCACAAAGAATGAAACTGTTACGATTTGGAAGTAAAAAAGTGTTGCTCAATGATTAATTCTAAAAGGAAACTCGGTTCAAGACAGGCGAATTGATCTTGTTTGCTAGACTGGATTCTTCTCTCTTTTCATTTTCATTATAGTTTAATGAACTATGTGCCATAGGATCAGAATCTGGCTGTAACGAACATTCAGTTACCATTACATGGATTTTGATTGACGTAATTTTGTAAAATATGCAGGTTGGTTTTCTGCAGTCTGTATCCGATGTTGATGAGTTGGCCACCAATCTCTCTATGGTATGCAATAGTGCAATTTTACTTCGATTTGTTTACTCAACTTAAATCATTTATTTGCATGAGCTGTAGGTTAATCAGAAGATGTTTGTTTTGCATTTCATATTGTTACTTTGCTAGTGTTATGTTGTCTGATTTGGGTCACATAGTGCATAAAATGTGAACTTTAGCATCTAATGTCCTCCCATGAAAGACTTGAAAAAGGTATAAAGTCAATCAGAGATTTAAAGCACGTAAAATGAAATAGGTGTTGAAATTTTCACTTCGAAAAAAAATGGGTAGGATGTTCTTATGTAAATTTGTGAAGGAGAGATATTAGGCTCGTAGTCTTATGGTAACAAATTGTATGCTCAGATATGCACACACGAAAAGTATTGCAATTAGACTAATTTGCGTTAAATTATAGTTGATACCTGCATCAAGCGCAAGTCATGTTATTGCCCATATTTTTTTGTTGATGATCATACAAGTATTCATGGGTTTATATGTTTAACGTTGCTTCTTGTGATTCAGATGAATTCAGAATTCAATGAATCTAGAGGGATTGGTGTTTCGGCGGACAAAGAGGCTTCTAGGGACAGTGAGTATTCTTATTTGATGATGTCCTGTTAGACCAAATTGACACCTACATTATCTTATTAAAATTGAGACATCTTATAAGTTGACGTCACC
>NQLW01000011.1:3135228-3148029 GCA_002312845.1 Kalanchoe fedtschenkoi
TGAGTTTTCTGTTTGGTTGCCTTCCTACGGATTCTAGAGCAGCAGAAACCACTGCCAACCTTGCAAGAGTTATTGCATCTACTGTTAATGGCATGGATCTTGGTGCGCTTAGCGCTTGCCTGGCAGCAGCTGTTTATTCTGCTGAACAACCTCCATTTCGTCCTATTGGGAGCTTAGCTGGAGATGGGGCCTCGATAATTCTGAAATCTATACTTCAGAGGGCAACTGATCTCCTAACTGATCCCCGTGCTAGTGGGGCTTACAATGCGGCAAACCGGGCACTGTGGCAGGCCTCATTTGATGAATTCTTTGGCCTTCTCACTGCATATTGTATTAACAAATATGACACTGTCATGCAAACAGTACTCATGCGTGGCGCCCCAGTGTGTTCCCTTCTGGGTTCTGATGCAGCTAGTGTTATCAATAAGGAGATCCCTGTTGATTTATTACGGGCCAGCCTCCCCCACACAAACGAGCAGCAGAGAAAGGTATTGCTAGATTTTGCTCGACGCTCAATGCCTCAAACTGAGCAAGTTGATTAAAAGTGTTGGTTAAGCTGATGCTCGAACTGGGAAAAGAGGGGTGCTCTAATGTCAATATATATGTTTCAACAATATTTGAGTGATTGAGTTGAATTACATCAAACTTCTTTTGGTCGTATTAAGGGAATTTAGGGGCATTGTGTGTGCAGAAAGAGTGGTGAGTGAGAGGGCTGTTGACCTCAAAATCGCAGATCTAGAAAAACAGGGGAGTTTGGTCAGAAAGGATTGAAGTGGGGAGGGAATCTAAACTTATCCTGGTTATGAAGCGCGTTATAGTTGTTGCTTACCAATGGAGACCTTTGTAGTTATTGCTGTTTTAGTCGGATCATCAATATACCATTTTCTTTTAAAGTTGCATATTTTACATTCTAATGCGGGAACTGTCATTGTTCGGATAAGAAAGGGTGAACAAAGCTGTTTACAAATATGCGTTGAGTAGGAGGAACAAATAAGAGTTGCATTTTATAAAATTCAGATAAGACGTTACAAGGATAGATTTGAAAGAATAAAAACAACAGAAGCTCAAGGTAAGCCGACTCAGTTAAGTTGTTGCAAGAACTTTTATGCTTATCATACGTACACCGATTACCTAATAATAAAGTTGGATCCACATATAAAATAACAAAGCTACACAACTTAGGAAGAACTCACTCCATTCTAGCTTGCAGTTCATACGCTCAAAGCTTACAGTTCTGCTCATGTTGGACCTCTCGTAAACAAGGCGTAAAACTCTGTCAATAAGATGCCGACACATGCTTTCAACTAATAACATAAGATATAAGTTTGTATAGTGCACTATAATTTAAAACTGAAATACGGACAACTATCGCATTTCTCATTTCCATCAGCATGCTATGTTTCAAGAAAATGTCATACTGTACCCATCACCTGCTTTGAAATTTTTGTGTGATCATTGTGTTTTCTTTTACATGAAGTGATCTTCTGCCTGGATCACTTGTTGCTTTTAATCCTAGATTTCATCCCTATGATATCATTCTAATTCAGACAATATATTTCAGATTCGTACATGAGTCAGTGGAAGCATGATGACTCTGATGGCTGCTGCTCAGCAGATCTTTAACCGCGAGAGGACTCTAGATGGAAAGAGGTGATCATCAGAGGCTCAGAGCTATTTCCTTCTTATGCTCATCTTCAAGAATCTCAATCTCTGCATCGAAATGCAGTGGTCTCCATTACCACTGCTTTTCGTCTGTGCTCCCTTACAACCAGAACTTCACATAGTTCACCGACAAATCAGCAATAACTAAACAAATCAGATTTTCGCATAGTTCACCATCCACGAATTAACAACCAGATTAGCTACAACAAGCAGAGTGCTTGTGCCAATAAAAGGGGATGTATTGATGCAGTGGCGGATTTAAGCATGGGTGAGGGGGTCATATGACCCGCTAAAAATTTATTTTCAACTTATTTTTATGTATTATTTTAGTTTATAAAGTTCAAAGACGGTTATACTTTACCCTTTACAAATCAAAATGACTCATATCAAGTTGAAAATATACACAACTTTTTTGAAAATTGACCCCTCTTAATATTTTGTTTGGATTCGCGCCAGTATTGATGTACCATTGACTTCAAGCAACCTCTCTTGATGGATCAGCATGTGTTCGAGGGAGTTCGGCAGGTGTTGTGATTCTTAATGTTGAGGATTTGCCTATACTGCTTTTCTTCATGGATTATGAGGCAGGGTGTATATAATGTGGAAGATGAGTTCTGTACTATTTTTGATGGCCTCAGAGCATCAAATGAGATGAGGATCTGTATCTCGGAGATTGAGTTAGACTAGAAGATCTTTGTGAACTCTATCTTAGGGAAGGCATCCTGCATTTGGAAATGCAGATATGTGTTTCGCAAGGTGCTTTTAGAGATCGCTCGATTAATGGAGTCGAAGATGGCTTGACAAGTTTTGCGCATGAGTTTGAATTAGTTATCTCCACCCAGGTATCCGATTTCTCGAAGGAAGTGAGGACAGCCCTTCAACTTGATTGTAGTCATATGGTTTTTTTGTACAAACTCGTGAAGTTTTCTTTGAAAAAGCTGCCTAACTCTTTATGCCCGGATCATTTTGACCCTCATTTAATAAATCTCAAAAAAAAAAAAAAAACTCCATTCAGTTTTTCAGCAAATAGGATAATATGTCCCTCTTGATCCATTTTTACTAGTCTATAGTCAAAAGACAATGATAAACCTTATAGAAAATGTGGTTTTAAAGTCTCAAAGAAATTTTCCAATGAGAGCAAAACAGTCAGTTCTATTCTTATATCAAAAGAGCCAATTATTTCTGCCAGAGTAAGCTTTTCCAATATCTGAGTTGCTTCACATGAAAATCCTGACAAAAAATGCTCAAAATATATACGTTCATGGTACATGGGCAATTTAGATTGCAGCAGGGTTTAGGGTTTTAGGGTTTAGGGTTTAGGGTTTTTTAGGGTTTTAGGGTTTAGGGTTTGCTTGGACGACATGGCTAGGCTAGGGCTTCTGAAGGAGCTGTTGAGAGAGAATGAGGAAAGAGAGGTCAATGAAGAAGAATAGCGTAGTAAGGTAAGAACCGAATTTCTTCAAAGAGAACAATAGCTTAAATTTACTATTTCATCCTTGGAAGTTATAATATTTGCAATATGGCCCTCCTTCTGCTCCTGCTCCTCCAACTGCGCGTGTGGGTTAATCGAATCCATTAACCGAACTGAATTAATTGAATTTTAAAAGTGTTGACCGATAACCGGATCAAATTATACGGTTAATTATCGATTAAACATTCAATTAACCGAACAAAATAAATATATTTTATAAATCATTATATTTATATGTAAAAACCCTAAATTAACCGAACTCAAAATTTTCTTTTCCACTAATCGAACCGAATTAATCAATTTTTTTTTATTTTTAACCGAATTAACCGAGCTGAATTAATTCTGTTAAACTATATCAGTTCGATGAATAAATTTTCACGTCTCCTGATCCAAACACTTTTATTCGATGCGACGAATCAGGTCCTTGAACTCCTCCCACTCTTGTGCTTGGGCGGGTGGATCTCCGCCTCCTGACGCTCCCAGGCCTCATGGAGGATCTTCTCTGCGGTGATCTGGATCGGAGCCGGAGATTGTTCTTTACGCGAGTCGGCTTCGGGAGCCTGACCTCTGTTTCTTTTCGGATCAAGTAATTCAGTGTTGGAAACTGTCCAGAGTTGAAAATAAGAGGGAGAGGGAAGTAGAAGAGGGATTGGCTGTTCCTTAATTTTTTTTATGAGGAAGTTGAAGAGATTTGGAAGGGAAAAAATAATTTTATTTTATTTTTAGTCTTGAGGAGAAGATGGAACACAAAGCTATGAGACTGCTGTCCTGCTGCTGCCTATCGTTAACCAAAACGACGTCGTTTATGTTGACAGAGTTTTTTTCCTGTGAATTTAGTCGTTAACGAAAATTTCAAATAAATATATTAATCAAAACTACGTCTTTTCTAAATGGGTTTGGTGAAACGATATCGTTTTTTTAAAAAGAATCCTCCGGTATTTACGCGGCGAATACGGTTTGTTCTAACAAAAAATAGCGTCGAAACGACACCGTTTAGTTTGACGACTATACGATGTCGTATTGGTCAATACGTCGCCGCGTTTCGTATTTAGCAAACGACGCCATTTTCGTTCTCGATCGATAGATGTTATACACCTGATCCTTATCAGACATGTCTGGAACACAAGACTATCAATTGCGGAATTCCATATTATGTTACAGAGAGTAAGCTGGTGCTTCTTTCCAACAGTGAAGCCAATGAACTGAAACAACTTAACAAAGCCAGAGATGGTAAAGGATAGCTCAAAAACATGTACATGGACTGCTCCAGGCTAGATGAAAGCAATCAACCTGAACAGCATAAGAATTTTCTTTGGCTTTTGTTGTCCTGGAAGTTACTAATTCCGCTACTAGATCGAGGAGGAGGAGACACTGTTGCGAGACGCTTAGCTGCAGGTATGGTAGAAATGGAGAGTGGTAATAAGATGGTCAGCATCGGGGAGGATCGGAAGATTTTTATTTGTTGTTCTCCAGCTATAGTGATTTATGTATGTGCAGGAGCAATGGAGCATATACAAACATTGTTACCTATTTGGTAGAAGAGATCATTAATGTTGAGAGTAGTTTTGGCGGAGGTTTCGACGAAAATCATTCCATGTTGCTGAGCAAACTGGTCACCTTCCTGCATTGCAAACTCAAGTACAAATGGAAACGTCGTGCAAAGCATAAGCTGGCTTGTTGAGCTGATCGAGTAGTTACCTCAGCTGCCACCTCTCTGTGTGATTCCAGATCGGATTTATTGCCCACCAATGCCATGACCAAATTCAGATTTTCTGAATACATATGCAAAGAAGGGCAAGTTTTATTCAGCGAAGCTGCCTCCTATAAGCAGCTGACAGGACTTGGTAGTCTTACTCTTTACCTTGTTTTTCCAGCTCTTGTACCCATTTTTGCGCTCTAGTGAATGTGTCCTGCAGCACGTCGTCAGACCAACGAAACAGCTTAATAGCAATCCCAAGTGTGTATAGAGAAACTCGAAGAGTGGGGCTGATTCTATTGACACCTTATTGGAGATGTCGTAAACTACGACTGCAGCTGCAGCGCCGCGATAATACATGGGAGCCAGGCTATGGTACCGCTCCTGTCCTGCCGTGTCCCATATATCAAACTTGACCGTGGCTTCAGACAGTGATAGGATTTGAGTGAAAAAGGCGGCTCCAATCGTGGATTCCTAATAGTGACCAGACCAAAACGGGTCTCACAAGTCTGTAGTGAGTAGTGGTGAATCGGAAACTGGAAAGACAGGATGGTAAGAGAAAAGGGGAAAGTGGTGAACCAAGTTGGTGTAAAATTGGCCTTTGACGAGCCTCAGCACTATGCTGGTCTTCCCTGTCCCCATGTCCCCCACAAGAACCTGAAGGGAGAAAAAATTCCTGTTATGGGATCCGAGAGATGCAGCGACTGATTAAGTTTCTCAGATCTAGGAGGCACTTTGTGATCCTGTATCTATAACCAGAAGCCAGAAGAAGAGCTGACCGCAAGACCTACAAGACTCCCCACTAGTTGATCTTCATCCTATGAAAAATAGTGAATATGATTCTAAGCTAAAGGATAGACGTACCCACCAATTTGGCGTGGATGGTCCTGTTGCCAGGTCTCGCCATTGCCATTGAGATATCTTGATACTGACTGTGAGAATAAATTCAGAGAAAATGTCTGTACACAAGAACATCTCGGAGAAAGACTGGTAGTTCAGGAGCTGTTTGGTCGGTTTGGCTTGACCAGTAGTTACTAGCTAAAGAATGATCTGCACTAAGAAAAATAAAATGAAGTCTCATGTCTATCAAGTGAAGTAGATACTGGCATCAGGGTATATTTTTGGATCCTGAACAAAGGCGAGAGGAACCGCCCTTGGCAGAGTAGAAAAATAATCTACATAATCGGGAATTGGTCAGCCCCAACTTGTATTTTTATTATTGATAAGGATATATTTATTTTTATTTAATTTATATAAAAAAAAAGAAAATGTAACTTGCCAGTTTTGTAGTCCCTTTTTTCATATTTTTTCTTTTTCATTTATTAATGACCAGTATATTTATTATTAGAAATAAATTGGTTCATATACAAATATATATGAAAGGTCACAGTGCGCAACTCTTCAACTTGAGTCATCAAGCTTTCCACCATCGCTTGATGTTCCACCTTCTCGTCCCTCCATGATTGAAGTATGTTATTCACATGTTGGAACAATTTGCCTTCTAGTTCCTTCCCCAAGGAATCTAGCTTACTTCGGATAGCACCCACTTTGCGGTTGACGGCCTCCACTTGAGTATCGACTTTGTCATCCAAAGTTTCAATATTGTTTTCGCATGCCCCAATGCGATCCAACATATCGGCAATACCCACTTCCAACTTGGTGAACCGGACTTCATTCTTTGGAACGGACTTGTCTCTTGGAGCCTTCTTGGTCTCCTTTTCCACGGTCCTTCCACGCGCATCTCCTTCAGAAGCCATGGATAAAGATCGAAACTTGCTCTGGATACCACTTGTCACGGACTTAATGTTTTGATCACTAAGTCGTGCGGCGCTTAGCTAGAATCTCCCCAAATTCGTGGCTAAGCAAGCCTTTTCCCTTGTAACTTTGCTAGAAAGCAAAGAGAACTCAAAGAAAGCAATGAGAGTAAGAACCCTTTCTTTATCACTTAGAGAGATACAAGTGTTTTTCGTGGTTTGGAACAAATGAGTTCCTCCCCCTTTTATACTACTCCACCTCCTCAATGGATGGTGGAGATCGATTCGATCCTATGGCTAGGATTCTTGCATCTAGATTGTACCTACCAAAATATCTAGATATTTACATGTTCCATCCTTATCCACAAGGTTCTATAAGGTTCCACACTCTTCCGGAGGGTGGGCTTGGACTTCCATCTCCAAGGATGGGCTTCCATCCTTCCTTATCAAGTCACGGCCCGAGTTATAAGGGACAAATGGATCGGGCCGTGACATATGGCATTGGGAAATTGATTTTTCGAGTCAACGATACTTAGCAGAGTTGTCAAATCGATCATGGCAACTAATTAACGTATCGCCGTAATTGTTTAAAACAATCTGCAAAACCGGAAACCCCAGCTAGGTCATGCAAAACTTCTAAATTTATCTCTCCACTATCACTATTTAGACATTGAATAGAGAGAGAAGCACAGTGCATCGAATTAAAAGATACCTGCAGAAAAGCAAAGTCAAAGGGGTCGATATCAAATAAATGGAAGAATTTCAAAAGCGGATATGAACTATCGCTGTTTATCAAATTGCGGTTTAAACTATTACGATTTTTAAAAAGAATGTGATGGAAAAAAAATTAGACTAATTTGGGATGATAATTAAGATCAATTTGTTTGAACACTTAAATATAATTGATATTATTAAATTTGTTGAGAATTATTGATGATTGAATATGAAAAAACGTCATTTTCTTTATGTGCGTTAAACGATATTATTTATTTTCATAACCAAATAACGTAATTTTTGGAAATCGTGATAGTTCTAATCATAATTAGGTAAACGATGATAATTCAGAGCCTCTTTTGAATTTTATCCCTAAAAACACGAATCTAGTTGTGCTCATAATGTCAAGGAGAAAGTATAAAATAAGATATGTAATTATGTATTATCATCACCTCGATAACTAAAGAAAATGGATGATTCGTCAATATTTTCTTCAGATGATTTTAAGAAATGATTTCTCTCCCTTCTTTTAGGAGTACACATGCAGTCAAAGTTGTAATTAGTGAATTTGTTACAGTTGTCGCAATTTACCTCACCTTCACCACCTTGTTGTCGAGATATTCCTCTTCATTTGATTGAGGTCTTTCATAAGATTGAGATATACATACTCGACTAGCTTTTTCACATGGGTAGGAATCCCTATGACCACCATGATTGTCTCGTCCTTGCTCGTGGTTATTTGATATTTGGTTACCTCCAAAAGATAATCCACTTTACAAAGCATAATCATAACTTGTATCATCCTCTTCATTTACCCTCATCTCATTACCATGAAGAGACTCGATGATCTCTTCAATCAAGATTTGCGATAAGTCCTTTGCTTCTTCAATTGCTGAAGGTGACAAGGACTTAGAAGCTTTTCCATCACTTTCACAGCGTCAATAGTTTCTCTATTTCTTCTTATCTCATTTGTCACTGTTTGCAAATATGTGTCATAGATATTATTGCTTTCAGTAATTAACATTTTCATGGTCTCATAATCACCTCGAAGTGATTGTAGTCAAACTTTCTTGGCTTTCTCAACCCTTTGTAGAGATATTTGTAATATCTTCAAAGCTTCTTTTAAAGTATTTGCACCAAATATTTTCTCAATAGTTGATTTTTCAATTCATTGAAAAATAAGTAACAAACCCTCCCTATCTCTTTTGTGCATTTCCTTCGTTACCCCTTTTTGTATGGTTGTCAAGACATCTTCAACTGATGCATCCTCGAATTCAGTATATCCTTCTTTAATAATATCCGATATTTTTTGTGACGCTAGAAGATATTCATTTGAATACTCCAATTTCTATAGCTGATTATATTCAATTTTGGAATTTATGGTTGCATTAAAATTACCATTTTCCTAAAAAAAACTTCAGCTCCGGACACCACCAGTCGAAGACGTAATGGACCTCAAGCATAAACTACAATATATTGCTGCATTTTCTTGCCATTATGATAGAAGCTGCTGCTCAGAAGAATGAGAATTTATATATGGAAAACACCATGAAAGATTTAAAACGACCACCTCGTCCTGTTTTACATGGACAGATACAAACTGTAGGCAGCAAGACATTCAGATTTTAGAGGCGAAAGTTTCACAATTATCAACGAGCTACATCTTTGGTATGGATGGGCAATGAAAAAATTGAAAACAGAGTAAAAGTAACACGAGGAATTAATAGGAAAGTCTGATGAACACATAATAAATGCCCTGTATCCCATTTGGTACAAAGTGTCATAATATTAAGGTCAAAAGCACCGGAGGGAATCTGGCAGATTTTACACAGTAGGTGGGCACATGGATGAATTTCTGGGTCAATCAATGGGGACTACAAGAGTGAAGAGTCCTCGTTTTGGTGAAGCACAGCACAAAGGTCAGGAATGGAGAGTAGCTCTACAGGGGCTGGATGCTGGACCCCACTTGCTTCACCTGCCGCATATGCTGGATGGAGTTCGGACTCCTCGCTCGCTCCCGTTGTCATCTTCTATTTCACTCATGTCTAGAGTGAGGCAGTTGTTGCTGACACTCAGTTCGGAACTGCCATTGCTGCTTGTCGCGAGAGGCGAGTCTGAGACGCTCATGGTTCTACCTCGAGTGGGAGGTCCTCCACCTGATCCTGATCGCACACTGTACATTGAAGATGCGGGAATGTTTGTCATCAATGGCCGGAGATTTCCTGGAATGCTGCTCCTGATATCCTGAGAGAATAGAAGAAGCGCGATGTGATGACATGATCAACAAGTTTGAGGTACCGTATGATCTTAATTAAAGACAATAAGAACTTTACTCGGTCATTCCCAAATGAGAAAATAAAAGAACATATTAGGGGAGAGCATCGGTCGGTTAACCGAACCGAATTGCTGTTCGGTTAACCGAACCGAATTAACCGAATTTTAAAAGTCTCGACTGATAACCGAACCGAATTATATGGTTAACCGATAATTCGGTTAATTTGGTTATCGGTTAAATATCAAATTAACCGAAATTAACCGAATTAACCGAACAAATAATAAATATTTTATAAAATCAATATATTTATAAGTAAAACAACTATTTTTTATTTAATAATTTTATCTTTTGGTAACCGAACTCAAAAATTTCTCTTCCGTTAACCGAACCGAATTAACCAAATTTTGTTCGGTTTTTGACCGAATTAACCGATTCACCTAATTAACCGAACCGAATTAATTCGGTTAAGCTAGATCGGTTCGGTGAATCGGTTTTTGCCGAAAAATGCTCTCCCCTAGAACATATAACCAAGGGGGAGATTGACTAACAGAAATTTTACAGTGCTCTCAGTAAATCATGGCACACTCCATTATCAAACTCAGGAAATATGACATGCCTAAGACTTTCAAAAGATTTCTTAGTTGGATATGCGACAGATGAGCCATTAAAAGACCCAGACAGTTTTCCAGTAAAAGGCCAATCTAGCTATGCCAACCAAGTCATTTTTTCCAAAAAGCTAATTCGTTACAAGCAGGTTCCTAATAAGCATCTTATCTTAGACCTGACCCGTGGCTTTGCCTAGGGTGAAAGGGACCTCATATGCTGAAATAATAAACAACAACCAATTAAATGATGCATAGAAGTTACGTACCATGTGCCGTATAGCCATATCCAGAGATTTCTTGGATAGAGTTCTACCAAAGCCTGAGCTATCCGGTGATGAGGCTGACTTCCCAGAAAGACTCGGAGAATTTTTATCATCTTGTGGTGGAGCCAGCTTTCTCATATTAACCACTCGGTCAACCATTCTTGTCCCAATTAAGATGGGATTCACACTATCACTAACTTTAGGTGTGCGCCTTGGTGCAGGAACGGAGCTCCCACTGGGATGAAGAGAGCCATTAGAAAGGCGTCCTCTGGATGGAGAGCAGGACTGCCTTTTCGGCCTCCCAGCAGAGCCAGGCTCAATAGATGATGAGCGGCCACTAGATAGAGGCCTGCCTCTGGACGCTGATAATGGTCTTTCAGGAGCTGATGTTCTTAAATTTGGTGGAACATCCATTGAAAACCCGGGCATCTCTGATGGTTTCCAAGGCCTAGATTTGACAGTTGGGGAAGGGGCGCGAACTGGTGTTGAGCTTCTGGGTGCTGAAGTAGCTGATCTGACTGATGATGGAACTGGTGTTTTGGTTGGTGTAGTCCCTGATGACCTTGTTAGAGAGATTCCCGAGTTTACTGACTTGGTTAAGAAACAAGATGACCTAGACAGAGAACCAGATATATTATTTATACTAGGAGATGGAGATGGTCGACGCGTTGGTGTTGATGCCCTTGATGCTGGTACTGAGGCTCGCCCTGTAGGTGTCGAAGATCTGGCAACAGGCCTTGATAAAGGAGTTGTAGACCTTGTGGACCCTGCTGACCTTGACGTGGCGGGCATTGTGGGTTTATTTGAGGATAAACTAGCTCGAGAGGTAGGCGTAGAAGGTCGTGAAGCTCTAGAGGTAGCAGCCAACGTGGGACGTCCGGTTGGTGTTGCTGATCTAGATGATGTCAATGTTGCTCGTCCTGTTGGTGTAGCAGGCCTTGATCCTGGCCCCCCTGATGACGAGGGCCTACGAATTCCGGTACTCGATTTTAATTTTGGTTTCATAGAAGTACATAATTTGGTGTGTGGTGCACAAAATATGTTTATTTTCTGATCCAACTACATGAAGTGCAAGATGCAGTTTTAATTTTAATTTTTTGGAGATTTATTATGTGGTGCATGATGCACTTCATGTGTTAGTTTTTTATTTGCCTATTTCTTGGTGCACAATACAATTTCACTTTAGATTTCATGGGAGAGGCATTGTTTGGTGCACAGTGCACGTCATCTGTTTTATTTTTTAATCTGGGTATATAAATTTTGATTCACAACACATTTTTCGTGCAATTTTGTTTGTTTTATTTTAATTAGATTAATGTAGGTTCACTTTCTAATTTCATGGTGCATTGTTTTGTACTGTTTGAATTCTTATCGTATATATTATTTTTCAATCATTTATAGTACAAGGAAAATTTTTAGCAGTAGCGGTGCACATACTAATTCGGTGCACATTTTATTCAGAAATAAAATGGTGCACATACTGCTTCTATTTTAAAATATGCACCATAAAAATCTAATTTAGGACAAAACAAAAAAAACATAAAAGAGAGATATTTTTTTGGTCCGATGACTTTTTCACGTGAAATCAACAAAAAAAAACCAGATAATCATATTTCACATGAAATCAAAAAAAAAGATAATCATGAAAACAAGAAAAAGAATTAAACACTTGATTCCTAATTTAAAGGAGATAATCACGTAGCATATCTAACAAACCATAAATGAAGGGGGAGTAATTATATTTTCAAATTATTAAATAAAAAATCTATAAGATTATATCTGTGAGATGAAATTTGATCAATGAATGAGATTTGTTCACAGTTTACATATCCAAATCGGTTTTCACCGGATCCGCCCCCATTTGATTGGACTATATATAATATTGTAATTTAAAACGTTGTGTATATTGTATACGACACTTTAAATCTTTAAGTGTCATTTTAATTATAACTAATTATTTAAATTAATTTTAAAGGTTTATAATTATAACAGATTTATTCCATTGTGAGTGGAAGATTTGTTCTATAAATATGCAGAGATGACATGACATGACAAAATTTTATGTGACATTATACAAATATCTTTTTAAGTTCATATCAATATGGAATAATTTAAAATTTCCTTTATTATGTCTTTCAATAATATAACATACATACATTACATTGTATACAAAAACAGTTAGAAACACAACATGAGTGCCATGGGTATTGGGAATTGCTCAACCAGTATAAAAAAAACAGTTAGAAACACAACACGAGTGCCATGAGAACTCCTCAAGAAGTATAAATAAATGATTATATATAATAACAGATAGATTGAGAGTGATTTATGACAATTCATACTAATATGAGTCATTTTTGG
>NQLW01000011.1:3156848-3203465 GCA_002312845.1 Kalanchoe fedtschenkoi
TGGGCTTGGACTTCCATCTCCAAGGATGGGCTTTCATCCTTCCTTATCAAGTCACGGCCCGAGTTATAAGGGACAAAGGGATCGGGCCGTGACATTATGCTCTGTTAGCTGCTTATGTGATTGTCATGCAACTTTGGGCATGTGGGAAAAGTGAAAAGCCCTTAGATATTCGCCTTTTCACAGTTATAAATTATTACATTTTGTAAGGAATTTTACAATTCCCAACTGTGATTTATTTTTTCAAATCTCATTGGTGGTTGGGTGCATGAGTTTTTTTTTTGAAAAAAAACAGTGATATTATTTATCAATTATCATGGTTCTACACTGCGAAAATTGACTTGTGAAAATTTCCTAATCCCCTTCTATTGTCAAAGTCGGCACCACTTAGCTACTGAAACTCTCATCTCATCTCCTCCTCCAACCTCCAATCGCAGGAGTATAGTGTCATCATGATTCTCAATCTCCCACCGTGCGATGAAAATAAAAAAAATAAGAAAAACCAATCACTTTATCATGATTCATTAGCGTTTTGAGAGGAAGCAGATATGGGAGGAAGCCATCACTTCATCAAGACGCTAAACAAAGGAGGAAGGGAAGAAGCAGGATCTGAGCTTTTTCACAAATTAGTTATCCGGTTTGGAACTATGACATTTTTGTAAATATGATAATTTGAAACCGTCAAAGTTTCATAGCTTTTTCCATTTTCTAAATTTGCAAAGCCCAGTAACCAACCACATAAGCAGCTAGCGGAGCAAAAGCAGAATTAATCGATTTGCATGGTTTGGAAAGGTGAAAAATTAGTTTGATATTTACATTTTTGAAATGCAAAAAAGTTGGAATGAAAAAAAAAAAAACTGGCATGGAGTAAAAAATGATGGAAAATGATGCAATAGGACAGTTTTTTTTAAAAAAAAAAAAATCTGAACAGTGAGTGTTTTTAAGGTGTCTATGCTCGAGTTTTGTTTTTGGAGCTCCACTATAACCTAGTTGACGTGAATTTTTGCCCTATTTAATTTATTTGAATTTAAAAAATTGGATAAAATTAAATTTCTTAACAATCTCCCATTTGGGTTATACACTATTCAATTAGATCACAAAATCTTTAGACGCGTTTTTGTATGCTATTTATTCTTTGGTTTCTCTTAAAACAATATGGTCTATCTAACATATAGATAATGGAATTACCGCGATTTTCATCACATTCAATTTATGACAAAACCATGAAAAACCACCATATACCAATATACTAGACGAAAGAGATCAAATATGGATGAGTAGCATGGAAATTTCGTAAGTGTGATCTCAAAGCAACGCAAAATTTCCAACTGATCCTTCTAATATTCTTCAGTGACATCATTCCAAAATCTGTAAGACACAATTTGAAATTGTATAATAAAGAGCATAAGTGAATTAAAAAAATAGAATTTTAAACCATTAATTTTATTGTGTAGAAACATAGTAAGCAATAGAATAAAACATAGAACAAGAACACTCCTACTAAACCAAGGTATCATTCGGAATAACACCCATATGAGCAGTGCGCTCATGAAAGACCTTAGATATCAATCCATTGATTAGTGGATCAGCAAGCATAGACTTTGTTCATATATGTTCTATTGAAACTTGTCTGCTAGTCTGAACTCTTTCTTTAACAATTAGAAACTTAATATCAACAAATTTTTACTTTGTCGAGCTTCTATTGTTATTGAATACAGGACTGCCGAGTTGATGTCATAGTAAATTTTTAGGAGTCTGTCAATTCCATCTACAACTCGTAATCCCGGAACAAAATTCCGAAGCCACAGACCATGGTTGGATGACTCATAATAGGCTATAAACTATACTGCCATAGTTGAAGAAGCCATATGAGTCTGTTTTACATACTTCCACGTTATGGCTCCTCTAGTTAATATGTAGACATAACCTGATGTGGAGCGCATGCTATCTTAACATCCCCGCAAAATCGGAGTCGGAGTACCCAATGATCTCAAAATTTTCTAATCTCCAATAAATGAACATGTAGTCTTTTGTTCTTTTCAAATAACGTAACACGCGTTTGGCTACTGTCTAATGTTGTAATCTTTGATTACTCAAATATCTGCCCAATGCTCTCATAATGAATGCTATATTAGGACGAGTACAGACTTGGGTATACATTAGACTCCCTATCAGAGATGCATAAGGAATCTTCTACATTTTCTTTTTCTCAAGATCATTATTGGGGCATTGTTTGAGACTAAATTTATCTCCTTTAGCTACAGGTGTATCTCCTGGCTTACTGTCTTTCATGCCGAATCTACTTAAAATTTTATCGATATAGCTCTTTTGTGACAATCCAACAATATCTCGAGAGCGATCTCTAAGTATTTGAATTCCTACTGCAAAAGATGCATCACCAAGATCTTTCATTTTGAAATTCTTCGTCAGAAATTTCTTATTTTCATGCAGCAATCTGATATCACTACTAGCAAGTAGAATGTCATCGACATATAACACCAGAAAAATATATTTACTCCCATTGGACTTTTGGTACACGGAACCATCAGCTACATTTGCCTCGAAACCGTATAAGGTATTGACTTGATGAAACTTTTGATACCATTATTGATGGAAAGCTTGCTTGAGTCCATAGATGGATTTTTTGAGCTTGCAAACCATAGATTTTGGATCACCTGACACAAAATTTTCTGGTCGTATCATATAAATCGTCTCATCAATGTCTCCATTAAGAAACGCAGTCTTGACATCCATCTGATGTAGTTCCATTTGATTTAGAGCCAATAAGAAGGAATGAAAAATGAGCGTAAAAATAGATAGAATTTCAAGTTTCACGTAGAAAGGCTTGGAATGAAAAAAAATTTGTAATGCTAAAGAGTGCCTTGATACTTTACTTATAATATTTTATCTTTAAGTAAACTTAAAATAATATATAAAATTCATAAAATTTCATTTTCCAACCACTTTTAATTATTTTCTTAAATCAAACATAAATTTTTATTTTATTTTTGGTGTTGTTCGAAACCACAGTTGAAATCGCGGTTGACTTTAAACGAGTACCGGTTTGAAATTGCGTTTCAATCTGGCCTAATCTTTTAGAAAAATTTGACATTCAAACTGTTGTTGGAGTACAACGCTGGTAGGAGTAAAACTGGAATTTCAAACAGCAGTTAGAGTAGAACCGGAGTTTCAAAAAGCGGTTCGAATGTCAAATTTTTCTTCGAGACTAAGTCATGTCGGTTTGAAATCAGCACTGGTTTATGACCAACCGCGGTTTCAAACTGATGTTGAATTTATACACCAACCATCTTTTCAAACGAATGTCTATCTTATTCTAATGCCAGTTTTAAACTGGTGATTGTATGTGCTGGCTGAATTATCTATCAGCAGAGTCCCAACCCAACCACTGTTTGAGATAGTTAATTTTCGGATAAGGCCAAAAAAACAAAAAAAAAAACTGCCAAACAAAGCCTCACTAATGCATAGAAACTTGAAGAGTCTTTTAGATTCATTCGCCACACTCAAGCGTTTCTTATCTTTTGCTGTCTTTTCAATCGTTTTTTCGTAATAATGTCATCCTCGAGAGAATATTAGTACATATGGCCTTTCATCCTCAAGCATGGCGGGCTTTTTAAGGTGATAATAATGCCATCCTCAAGACAAAAATGACACAGTAAAGTGTTTCTAGGGAGGTTTAATAATGCAATCTCAAGACAAAAATGATAGTCTTGCATCCTCAGACCTCAACCATGGAGTGTGATTTTTGAAGTGATATAATGTCATCCTCAAGACAAAATTGGTACAATGTCACATCATCAAAAAGGTGATTTTTTTCAAACAAATCATCATATTCGCTTCACTTTCAACTATTTTTACACCTGATCTTTGTTTTTTTTATTCCAACTCTTATGTCTTTCGGAAATGTGAAAGTTGCCCTTATTTTCACATTTTAAAATCACGTAAATTCACCCTGTGTGCTTATGCCCTGTTAGTTGTTTATGTGGCTGTCACGCAGCTTTGCTCATGTGGAAAATGCGAAAAGCCCTTAGATCTTCGCCTTTTCAACGTTCCAAACTGTTATATTTTGTAAGAAATTTTATAGTTTCCCAACTATGATGTTATTTATTAATTGTCACCATTCCAAGCTGCGAGATTCTGAAATGTGAAAATTGATTTGTGAAAATTTCTTAATCCCATTCTATTGTGAAATCGGCTCTATCTAGCTACTGACACTCTCATCTCCTCCTCCAACCTCCAATTGCGAGTGTAGTGTCAGTTTAATTCTCAATCTCCCACTATGCGATAAAAATAAAAAAATAAGAAAATAATCACTTTATCATGATCCATTAGCGTTTTGAGAGGAAGCAATCACTTTATCAAAACGCTAAACAAAGAAGGAAGGGAAGAAGCAGATCTGAGCTTTTTTACAAATTAGTTGTGCGGCTTGGAACTATGGCATTTTGTTAAATGGACACGGATCTGGTGCTGCGCTGCACTTTTTATTAAATATGATAATTTGAAACCGTCAAAATTTCATAGCTTTTTCCATTTTCGAAATTGGCAAAGCCCAGTTACCAACCACATAAGCAGCTAGGGAAGCAAAACCAGAATTAATCGATTTGCATGGTTTGGAAAGGTGAAAAATTAGTTGGATGTTTACATTTTTGAAATGCAAAAAAGTTGGAATGAAAAAAAAAATAGTATGGAGTGAAAAAATGATTGAAAATGAAGCAAATATGACATTTTTTTTGTAATTAAAAAAAAATCCGAAGAGTAAGTGTTTTTAAGGTGTCTATGCTCGAGTTTTGTATTTGGAGCTCCACTTATAACCCAGTTGACGTGAGTTTTTGCTTGATTTAATTTATTTGAAGTTAAAAAAATTGGATAAAATCAAAAGAGAGAAATATGAGTTTCTACATGCAATAGTCACCAACAAATATATTCAGAAGTTCATGCCACCAGGCCTGCATGCATGTCTACTACGCTTCACAGAAGATTTTCTTCCTACAAGATAACGCGCCACCTTTTGGCTCGAGCCTTTACGCATGCCATACCTCGCCCAGTAACTCATACCTTGTACTGTTCCCACAGTCACCAGCCCCGTGACTCTCATTTCTGATATCGTATCTGTTTTGCTTTCCTACCTGTGCCGGGGATATGCGCTGTTTGCCGATGATTGACCCCAGAGGAGAACGCAGTTCTTGCAGTTCGTCATCACTGGTGTACCCTTTCTTCTGGACAAGAGACGCGTTTCTCATCAGCTGTGATCGTGCTCCTACCTCTGCCACCTTTTCAGCGACGCAAACAGTGCTGGGAGGTGAGTAAGTAACAGGGCCGGCCTTGTAGGGGAAGCCGCTTGACGAGTCCCCTGACAGTCTCCGTTCCACAATGCTCTGAAATGACCACATGAACTGATGATTAAACAACACACACTTGAAAAGAAAGAAAACACGAATAAAAAAAATCCAGTCGAGCCCAAGAGATCGTTTGTTTTCGGAAGGTGAATTCTGACTCTCCATTATAGCTTGATACCTCAGCATTGATTGCCTCCAGCACCATTCCTGGAACAGCATCTGGGCAAAACTCGTCTGGAGTGAAGTTGCAGAGTATCCGCTTAATCAACGAAAGATTAATCGAGGGGCATACCTGTGGGAAAAAAAATTAAAGGTGAGATAGAGAACATTTTTGTTTAAACTCATGGAGGGAACTGCAAAAGAAGAAGAAGAAGAAAAACCTCTTTTCTGACAGATCTATCCATCAGCATATCTTTAGGAAGCATTAACAAATCACTCAGGGCACTGAGTAGCGAAAAGGAGAAAGATTCCGCCGAGTCACTCCTGCGACCATCCTTACTGGTTTGCTGTTGACCGTCCGAAGAAGTTTCCAAATCCATGCCACACATATCAGTGAGCCATCTGGACCAATGCCCAATCTGCGACAAGACTCGTCATAAGATTTGCAGACAACGGTTTCTAATCTGAAGTATAGCTACGGCTGGTTAGACAAAGACAATGAGAACGCAGCAGACCAAGCACTTCAGCGTTTACACAATGACAAATCATTCGAGCGCAGAATAGTGTCATGAAGCACAATGACAATTTGTCAACTCAGTGGTGACTTACGGAGTTTTTGAGCTGGGCACCAGAACCAAAGCTCAACTCCCCTGCTGGAATGGGAAGAACTTTTGGATCAACAATCGGATCTGAAATTGGATCAGTTGGAATCTCATGCATTGACTCTCGAAGAATAGCATTGAACATTGCAACGTCGAGTCTGGCAACACACTCGTCCAATACCTATGGTACATCCATAATAATACGAAGAGATAAGAGTACGGTCACAAGCTTACCAAGATGTACACGCATAGAAATTCAACAGCCCACATAACATACAATAAATTTAATACTGAGAAGTAAAGCCAGAAAGCCTGCATATATACCATTCTTGCCAGTACAGGCAAACAGCCGCATTCATGCCCTCCTGACCGAACAGGACAAAGCCTCTGAAATGCTTCTTCAAAGGCTTTCTGCCAAAGGCTCATGGAGAACTGCTCTTGCTGCTGATCTCCCGAAAACGGTCCTGACACCCTCGCATTGCATTCGTCATCATCTTTGGGGCTAGATTGCATATTTGAAGCTAATGTCTGATAGATCAATGCGAATAAAAAATTATTTTTGCGATGCGCAACATTCAACATATGTTAAGAAAGGTTTTTCAAGTCAGCTCATTAAACGAGATCTCAGATCTGTCATATTTATTAAAAGTAGTTCTAACCTGCCACCATACAGACTCGACTATGCGTGAGAAGATCCAAGATTCAACTCTCTCAAGTGTAGATGTGAATGTCTGTGTTTCTAGCCATTCGGTCTGAAGTGGTACAGAGATTGCTTTTTTCATCGGTTTCCCGTCAGAACTGCCTTTCTGATTTGTTTCGGAAAACTTCTTACCTGGGCTGGACGAACTCGAAGCACCAAATGTTTCACAGATGATCTCTCTCAGAACAACAATATTTGACAACCAAAAGGTTAACCTAGATGGGTATAATAAAATGTGTCAGAGAGTATCACTTATTATGATATGCATTTCTGAGTACTAAGAAAAAACTTGCAGTACCTTGGGACGTCGTTACCACAAGATTTTGATACCAAAATAAGCCCTGATACAGTATTTTTTGCAATTGTAGCTCGCCTGTCTCGGTTCCAGTGCTTGCAGGCATGGATGTAGAGTCTAGAAAGTCGTCGTGCAGGCGTGTGCACTTTGTGTGCCGAACAACCATGCTCTGGTATCACAGAATAGATTGATATTTCTAAAGCCGCAACTTCTCGCAACTCTTCTTCAAGTATCTCAATTTTCAATTCCATCTCTTTGATTAGTGAATCACTGTCTTCATTACCTTCAAACTCAGCTGCTGCAACATGTTCACTGTCTTCTTCAGCACTTTCAACACTTTGAGTTCCATCAGAAACCTGATCCCTTTGACTATTCCCCTTCACATCATCAATAAGCCTCTCCTTGATTCCTTGTGGTGACTCGGAAGATATCTTAGGAGCATTCTTCTTTTCAACATCTTTACCGCTGTAACCTTTGGTACTTCCAATCGATGCATTCTTGTTAGATCTCAGTGCACTCAGGACAGTTTTCTGCTCAGCTCCAGATTTTGAAGCCTTCACACTACCATCTTTTGCAGCCAACATACGAGAACTTCTGCCAGCAATGTCATCCCCACGTTTGCTAGAAATCCTGTTCATCGCTTTCTGTTCTGCAGTCACCACTGAATCACCCAGTGATGAATCCGAATCTTTGGAGCTTCCACTTTCAGATTCATTATCCTCCACTTGCTTCTCCAGGAACCTAGAATTATCTTCACGGCTGATTTCCTCCAGTTTCCCCTTGCGGATCACCATCTGCCAAGCCTTTGAATCAGAGTGCATGAAAACCTGTCAACATCAATTATTCCAAATCACGCCAAGATTCATTTCGAAAACGTGTAAAGGAGGGTCAGGGCAGTCGTATTTCCTCTTAACAATCCATTGCAACAATTACGTCCCTGGACAACACCATCATCCATTATTCACAAAAAATATTTCTACTTTATAATAAGTTTCCCATAACTCTGAACTTAATTTTTCTAAAAAATAAAATTATGTTCAGACTCTTAGTTCTAACTTATACTTCCCCATCACACATCACAGAAGATATAATATATAAATCATTGTGGGACATCTGAAATGAGAAGTCCCGGAGCGATAGGTATCCAAGATCTTCAGATCAAGAAGCTGCATTGGGCCTATGGTTGCAGCCATACCTAGAGAGAAAACACTCGACCAAACAGATAAAATACAAACTGGGTTCCATTCAACAAGCATCTCAAGCAAGCAGAGTGCGGTCAGGATTCTTTTTCCACATCGACCCAACAACAACAACAACCATTTTAAGCGCATTCAAATCACAAATAAACATATAGAGTGCAGCAATCCTCTAGCAAGGCAATGCTAATCTGGAAGCAATTTTACTTTGCAAGCCGAAGGACACATCAGAAGCAGAAATCTGAGAAAGCAGTCACCTTGGAAAGTGGAAACAAGAAGATCCTGAGGACGACTCCTGCTGATTCAGAATCTTGGGCCCAACTTCAGTGAAAAGCACAAAAAAGACAGAGAAGAGTGGATGGAAAAGGGGTTAAAAACCCAGCAGTGAAACTTCGAAAAGATTGATGCTGGAGCGGATTTGGATTTAGGGTGTGTGAATTGTTGGTGGAAAATGAAAAGGTTGGGGGAGAGGGAGAGTGCGGTCGTGAAAATGGCGGAGGAGGAGGAAGTGGGAGGGAGGAGTTGGCGGTTGAGACGCCTCTCGTGAGGAAAAGATTAATTTTGAAATACTCGTAATAATTACATTCTTTGTGGAGGTTTACATGCCCGTTTGAAAGGATAATATTTCTAACCAAAAAAAAAAGTGTTGATTATCAAATTTTTATGCAAAATTGCAATAAAAAAAGTGTATACAAACAAACTCCAAATAAAATTTATCCTCACACCTCTCACAATCTGTGCCATAGTTAAATTTTCATATTTATCATGAAAATTAGTTAATCATGAATATTTTTTTTAGTTTTCTATCAACTCATTGGAAAATTTTAGATGTTGTACCCATATATTACACATTACAAAATTAATATAGTATATGAATATGAACATGGACTTTAAATCTATAGCATGACATATAAAATAATAATATTTTAATTGAGATAAATGAAATATGTATTCAATATAAATCATCAATTTAGTTTCTTAGAAAAATACTTAAAGGATCCTCAATTATCATCTTTAGTTTGAACTATCATAATTGTCCTCAAACATATTTAATTCATTAAATATAATTAATTCAATTAAATTTAATAAGAATTAGGGTGGTTGAGTATAAGAAAATGTCATTTTGTTTACGTGAACAACATAATTTTAATGCATGGATTTTAATCTTATATTAATATTGGTTTAGAAATGTAACTATATATTTTATTTTTCAAAGTTATGCCATTTTTTTCACAATTTTCGATAGTTTGAGTAGTTCAGACTGTAATTGAGAAAGTGATGATTGTTCATAATCTTTTAGATTTGTTCTCTTTAGTTTATTAATAATTAATAGATATTTTACAATAATGTTAAAATATATATCTAAAAATAAAATATATATATATAACATTTATGAAGTTATCTCATTAATTATTAAATTGTTCACACCGTCAGGGTTTTATAATATCTATAAAAATTATTTATACTAAATCAATTATATTCATACCTTACTTAAAATAACATTTTAAATTCTAATCTATTTTTTTAAAAAAAAATGATTTTCTAATTCCCTTTCATTTATAAGTTTTAAAAGCTTAACAAGAGAATCCTAAAATTTCCTCCCTTGTTTCTAATTATATTCTCTTGTTTCATGATTGTAATAAATTTTTCACATAATTATTCAGTAAATAAAATAGCTGATCTCTTAGATACTTTTTTATTTTGAAAGACCAAGAGATATTATATTTAGTTAAAAAAATATTAATTTAAAAGAATAATGATAGTTGGATACTGTTTTTACTCTTATTTTGTTTTTTGGGTCTGTGACTCTGTGTACAGTGGCAGAAACTGTCGGTGGCAAGTGGAGTAGTTTTTGTTTGCTTGTCACGTCACTTTATGAAATACAGTACTTACAATAAACAAACTACTAAAAATGATCATAACGATGATGCTTCGTGCCATGCCAAGCTTCACTGATTGTGTGTGTCTTAATCAACGTAGTACTGGAATAGTTTTATAAATGAGGTTGTCCCAATTTCACAATATGAAGCATTTAATCATTAATTTCAGTCTTGCGCTCCATCATGCTTGTCATGTCATAATAGAGTATTTTGATCCCATACAGTATTATTAATTTGTATGAATTTTGCACATAATTATTGTAATTGTTGTTCTCAAACTGAAATTAATAAAATTTATATTGTAATAAAAACTACATCAGATCAAAAGAATTTGAGTCCCGTTTTTTAGTCCTCTTAATATTTTTTTTCCTCGGTTTTTGTTCATGATTGTAACCAAAGGGATAGTGTCGTTTCGAAAAAGGCGGGAGAAATTCACTAACGGAAGGAGGGGGGACGACGTCCTATTGGGACGAGTCGAATAAAAAAGAGGGCATCATTAAGCTCGGCAGCAAGCTCATCGAGTGTGTGCGTATACTCTTTGTTGGATATAACTTATATATCAGATAAATCTGTCTGGTACGGTACATTGTTGATTTATTAAATCTATATCTAGGGTTACTATTATAAATATCATGTAACTGTATCATAATTGAGACGACACAATATATAACCACTCTTTATTCCTAATGAGCCTCGTTAAACCTGGTGTATTCATCACTATTATTTTTGTGTTAATTAATCAAAATTCTTAACATTCTTCAAGCGCGTGTCTCGCACACTTCTTCTTTGTGCTCATACGACATCGTCTCCTACAAATAAGGTTGGCGCCAGACGGATCATATATGATATTTGTGTGGTTAATTAATGTTTAATCATATTTTATTCTTATTAATTGCAGACAGATTAAGAGATGATATTTCCTTTAGAGAGATGGACAACCCCTCATTTGCTTCACTGTCATGGGTAGTGAAAGAAATGAGGGTCTGAGACAGTTTTTGGGGAGTCCTAAAGCGTTAGCCCCTTGCGTGGTCTTGGCATTGAAGGCTCTCACCTCAGAGAGATGGCTGGCAGTTCGTAGGAGTCCTCTACTACCTCTTTCACGTAAAAAGAGTTCTCATATGGCTAATGCTCCTCACACGGATCCAAGCATATTGCGTTACCTTTCCAAGGATATCCAAGCTATGAGAGCCGAGGCACAAGCGTATACAGAGCATGTGTTCATATATGTGATAGAGATAGCGGTCTTGTGAGTCTAACAGACCCAATTAGTGGAGGTGCTCCTGTTGTTACTGCTAGAGAGATCACAAAGTAACAACCAAAGATGTATGTCAGTCCAATGATTCTCTCTTCTTTCTTTTTTACCGTCTTGCTTAATTGCATATTTTCTAAATGATTTTGTATTTTTTTTTCTTTCGTGAGTTATTAATTTTGCAAGGCTATGTCATGTTCTCAAGTTCATGCGGATTTGACATTACTTACTGTATGCTATTGAAATTAGGTAATTTTATTTGTATTAGAATATCGCTAATGGTTTTATCAATTGCGCAAGATGAATATTATGAATAATGCTCCGACACTCAATGAAGGTTGCTCACTCATGATCCCCTAACTACCCTAACTTCTTCACATAAGAATGCATCATAAAAGCCAAAAGTTTAATGATAATCTTTTAGATTGTAGGGTATAAGAAAATAGGTCTGAAATCGTTAGCAGTAGCAACTGCATCAGTCTTGGGAGTAGGAGCAATAACGGTGAGTTCAAGCCTTAGAATTTTTCCATTGAAAAAGAAAGCCAAGATAATCCTGCAAATATCCACACAATAATGTGACATAAAGAATTCAGCTTTGAAAAAATCGGCACCTGAGCTTTTATTATTGTCCATGGAGACAAAAATCTGCATTAATATCATCATTTGAGAAGGAAGCGCAAATAGCTAAGCCATCGTCACAAGATAAAGTAGATACACTAGGAGCCAAGCTAATATCAAAAGGAATCACAATCAAGAGAGTGTCCAGACTAGCTATAAAGTGATCAATCAGGTTTTCTTTGATATGAGAGGGGTCCTTAGGCCAAGTTCCATCCAAGCCTTGAAGTCTAATAATAGAGTTCCTAGCTTTTCTCTTCTTCAAGAAGGCATGAAAGTAGGCACTATTTATATTCCCATGCTTACCCCCATTGAACTTTGGATTGCTGATGAAGATGAATAGCTAATGTCTTTTTCAGCTTGATAAAGGCATCCAAGATTCTTCACTTTGGAGGTCAACATTGAGAGGGTCATCTTGGAGATGACTCAGAATATGAGATAAAGCTTCTCTAGCTTACTTACCTATCTCAGAGATATGATTTGTAGTTTTTCCAAAATGATGAAGAAGCTCATTCTTGAGATGATTTAACTCGGAGAGGATGTGATATACATTAAAATAAGAACTCGAAATACTCTAATAGTCTACAATAACATTAATAAAATTAGGAGTAAGAGGCCACACAGTGCTCAACTTAAATCGAGATTTAAGAACTAGACATGCAATATTAATCTTTAAAATACATGGAGAGCGATTAAAGATACCCAGAGCCAGGAAGATAACATGACTAGAAGGGAATAGTGTGAGCCAAACACTGTTGAACAAGAATCTATGTAGTTCAAATAGTATTATAGAAGCACCATTTTGTTTGTTTGACCATGTAAAACTATAGCTAATGAAAAGGACACACATTAAGAAGTTATGGTCAATAAGTATATATAATTCATCAATATATGTACGATTCACATGGCCACCATTAAGCCTCTGAGAAGGATGCGGAATACAATTGAAATCCCCCATAACCAACCAAGGGATATAGCAATATGAAGTTACACTCAGTAGATTAGTCCATAACTGAGAGCTCCAAGAGAAGCTTGATTGAAAGTATAAATAAAAGAAGCCATAAAAACTTGATTCATTATGGATATGAAGCAATGAATGAGTTGAGCAGAAATTGATAAAACAGTTCATGACTGAATAAAGTTGGAATTCTAACAAATGAGGATCTGACCGTGCTCATCAATGTCAAAGTTATGGGAGAAGGTCTAGTTACCTCAAGAAATAAATTGGTCGGTGAATGTATCAAGAGCAAACCCTGAAAACTTATACATCACAATATCAAAATACTAAATATGATTTTAAATAACAAAGTACAATACCTCCTTTTGCTTGATAGAGGAATTTAGACCCATAATATTTCAAATTATAAAATTAATCATGAGGAAGAATGGTGAATATGTTAGAGGTGGTAGCCTCACTTTTAAACATCATTTCTTTTGTGGAGGGAGAATGCTTAATTGGTTTTGATTTTAATTTCTTTCGTTGAGGGAGAGTATTTTGTGTTTTTTACCAACCTTTTAGGCAATATGCTTTCTTACAATTCACCATAGGAACAAAGTTTCATTCATCATCTGGAATTGAGATCCCGAAGTAGTGGAGGCCCCGGATAAGGCCTTGACAAGGCTCTCGATTGTGGTCTAGGTAAGACCCCGGAAGAGGCCCCTAAATAAGGCTAGAAAAAGCGTCGGAAACTAAAAGATTAGACAACAAGGTCTCCAAGGAGGTCCTTGGTAAAGATCCATGTAAGGCCTAGATATGGTCCCAATAGAGGACCCAAATAAGGCTCCGGGAAGAATAACAGACAAGATCTTAGCAATAATGGGCTAGGCCCCAGGTTGCGCTATGCAAGGCTCTCAACATGCCTCTAGGCTAGGCACAACGAAGGTCTCTGGCGAGGCCCCAGGCAGGCCCCTAGGTAAAGCACCAAACAAACCTCTAGACGATGTTCTCATCACGCCCTTCCAGGCAAAGCGTGAGTCATTGTTGTAGGTAAGGGTCTATTCGAAGAAGTGAGCAAGGCACCAGATGATGTTGACACCTGACCCTAAATCTTAGTAACACCCATTGGAAGAGCCCTGAAGTTGGTATGAAGAACAGTGATCTCAAACATCTCTTCATCAGGATCTTAGTAAAAAAGATAAGGACATTTTGTGGTTTGATGTTAGATTGAGGCACCTTGACACATCAGCTAGTATTTTTAGAATTAATGGGGAGCCATTGCAGCCTAATTTTTTTGACATTTGTTTATGTGGTGGCTGAAATCTAAAAGATGGCACATCGTTGAGGTTTTTGTTATACTTCTATGTGTTTTTTAATAATCATACATTTGGGCCATAAATGTGTATCATGGATAATGGCTTCTCCTCTGTGCTTAACTCCACACACACGGAAAAAATGCAGCGCTCTCACCTAGCCGTTACACTGTCAATGGATATTAAAATCCTAAAAGCACTGTCTATTTCGCTTAGGGCTTTTTATCACCAAAGATATAAGTTAAGGTATGGAAGCTTCACCCATATCGAAAAAATTTTAACGACATCAAAAATTAGTTGTATGATTGGGTGCCACGACCGGAGCACCAAATGCCGGCTGTTGAAAGGCCATATGTCTTTTTCATATTATCTTCCAAAACTAATTTGAACTGAAACTTAAGTAAGAAGACACCACATCGAAGCTCCTCAACAGACATCACATTCTTTAAATCCATCACTTTCGATTGTAATTTCTCAAAGTGTAAATTGATGGCGATAAACCAAAAACAAGTTCAACTAGCATATTATCCCATTTATGTATACCCTATTTCCAGGTTTTAATATCCATTATCATGTTTGGGCCACCATGGCGAGAGGACTCATATGGAAGTTTCAAGCCATATGCAATTCTTTGATTACCCATAATAACCTTTACCCAAGACGTCGGGGACTCACACGGAAGCCTACATGGAGTGGGCTCAACGTTCATTAACACATCTTTGATTGGTCACGGGGTTGGAGCAGAACTGGAGGCACAAACCTTGTTGAGAGCAGACACGCAAGACATTGTGGCCTTGTGTGAAGGTTGATCTGAATTAAGTTCGGCATCCCTTGACAAGTCTATTTATGGAATGAGCTCAACATCCATATGCACATTCGTAATTGGACGCGAATCTGGAGCAGAACTAGAAGCATGAACCTAGGTGAGAGGTTTTGAGTAGTGGTTTAAGTCCCACATCTCCCAAGTTGAGCTCTAAAGTGATCATAATATATTATTGGTCTCACTCATTGTCAATTAATTTTGAGTGTAGATCCAACTAATCTAATATGATATCAGAGCGGATTTTCACCGCACCTTTAGAATATATCCGTGACAATTAACTAGATCCTCACGAAGTCCCACTTATCGAGGTCAACTAAGGCCCTCACAAGTGAGAGGTTATTGAGCATATTAAAGTGACATTCCCACATCACACATGTTGAGCTTTATAGTGATTTTAATATATAGTCACTCTCCCATGCTCATTGTCAATTATTTTTAAGTGTAGATCCAACTAATCTAATAAGAGCAGGCGCTCGTTTCACATTTCACTGAAACCTTGCGTGTCAGTCGACCTAGATTATGCTCGGTGTTCATCTGTAATTTTAGAATTGAGGCACAGAAATGGACAAGACTGTGCGAGATTGATGGCGCTATTCTGTTCGGGAACAAGGGCAATGACAGCAGTACGAGGCAGCAACGTTACCATATAGAAACCATATTGTGTTGTAGAGAGTCGCTTATAATGGACATGTGAACCAAAGAGATTATTAATTTTGCTTTTTATTGATGATAAGGCGCAATCAAAATTTCACTCTAAATTCATTTGTTTCGTTTTCTCCTAAATTTATTTTTTTCTCTTATAATTTAGTAGTAAAAGTAAGTGTTTTAAAATCTGATTTGACAGCATAAAATCTTGAGTATGAACAATGAGTACATGAGTGTTCAAATCACTCTTAGTTATGATAACTCCCATGCATAAAAATGTGCAGCTTTTAGCTATATTTATATAAAATTTATATTAACTAATCAATCATTAAAAACATAACAAGTAATATAATATTTAAACAAATTAATGAACCTTACTTAAATTATAGGGAAAATCTCAAACGTGTTATGAAGTATCAGCACTTATCCAATTGTGGTCTGAATATCATAATTTCCAAAAAGGGTGAGATGAAAAAAATTGGACTGATTTTTTAAAATAAAATTTACCATTACACTCTTAAACTAATATTATTACAATTAGATTTGTGTGTAAAAGTTACGTCATTTGGTTATCAAAATAAATATTATCATTGTAGACACATAAACAAAACGACGTTTTGCATACTCAAACATCTAGAATCATCAAAAATTTAATAAGATTAATTATATTTAGGAAATCAAACAAAATGATCTTAAGCATCATCTGAAATCAGTCCAATTTTTTTCATCGCACTTTTTTTTAAAATTGTGATAATTCTGACCGCAATTGAGTAAGTTGTATTAGTTCAAAATTCCTTATGAGTTTTTTTTCCTAAATTATAAAATATGTGATGATGATGGTTGTTTGACAATTGGTTCATGGATATTCATTTTTTTTACTTTAAAATAAACCATATTTATATTAAACATTTTAATCCTCTTAATAAATAAACAATACACAGATCAAACTCTACAATACGTTTAAGTTCGATAGGAGCACCAAAATCCACGGTTTATTCAAGAGTTGTATTCTTAACCATGATTAATCCAAATTACAGAAACTAAAAGAACAACTCTTATTGGATAAGGGTTGCCACCTCACAAAGCCCACTTCTTTCAACACAACGCGACGTGTCGAATTCTGATTGGGTGGAAAGAAAATGCAACCAATAATATCAGGAGAAAAAAAAAATTAAAACAAATCTCTATCCAGATTGCTTTGTTTTGTTTCCTCTTAATTCTCTCTCATCCACATCCGCCCACCGAAACTCCAGACACCCGATTCTCGTGGCCGGCTTCATCAGCCTCCTCGCGTTGACCCCGATTCCACATCCCTTGACCGCTGCTGCATCTGTGTGAATGTGCATGTATGTTTTCTTCACTTGTTTCAAGATCGTTCCTTTCGTAAAATAGTTTCGTTTTTTGATTCAATTCTTGCTGTTTTCGATCACGGGCCTTGTCGGGTTTTAATATCTGATGATGTATGTTAATGTGTATGTTATGTAATGTATTTGAATTCGACCGCAGATGGGGGGCTCTTGATTTTTAATCGGTTGGTGATTCGTTGATGGTTTTGTAATTTGTGAATTTTTAGGTTTTAACTGATTTGCCTGCCCAGAAGAGAAACTCTAGATTGCATCAGAGCTTCAGTTTGTGCTGCATTCTCGCTTTTATTGCTTGTAATAGGTTGGGAAGATGAATTTGGGGATGCTCCATTATGTGATAGACCATGTGTACGGTGCTTTTATGCACAGAACTAAGTTAAGCCCGCCTTTTTTCTCCCGGGGATGGGGTGGACCCAAGCTTGAGCTTTTGGAGAAACTGATTAAGCAATTGTTTCCCGAGGTCGAAGGCCAAAACTGGCCTCCGCGAGTGATACAGCCGATTTGGAGAACCATTTGGGAGACGAAGTCAGGGTGTTTGAGGCAGGGAGTGTTTCGGACTCCTTGCGATGAGCAGCTGCTAAGTGCATTGCCTCCAGAGAGCCATAATGCCAGGGTTGCTTTCTTGACTCCCAAATTGGTGCCGTCCCATAAAATGGCGTGTGTGGTTCACCTTGCAGGTATCTTAGTTTTCTGCTTGAATGTGGTTACGTCTTAGTTTTCTGAATGCTTTTACTGTAAGGCTGTGAACTGTAGGGCCTATCTCAGGTGCCTACTCAAGATAAGAGTTCTGTACACTTTACCCTTTGTGAATTGCAAAGAGAAAATTTTGTGTTAGGAAAGATGGTGGAAGTCTGATGTAAGAGTAAGACTAGCGAAGTTACTTTGACCACCTATCCCTCAAAACTTTGCATACTTCTACCTCTTATGCTTATTGTGATTTGTTTCTTGTTTTTCAGAACTGTAGTAATTCACCAAATATTTTCTTTGGTGACTTCAAAACAGTTGTGCTTTACCCTGCTCACCTATATTAATCCAGGATTCCTATTTGAATTTTTCCGGGGTAGAAAAGGGTAATGTAGCTTAATTTTGTGTATTATTTTGTACCGAGTTTCTGTGGTTCAAACATTATTCCAATATTTTGTCGATTAACTTTCTCTGCAGTGTACTCTTTAATGCAATTTTAAAGTCCGTCACTGCATTTTCAGGCACGGGAGACCATACATTTGAGAGGAGACTGCGTCTTGGCGGTCCATTGTTGAAGGAAAACATAGCAACCATGGTGCTTGAGAGGTACAATGTTTTGTGAGTAAGAGAATATTTTATGAAAAAATAGTATTAAACCTTATTTTTTCATGCAGCCCTTTTTATGGACAAAGGCGACCTGTGCTTCAGCGAGGTGCTAAATTACAATGTGTCAGTGACCTGTTGCTCTTGGGAAGAGCGACCATAGAAGAAGCCAGAAGTCTCTTGCATTGGCTGGACTGCGAAGCAGGATTCGGCAAAATGGGTGTTTGTGGACTTAGCATGGGTAAGCCCTGCATCAAAGCGAAGGAAGATATTTTTCGAAAAAAATTATGCAAACCATTTTCAGTTAAGATTGGGAATTGTGATTCTGGTATTTGTTTTACTTCGAGCCATCAGTTTGTTTCGGTTATGGGATGATTGCATGAGAGGTAGTTTGTTGTGCTGTCTCTTCATGAAAAGGTTTTTATTGTATTATTTATGTGTTTAGGTGGAGTCCATGCTGCTATGGTTGGATCACTGCATCCTACACCTATCGCAACCCTCCCCTTTCTCTCTCCACACTCCGCTGTTGTTGCATTTTGTGAAGGAATTTTAAGACATGCTACTGCATGGGATGCTCTGAGGGACGAAATTGCAGAACAGAAGTCTGGAATCACTTTAGAGGAGGTGAGAGAACGGATGCGGAATGTACTATCCCTCACAGATGTCACGAGGTTTCCCATTCCAAAAAACCCCAATGCTGTGATATTTGTTGCTGCCACGGTAAGTTTCAGGTTTCATTTTTATTTTCTGTACTTCCAGACCTGGACGTAGATTAATATTACAAATCTAAATCCCTAATGAAGAGGTGTTGAATGGAAATCCAAGAAAGGGAAATGAGTAAAGGACGCTTGACACTTTCAAAAATTTCATATTGGCTTGGTCCATGTTCTTGTGCTGGGTATAACTTAAGCTTAACACTCGGGGTTCCAAAATCCAAGTCAGTGTCCCTCTTGATAGCAATTTGTACTTACCTTATGGCATTATGAGCTGAGTAATAATTTGGTTTCAGGATGATGGATACATTCCTGGTCATTCTGTGTTGGAGCTTCAGAAAGCATGGCCTGGTTCGGAAGTAAGGTGGGTTACTGGTGGCCACGTGTCGTCATTCCTTCTCCACAATGATGAGTTCCGAAGAGCAATTGTGGATAGCCTTGACAGATTGGAATGGAGAGAACCTCAGTAGTGACGGACATTCCAATCCCAATGGCATTTGAAGTGTATTAAATTAGTGACTTACAACTTGTACTTTTTGTTAATTAGATTTTCAATTTGTGAATATCACCCGTCATCTTGACGAAAGTGGTACCCCAAAGAATGCCTGGGGTGTTCTATAATACTCTCTGATCTGTTGAACCCGAAGTACTCTCTCTATTTGGAGATACTGACTTATATGGATACGACTGTTGAACTTGGAAGGGTTAATTGAGTTTGTGATAACTCGACTTGGTAGACTTGGATGTTAAGAAAGTGCCTAGTGCTCGATGTACCTTCTTATATTAAGTTGGCATTTATTAATTAGTGTCTGAAACTTGCTCTACACTATTTGTTGCAGCAAATCAAGAATCATATTCCTGCTTTAATTAATTTTCTGTTTCATGATATTATTCGTTTGTGGTGGCTTTGCCACCTTTTTCAGAAAATATGGAAAACATAGTTTGGGCTCTCGTCCCTCTACATATCATTTAAGTTTAAATTGGGTAGATTAAAGTAATATTTAATACTATGGGTTGGAGGAATTTAATAGATAAGAATTTAATGTATATTTTTAAAATTTTGTGTAAATGGTAGAATTGATGTATTATTACGGGTGCAGATCGAATTGTTTTTTTTATTGATTTTGATAATAAAATTATTAATATTTCACTTTTAAATATAATTGTAAATATTAAATAAAAAATTTGGTCAAGTGACGTACAAAATGAGAAGGAGAGAGTATATTTCGGGGTGAAGCAGGAGGAGAAGTAGTTTCTCCTTGTTTCATAAGCGCATAGGTTCTGACAGAGAAGCAACTTTGGAAGGCATTTTTATCAGCTTCAGGAGAATCAAAAAGACTGTTTTTGTCCTCTCAAGTTGGCATCTATAAAGTGGAAGCAGGTGAAGAAGAAGGATAAAAGATGAGCAGGGAATCGAATTTATTCTGATTTGGTTTTCATCATTCATTTAACAATGGCCGTGGCCGATATATTTCTGTTTGAATCCATTTCTGATAGCTTTTAACTGATTGTTCCTAGTTCTGAATTAATCTTGCTGGTTCATGTGCATTTTTTTTGCAGGTGTTCTGTCAGGATGAGCAACCCACAACCTTCTGCGGAAGACTTTAAGCTGAAGGACACCAAGCCGCAGCTGGGGGAGCGATGGCCCCACGGAGGTGTTCGTGGAGGGAGTGGATGGATCAGCAGCGAGCGAGCTACCAGCACATACGACCTAGTGGAACAGATGTTCTATCTGTATGTTCGAGTTGTGAAAGCCAGAGATCTCCCGGTGAACCCCATATCCGGAAGCTGTGACCCTTACGTGGAAGTGAAGCTCGGGAACTACAAGGGGAAGACTCAGCATTTCGAGAAGAAAGTTAATCCGGAGTGGAACCAGGTGTTTGCTTTCTCCAAAGATAAGATTCAGTCGACGGTGCTGGAAGTGTTTGTGAGGGATAAGGAAATGGTGGCGAGAGATGATTATGTGGGCAAGATCGTGTTCGACCTGAATGAAGTGCCGACGAGGGTCCCTCCAGACAGTCCTCTCGCTCCTCAGTGGTACAGGCTAGAGGACAGACGAGGAGACGCTAAGATGAGAGGCGAAGTCATGCTCGCTGTCTGGATGGGAACTCAGGCCGACGAAGCCTTTCCGGATGCGTGGCACTCTGACGCAGCCACAGTGCACGGTGAAGGGGTGTATAATATCCGGTCCAAGGTTTACGTGTCTCCGAAACTGTGGTATGTCCGGGTGAACGTGATCGAAGCGCAGGACTTGGAGCCGCATGATAAGACCCAGATACCGCAAGCGTTTGTGAAAGCGCAACTGGGGCAACAGATACTGAAAACTAAAGTTTCTCCAACCAAAACCACTAACCCGTTTTGGAACGAGGACTTGATTTTTGTGGCGGCCGAGCCTTTCGAGGAGCAGCTGGTACTTACGCTTGAAGGCAAGGCGGGTCCGTCCAAGGATGAGATTATGGGGAGGATCAGCTTGCCGCTGGACCTGTTCGAGAAGCGGTTGGATCACCGGCCTGTTCACTCTCGCTGGTTCAACCTTGAGAAGTTTGGATTCGGGGCCCTGGAGGGAGACAAGCGGCACGAGCTCAAGTTTTCTACCAGAATCCATCTCAGAGTTTGCCTCGAGGGAGCGTACCATGTGCTGGATGAGTCCACTCTGTACATAAGTGACCAGCGGCCGACGGCTCGTCAGCTGTGGAAGTCGCCGATTGGCATACTCGAGGTGGGCATCCTGAGTGCTCTGGGGCTTCAGGCGATGAAGAAGAACGACGGGCGAGGCACCACAGACGCGTACTGCATTGCTAAATACGGGCAGAAGTGGGTCAGGACAAGAACCATTATCGACAGCTTCAGTCCCAAGTGGAACGAGCAGTATACTTGGGAGGTCTATGATCCGTGCACGGTGATCACCCTGGGAGTTTTCGACAACTGCCACCTGGGCGGCAATGATGCCAAGAACGATGCGAGGATCGGAAAGGTGAGAATCAGACTGTCGACTCTCGAAACAGATCGGATTTACACTCACTCTTACCCGCTGCTGGTGCTGCAACCATCGGGTTTGAAGAAAATGGGGGAGCTTCAGTTAGCGGTCAGATTTACCTGCCTCTCACTGGCAAACATGATATACTTGTACACCCAACCGCTGCTGCCGAAAATGCACTATCAGCACCCGTTCACGGTCAGCCAGCTGGACAGCCTGAGGTACCAAGCCATGAACATAGTCGCAGTCAGGCTCGGCCGCGCTGAGCCGCCTTTGAGAAAAGAAGTGGTGGAGTACATGCTCGACGTGGATTCGCATATGTGGAGCATGCGAAGAAGCAAGGCTAATTTCTTCCGAATCGTGTCGCTGTTCTCCGGTTTAGTGTCGATGGGGAAATGGCTGGGCGAGGTGCGGAAATGGAAGAACCCCATCACCTCGATTCTGGTCCACGTTCTGCTCTTCATACTGATATGCTACCCGGAGCTGATCCTCCCCACCGCCTTCCTCTACATGTTTCTGATTGGGGTCTGGAACTTCCGTTTTCGCCCGAGGCACCCTCCCCACATGGACATCAAGCTCTCCTGCGCCGAGACAGTGCACCCGGATGAGCTGGACGAAGAGTTCGACACATTCCCGACTTCGAAAGCTCAAGACGTGATCAAAATGCGGTATGACAGGTTGAGAAGCGTGGCCGGGAGGATCCAGACGGTGATCGGGGATATGGCGACTCAGGGCGAGAGGCTTCAGAGTCTCCTGAGCTGGAGGGATCCGAGGGCGAGCTGCATATTTGTGGTGCTGTGTCTGTTGGTAGCTGTGGCCCTTTATATTACGCCTTTCCGAATGGTTGCGCTACTTGGTGGCATGTACTGGCTGAGGCATCCGAGATTTAGGAGTAAGATGCCTTCTGTGCCTGGCAACTTCTTCAGGAGGCTACCGTCTCGAGCCGACAGCATGTTATGATGACTTATGAGCCAGCCGCTGCCTGATGACGATATCTGAATAACAAAAGGTTTATATAGATGCTTGTTACACTTTATGACTCTGGGATCTAACCACCGCTTAAATGAAAATTACATTTGTGTGTTGAGTTTTTTTTATATAACTTTTGAGTGTAATTCAATAAATCCACAGTTTCTTTCATTACATGTTACAGAAATTGTCAGTTGAGTGATGAAATCTCTTCCAAATGACCATTAGGAGTGTCATGATTCCATTTTATTTTGAGTTGGAAGAGAAAGGGAGAGAAAGGAATTGAAGGGAGAAGAAAAGAAAGGAAATGAGAGGAGAGGAGAGGAGGAGGAAGAGGGAAAAAAAGAGTTTAAGGGTTTAGGAGGGATTTGGAAAGAAAAATATGAAAATATATGAAATTACTAAATTGACCTTATATTTAGTTGGAGTGTATAATAAAATAAGGGCAAAAACCTAATTTTGGTCTCTTTACATCTATTCCACTCCAAATCCTTTCAAATTGGAAGGAAAAGAAACAAGGAGTTTATTCCCTCTGAATCCTTCCAAATCCCTCAAAAAAAAACTTAAGAATAATTTTTTTCACTCCAAATCATTTCCTTTTCTCTCCTAAATCACACTCAGAAACACTACCTAATGAGTTGTTGATTCAAAAAATTTCAAATACTATATTAGTTTTCAAAATAAATTTAATTCATATTGTTTTTTTTCTAATGATTTATTCCTAAAGGAGTCAGGGGAAGAATGATGAAGATCATATTAGAATTGTATGGTCTGACAGTTAAGAAGGTTTCCCATTCTTGACTCTCAACAGCTCTAGATATGGAAGTTAATCTATCGAAAAGTATATGGCTAATTTCTGCGTCAAGGAGGAGGATAGACACATCACGTACTATATGTTGAAGTTGAGGCCCTTCCTAACTTTTTTTTGGCTGGCAAAGACATTCAAATGATACATCAATTTACTAGTTAATTCTCTCATCACGTGGAAGCAGATGGAGGAAGCTTTTCACTCGTCATTCAAATACACACTCAAATGCGGCCACAAGTATATTGTCGCCTATCTCGCACATATGTAACAAAAATCAGGCGAGTTGGTTGTTAACTTCCTCGCCTGTTTCAAGAAATTCAAATCTAGATGCATTATGGGATGTCTGAGGAAGATTATGTTAGACAAGTCTAACATAATCTGCAAGTTATGCAGCATAAAATCTGAGTCACGCACCGTTCTAAAATTGCTTAAAGGGATCAGAGAAGGAAGAGAACCCTCAACTCGGTCCTCATATTACCTAGCATGATTAGAAACACTAGGAGCAATACAGTATCGAAAAATACATATTTTCCAGTCAAAAATATATGTGGCCGAAAAAAGGCCGAAAGATTTTCGATTGCATTCTAGAAACTTGTGAACATGTTTTTGCGAACTTTTATGTAAAAACCGCCAGATCCTCGCAAATTTGACGGAAGTCACACCTGTTCCTGGTATATGGACGAAAGAATTCCGGCCGATTTCGCCCAATTTCAGCCCTTTTCTGCCATTTAAATACAGGAGTCGGAAACAAACCAGAACATGGACGGAAAAAATATCCTAAATCAAATAAAGATTTATTTCTTCCTCATTTCTCTTCTTTCTCTTCGTCTCGCATATCTTACATTTGTGAACCTATTGTTAAAATATATTCATGTTAATTGCAATACTCACATGAATAAACATATAACATTGAACTAACTCTGTATTTTGAGCATTGCATAAGTTGAGACCTTCATATATTACTCAATAGATTATTACGGTTATATCTCACAGTAAAACACAACAATTTGTGTTGATGTTTCCAATGTTAAACAGACCAACATTGTGCATACTATCATCCTTTTTATCCAAACTATATCAAATGAAAAAAATATCACATCAGCCAAATAATTGCAAAGCAATTTTGAGGAATGTTTTTCATGATTTTATACATTTTCGTTTCCTAGCTTCTTTTGTTTTGTTATCCATCATTTGCGATGTTGAAATTAAATGTTTAATTAATTAGGTCAAGTCCAAAATAAAAGCTAAGTCCAAATAAAGTACAAGAGGAGCCCAAAAGAACAAACCAAAAGAAAGGCAAATTAAAGAATGGTATGGAGTTATCTAGAATTCTATGGAGACTTTCACCTATGAGACTATGCTAAGAATATTCCAAGAAAATTCTGAAATCATAATTACCGTTAGGTTAAACTAATCTCAACTGCATATTAGGGAATATTAGGGATGTGAAGTATTATAAATAAGTGGTTTATGTAATGGTGGGTATGCACTTGAGTTGTGAATGACACATTAGTGTGAGAGTGAGTTTCTTCTATTATAATTTAGCTCTAATAAATAAAATATGTCTTTTGTAAGTCGGAAACTCAACAATCTGGTATCAGAGCGGGACGGCCCGGGCCCGCACATAGGACCGTGCAAAAGGAGTATTGGAGTACCGTTGGGCAAGAAGACTCCGTTGAAGCACAGTCAGGGACTGTACAGAGGGATTTTCGTCAGCGTCAATCACATAGAAGATACACTCTATCTTTTGCTCTTTAGATGACGGATGTTTGTAGTATGATTAGATCAATGGAGAAACTAAATGGGTAACTATCAGAATGAAAGTCTTGCATAAAGTCTTATTTGAGAGGACAAGACTTATTAGAGATAGTAGCCGATAGTGAGACCTCACCACCTCTGAATGATGATAAGATATATAAGTTATGGGACATCAAAGATGGCAAGGCCTTATATGCCCTCAAGATAAGTATTGATAAGAGTTTGCTAGTAAGAATTGAAGATTTGGAGACACCAAAGGAAGCATGAGATATTTCGGCATCACTCTTCTCGAAAAAGAATTCTATTCGACTTCAACTGTTGGAAAGAGAATAAATAAACATCACTCAATGTACGCTCTCTATCAGTGAATATTTTTTCAAGATAAAGAATTTATGCTGAGAAATAGAACAACTGGAAGATGACGCTAAACTCGAAGATGATATAAAAAGATCAATAATAATAAATGGATTAAGACCTGAATAATATAGCTTCATAGCGGCACTCCAAGGATGACCTAAACAACCATCACTAGTAGAGTTAGAGAATCTACTAGCAAATCAAGAAGTTTTTGTGCAACAGATGACAAAATTGACGATCAAGTTAGAGACTAAAGTGGAGACGCAAACAGAAGTACTTTACAGCGCTAGAAGACTAAGTTAGAGATATGATAAAGATAAGTGCAAAAGAGAGCATAAAGAATGTAAGAGCACTCGTTGTCGATATGAATCTGATAGTGAAGAAGAAGACCCATGTAAAGACGATTATCATCAACTATTAAATAAAAGAAATGAAAGAGGAGAATGTTTTACTTATAGACGTAAAGGACACTTCGCTAGAGACTGCAGATTTGGAAATAAGGCGCATAGAAACTTTACTAAGACGGATCAGAGATATGATGATAGCAAAGATGAGTTGGACTTTGAGGCAACATATGCTAAAGTTTAAGGACTACGAAGATGTATCTGAAGAAGAGTGATATCTTTCGAAATATAGTTGTGATGATCTATGGATAGAAAACTTGGAGAGTGACAATGATTATGAGATAGTAACAAACTCTATCACAAGAAAATTAGGTGAGGAAAAAATTTGGGGATGATGAGTCAATTGAGTTTGAAATAAAGCAAGATGCCTCTAGAGAGGATGGCTAACTTCATAGAAGGACACAAAGAAATAAAGTTGATAGTCACACAACCAAGTGTGCGAGGCTGGTTGGAAGATGCAGATCTCGTTAAGAGTCAAGAAAATCATAGAATCGAGATTATGTATGATGGATTTTGGAGGAGCAATGCTAGTAAAGAAGAGAAATTCACTTTGGATCAGAAGCAGAGGGAGCTGAGTGAGGTTACTCAGACAAAAAAAAAACTACTAGATGTTCACTTTGGATTACAAGAGAAGATGGAGAGGACTTCAATGAAAGCAGACACAGTACGAAAGAAGAAAAACTATTCAAAGAGGTCAATAGGTTTTTTAAAGGTGATACAAAGTTCTTTAGTACATTCAAGAGTTCAAGGAAGACTTGTTGAAGAAGAAAGATATGACAAAGGCATATGAGACAAGTTTGATGTTAGACCTAATATCAAGAGACCACCAAGAAGGAAAGAGAAATTAGACATTGAGGGGAAGTGTTGGAATTCAATAATGCCTAATTAATTAGGCCAAGTCCAAAAGAAAAGCTAAGCCCAAATAAAGTGCAAGAGGAGTCCAAAAGAAAAGACTAAGAGAAGGGAAAATAAAAGAAGGGTATGAAGTTATCTAGAATTCTATGGAGACTTCTACCTATGAGAATATACTAGAAATATTCCAAGAGAATTCTAGATTCATAATTATTAGCCTTTAAATTAAACTAATCTTAACCATCCATTAGGGAGGTTGGTGAACCAGTATAAATAGATGGCTTATATAGTGGTTGGTATGCATTTGAATTGTGAGTGACACACACAATCAGATGATGAATGACATCGTTGTTGTGCTTAATGGGTAAGTATTCAAAGTTCTTATTTCATTTGAATATAATAATCTTATCTTTAACTTAAATTAGTGTTTGCGGATGAAACTTGGCAGAGCAAAAATCATTAAAACGCATGTGCAACAAAATCGTAAGTGTCGAGACAGTTTAAAAAATTATTATTGTGCGGCTACTTTGTGATACAATTCATCAGAGATATTTTGACGCACATGAAAAACCGACCAGGATATGTGATTGAAAATCTTCATTGTGTAAGTTCTCTTTCTTCAAATTTATTCGCATTAAGAGCACAATAATAAGTGTTGAACTTTGTTTTCAATACATATGTTTAGGGGTGTTTTCACTATACGGTTAAAACCGTTAACCGAATGAAATTAACCACGGTTAACCGAATTCAGTTAACCGATAAATTCAGTTCGGTTAACCGATATATTTGGTTCTGTTAACGGGTAATGATTTTTTCAGATTCGGTTAACCGATTAACCGAATTGAATCGTGTCGTTTCCTTTGTTATGGAATGTGTTTCGATCTCATCTTCTCTTTTCTCCTCCATTCAATCTACGAGCTAGGGCAACTGGGCAATTCCCTTCAGCCGAGAGTCGCCCCCGAAGTCTCAGCCCTGTCGCCGCAGCGGATGAGCCCCGTCGCCTCGGCGCTGTCAATCGCGCAATCGTCGCCCCGTCGCCTCGCCTCGACTCGCCTTGCCTCCTGAGACATCGAACAGTCGCCCGATTCGCCCATGTCGCTTTCCGCGCCTCGTCCGTGGTACCGGTAAGTGATTCAACTTGTCTAGAGTTTAATTTGGTGTCATTTGATTGTGGTTGTGGCTGCGGTTGTGGTTGTGTTGAGGCTGAGGTTGAGGTTGAGGTTGAGGTTGCGGCTTGTGGATGTGGATGTGGATGCAACAATCTTTTCTCCGCTTGCTGGAGAATTTTTTGTTTGGATCTGGGTGTGAGTGAGGGCGGGATCTGGAGGTGAGTTCGATATGCGAATTGGCGTCGCCTGATGTGATTTCACAGGTTAACACTTAACGCAAGCTCTTGATGAGAATTTTCTGCCTACTGCAGCTCCACAAACAGGATGTCGATGGATAACATTGAATTGCATGAACCAACCTCGTCAACGAGCCATGGCGCAACCTCAGAGAGCAAGAATGTGTCTGATAACTCCAGTTTGATTTTTTCTATAATTATTTCTGTGTAATATGATTAAGATCTAAGACAAATGACGCTGAAAATGATTTAACTTTCTTCCTCAGGTATCATTGAATTTTGCCCAGGGCATCTTCGTTGCTGCATTTGTGCGTAAGAATTTTAATCACTCCAACGCTCGAACTACGCAGAATCTTTGTGAGTTTATAGCTTTAAATGATGTTTACATTTGTGATGGGGGGCTTAATAGAGTTTATACCTCATTCTAACAAGCCATGTGATTGTGTAGGATTTGAATGTTTTGTTCTGTTTTATAATCTGTAGTCCCTCTTTTATTGTTCTGTTCTTGTAATAATAGCCTTTTATTAATTTTTACCAGCTTCAGTTACCTGAAGAAACTAATTTCAACTGGCAATTAGATGTTTCTAGACTCCAAGTGTTATGAAATAGTCCACTAAATTCTGAAGATTATATCCATGGATTAGCATATTTGAGATGATGAGTGATGAATAGCTTCCTGCATATTTTTATCTTAATTGATTGATTCAATTATAATTACTTTGTGCACTTGGTTGAGGTTGAGGACATGAGGGGACGTGGCAGGGAGAGGGCTAGTGTGGATATGGAGAATGGAGTGAGAGGAGAAGGAAGGGAGATGTTCGAGGGAGAGATTGCTTACGGGCAAGATGTCGGAGAAGGTGAGCATCGTTTCGAAGGTGAAGAAGAGAAAAAGGAGCATGAGCCTTTTGCTGTGCCAACTGCTGGGGCATTCTATATGCACGATGATCGTTTTAGGGACAATGCAGATATTGTCGACACAGGTACTAGATGATTTTTTTATGTTTTTTGTCTATTAGTGGATTCCAGCTTTAGTTCATCCAAGAGGTAGGGCTAGAGCTTTAAGTTATTATGATTCCAATTTGTTTCTAAAGCCCTTCAACTCAACAATCTTGCCAAATCAGGGCCTTAAAATGTGTCATTAGTGCTTTATAGTCAGTGTTGTGCCAACTTATATGTTCAAATACCTGGCTGGCTGCCAACAACAATGCGCCTTTCTCAACCTGTTGTTAGTTTGTGTTTTTGGTGGGCAACAATTGACACTGGCTACTTATGAAACGTTTTCTCCGGTCAGCAGGGCGTCATGGTAAATATAATTGCTGGAAGTTACTCAAAGATTAACAAGAAATGATACTTTCTTTTGATTTGTTTTAAATTAGTAACCAGCTGAAATGCAAAGATCATGCAGCTACTTCTGGTGTATGGCTAGCAGAGCAAGAAAGAGTAAATGATTTAACAGGGAGTAGAAACAGAGAGACAGTGTTTAACCGTTTTAGAGTAATTTTGTTTTGATGCTTAAATCATCATGATTGTAAACTTATTTTGGTTGTAAAAATTATTAGCAGCAGTAACAGGGTATTTTCTTTTCTGAATTCGGTCAGAAATTCGGTTAAATTAACCGTTTAACCAAAATTTGGTTAAAACCACGGTTAATTTAACCGAATTAACCAAGTTTTCGGTTAATCGGTTAAATTAACCGAAATTAACTGAATTTTCGGTTAACCGAAAATTCAGTTCGGTTAACAGTTAAGGAATTTTTCGATCGCTTAAACGGTTCGGCTAACCGAATAGTAAATTTGGTCGGTTATTAACCGAATTTACAGCCGTACATATGTTGTTATCTCATATATATGAGTTGTGTGTTATATATGGGTTTTTCCTTAAGGTTTCAGAACCTATAGTGACAAATTACTCTTGGATGTCCGCAATGAAATTTCACAATTCGAAATCGAGTACGCAAAGACCGATGATGTAATTGACAAACCTGTATTAGGTCTTTGTTAAGTTCATTTTGTAATTATTTGAAGTTGTATGAACAGTTTGCAATTCAATAACGATTGTAGGATTATGAAATGTATGTGTTTGTAATTGTTTGAGGAGCCCTGTAAAAATAGGTTTCAGAAACCTGTAAACTGTGTCTGGTTGTGCAAAATTGGCTTTTTCTTGCAGTGTGGTATTCTGTAATTAAACCCGATATTAAAAAAATTACTTTAGATGGCGCTTATGTGTCAAAAGCGCAAGTACGGTTGTAATTTTTTCTATAAAAACTAAACTAACTTTAGACGGCGCTTATGTGTCAAAAGCTCGTCTAAAGTACACTTGTATTTTTTTATATAAAAAACTAAAGTAGCTTTAGACGGCGTTTATTTGTTCAAAGTGTCATCTTATATTCGTCTTTAGACGGCTTTAGAACTTATAAGTATCGTCCAAAGTTTAGAATATAGGACAGCAGTTCTCATATTTAAGCGTCTTCTTATGTTTCAGACTTTAGAAGACGCTCTGAACAAATATGCGCCGTCTAATGTATGTAGATTAGGCTTTTTTTACTGTGCGATATCTCAAACTCCTATAACTAATTTTATCACAAGCTCATATTGCATTGATTATTAATTTGATCAAAACTAGTTTTGTGACAATTGGGCATATGGAGTAATTCATTTAAAAATACTGCAGTGATAAAATTTAAAATTAGATAATTTTTTACATTAATAAAATGTGTTTTCATCATCAGTGTCATGTAATCAACATATACTTGTCTAATATATAATATGAGTAAAGGCACCCGTCGTCCCAACGGTTCGCTTCAAGAAAAATTAAAAATTGAACTAAATTATTAGTCATCCCTTTTTAAAATATGAAACTGTAAACCGAACAATTTTTTAAAATTTGAAACCGAATCAAACCGAACCAAACCGGACAGAACTGATCGGGTCGAACCGAATCGCCCGGGAGCGTCGTACGGACAGACACTCCGGGCGTATCCTATTTTGTTATATATATAGATGTTATATCGTTGTGAGGAGCGCACAAATTAAATATATATTTAGTGAAATTCAAAATTAATAATAGTCATTCCAAAAAAAATTTAAACTTCTTTTTATTATTTATTTATACCACTCATCATTAATGTTTTTTACATGTACATAGGAGTCAAATTCCCAAGTACACCTAATGAAATTCATTTTACCTTGACTCATTTGATTCTAATAATGGTATTTTTTTTACAATCAACCAGATTCGTTTATCTACATTATATTTTACATTTAAATGTCGTGAATAATTCCTTGACTCATTTGATTCTAATAATGGTTTTTTTTTTACAATCAACCAGATTTGTTTATCTACACTATATCTTACATTTAAACGTCGTGAATAATATTTTTTGAACATTTCAGACTCACCATTATATTCGGTATCTTTTATGATAAATTAATATTTTAGGTGACAATTCACAAATTTACTTTGGTGGGATAACAGAAATTTATATTAAAAAGCATGTTGTAATGTGTTAGATGAATGTTTGTTTAATAATTAAGGTTTTGAAACCAACTTTGTCTTTTTCTTTTGCATAAGCATTGAATTCAAAGTAGGTTTCCATTCTCAATCAGTCTTCTCGTACATGTTGGTGTCTTTTATGCTTAACAGACTCTCACACTGCTCCTTGTATAACAAATTCATAGACGACCTAATCTAACCTATCCTCCTCAGCCACCTCCTCCATCACTACAAAAGAAATTCCTTTAACTTCCATCATCACCTGCTCCTCCTCTCCAATACTAAAACAACACTCCACTATATATGTAAAACCTTCCATCATTTCTCATGGCTTCCTCAGCTCATAATAATGATCATCCAAGCCGCCAACAACAAGAAGCAAAACAACATGGTCCTCATCATCAATTTTCATCATCAGGGATGATGATGATGATGATGCAACCGTTGCATCCCTCCTCGTCTTCGTCTCCATCTTTACATCCCAAACTCATGTAAAAAACTTGTTTATTCTTTCACTTAATAAATCATCTCAGCTAGTGAAAATAAAGTGAGAACAATTTGCTTCATGCTGTGAGAGATGAACAACATATGTGTATGTGCAGATGCGCGAAGGATGACCGAGGGGGAGCTGCCTACGGCTTGGGTGAGCTCGACGAAGCTCTTTTTCTCTATCTCAACCGCCAACCACAACATGAAGTAGCCGAAGTTCATCATCAGAAGCAGAAGCAGCAGCAGCAGCAGCTGGAGCTGGAGCATCATCATCACTCCATTATTGATCTTCAACAACAAATTACTCGTATGTCGTTCCGCATCCTCTCGATAGTACACTTTCGGTTTATATTCAAGAATTTCCAGCTCTTTGGAGCTCACAAGAAACTGATGATCGATCAAAAGTTACCCTTGTACCTTTTTCCTTGACCGAATCCACACCATTCTTTTTCTTTCCTCTATATATATTCATTCAAAATTTGATTTCTTTTAGATGAAATACTTTTCTCATGAGGAGCATCTCAGAGATCATAAGTTTCTGGAAATGTACTGTAAATTTTCAGAGTGAAGATTTTGTTTCTGATCTTCTGTACAGCTTCACTTTATCTCTTCTCTGATCATATCTTACCTGTGCACTGCATTAATATTTTCACAAAATATAAATTGTGTAGCTATGAATATGAATTAAAATAATATAATCTCAGATATTTAATTATGTTGCATAAAATGCTTCCAGATGATGGTGGAATGAGGCCAACCCTGAACATCTTCCCTTCACAGCCTATGCACGTCGAGCCGCCATCAGCAACAAATCAGGTCCATCTGGGACGCTGTCTTATGCGTAAAAAAATGTTACATGTATTTATATTAATTATTTAGCTACTGAATTAGAATACACATGTGTTTTTGTTGGTACATATTGTCGCTGGTAGTGCAGGTGAATAATAAAAGTAACGAGACTGATCCAAGAGGATTAGTTGTTGTTGTTTCTGGGGCAGCGCAACAAGGACAAGTCGTATCAGGTGGTAGCAGTTCAAAGATGGTGTCAGCAGCCGAGCCGATTTCCACAGACATTCTTCCCAACTCAACTTTAATATTGAGTAATACCAACCAGGTAATTAAACAGATTATTTACATATCAATGGATACGTTCATCAGGTTTTTAAATTTACTCGGATAAATCCACATATAGTCGGTTGATTGTGTTTGAATCTGCTTGACAGGGCAAGCGGACGAGTAGTAACAGCAAGAGAGGCCCAGCCTCAAGCTCCGAGCTGCAGATAACACGATCACAAACTCGAGATGCAAAGGTTTAATTATTTCTAGAAATGTGTGGCTAATCTCTCCGGTTTGCTTCTCTAACAAAAAACTAGCACCAGATAATAATTATAAGTTAACCATTTTTTTTCTTGAAACAGACACTGAGAAGACTAGCTCAGAATAGAGAGGCTGCCAGGAAAAGCAGACTCCGAAAAAAGGTCGGTCACTGTCGTACTCCTTCATTCGCTATATAATTTTAAACAGTCTTTTTTCTATTATGCTCTCCCTCTTTTGGGATCTAAACCATGGTCGATTTGCACAGGCTTATGTTCAGCAGTTGGAGTCCAGTCGCATAAGACTCGCTCAGCTTGAACAAGAAATCCAACGAGCCCGTTCTCAGGTATATTAAACAACACGTATATATCGAAAATTCTTATCGTATTGACCCTCTCATTAATTTTAAAACATAATTTTTTCTTCAGGGAGCGCATTTCGGCGGAGGACTCATTCTGGGAGCGGAGCAGCACCTGGGCCTTTCCGGTGGCATTAACAACTTTACCACCGGTAATAAAACATTTATTATTTTCCTAGAAAACTTTGATCAGATTTCTTTGTGTTTCACAAGTTGCATTATTCTTTATATGGTACTCATTTTCAAGGAATAATATAATAAATATCATGACTGTACGTATTTCAGATGCGGCGATTTTTGACATGGAATACGCGAGGTGGCTAGAGGAGCACCACCGGCTGATGTGCGAGCTGAGAGCAGCAATAGAGGAGCATTTATCAGAAAATGAGCTGCAGATTTACGTCGATAACTGTTTGGCACACTTTGACGAAATTATGAACATCAAAAGCATCATGGCGAAAACAGATGTTTTCCACTTGATTTCTGGCTCCTGGAAGTCTCCTGCAGAACGGTGCTTCATGTGGATCGGTGGATTTCGGCCATCCCAAATCATCAAGGTAAGGTTTTCTCAAACCTATTTAATTAAGTGTACCTTATCAATTATTTGCTTTTATTTTTCAAAAAAAATTGCTTTATGGAAAAAAAACATGGGCAAGAACGAAAATGACAATGACAGCGACACAAACGAAATAATGAAGCATGGGGTGAATCGACCTGGAAACTAAAACTTTAAACCTAGAAATTACACATTAAAGCTACTTTCGAAACAAAGGAAAAAAGAGTGATGTGGTTATATGTCACATAATAAATACTTTAACCCCCAAAAGCTATACCATAAGGTATACGTCGACCAAGGGCAAGAGACATGCGAAAATCGTAAGCATGGCCACGGTCGAAGCACTATATATGTTGTCACACTATTGGCTTGATGCACAATGATTTTGAGTGAGTCGTAATAATTTACTAGGGTCCGAATCCTTACAACACTTGAGTTTGCGGCATAGGTTGAGGCCGGGTTGAATGTATGTTTGCATGAGTCACATGAAGTAGGTTTCCGGATGTGGATATAGGAAGGACAGCGTAAGTGCATGGAGCTAACTTGTCGGTGCACGAATAAATGACATCGATTTCATCATGCATAATATGGAGATCAAAAGAATGACGAAAGGTGTATCATCAAGTTTTCCCGAATGAGGGACCGTGTTAGGCATTCTTCCATTTGAACTCATAAAGCTTCATGGAGACTCTTATTACTACCCTGCACCACCTTTGCACAAAAATCTTTACACACACTCCCCACCACCATCATCATCATCATCATCTGTCTAAAATCAGTTTCCAACCTCCATGTGAATCCTCCCCTTCCATCACTGTCATCATATCATCACCTGCATGCTTGCACGTCTCTCGTTGCCCCTGGAGATCATCTCTCCCGTCTTATACTCATGCCGTTATTTGTCCGTAGCAAATTATTAGTAGCAGTCCTTCGACATATTAGACTAAGGACACGATCCCCATGCAGGCAGGCCGTCTCTAAGCTCTCAAAATCTTACACATGAAGTTCAATAGTTTTAACACCATTTATTGGTCTAAATTTTTTGGCTAAATTTTGTGTATTGAAATGAGGCACTATGTAGCTGCTCACCTTGAAGCAGTATTGTGTAGCATGCACATTTCTAAGTTTGGAGTTTTCTGGGGATTTAGGATTGGGTAGTTAACTCTAACTGTGTGTAGCGTGTTTTGATTTTTGTAGGTTGTGATGAGCAAAATAGAGGGATTAACTGATGAACAAGCTGTGGGGATCTGTGGACTGCAACGGTCGATGGAACAAGCTGAGGCGGCTCTGTCGCACGGGCTGGAGGAGCTGAACCAGTCCTTGTCCGACGCCATAGTTTACGACTCGCTGACCTCTCCCCCTCGCGATATGACGAACTATATGGGACAGATGGCCATGGCAGCCAGCAAGCTATCCGTTCTTGAAGGTTTCGTCAGACAGGTATTGAGACAACTGAAATCTCCTTTAACATTTGTTGGTGAACTTCTTTATTATATATATATTGGTCTGTAGTATAATTCTTGTATTGTAACATGACAGGCAGATAATCTGAGGTACCAGGCTATTCATCGGCTTCATCAAATCCTGATGACACGACAAACAGCCAGAGGCCTGCTGCTGATCGCTGAGTATTTCCACCGTCTTCGTGCTCTGAGTTCTCTTTGGTTGGCACGTCCGCCGCTAGAGTAGTCGGCCGAGGAGCAAAGAAAAGGAAAACATCAGATTAAACGAAGAATAGCTGATAAAATTCATGGGCTCAAACCAGACAGACAATCACTACATATACATTCTTAATTAAACTAAGATTTACTCTACATTAAATTACCAGAAATTGTTCCTCAATGTCTGACTTAACCACATGTTTTCTATTTGCACTCAACACGCTGCAAAACAATTATGCCAAAAAATTATCTAGTCGTTTCGAGCCTAGCTGGGAGCCAATGCAAGCAGCTTCTCAGCTTGCTCGGGGAAAAATGTGATGAACAAATATGCACCTGAAATGACACAAAAATGTAATGTGAATATGAATGACGTGCTCAAATATCTGGTGTGAATGATTATATGTTCCATGGACACTTCACTTACATATGAGTACGGTTCCGAGAACTGCTGAAATTTTTCCTTGAACTGTCACCAAGCCGGCTTTTCCAGCATCTTTAAGCTCTGTCTTACCTTCGGACTCGAATGTCCCTGCATTTCATTTTCGGTTATCATTCAGTATTATTTTTCAGCGAATTTTCACTAGGCCATTTTGTCAGAAATGTTATGGTGCACCTGGCGGTACAGATTGAAGCCCGGATGTAATGCAAGATATGTTCTTGAATCCTGCCTGTTCCAACTTAGCGGCTGCACCAGCCGACCTGCAATAGTCAAGTTATTTATAATAATAAGAGTTTTGGGACATATAGAAAAAAGAAGAACTAATGATAAGAGACGGAGACGACCACCCTGACCTCAAACCCTCCTGACAGACGAGCAGCAATTTAGCGTCCGTTGGAAATTGACTCTTTACAGATTGGACGAATTCAGGATTTGGTTTTGTGAAGGGCAGGCCGTAAAACAGACCCGAGAAGTTGTTGTGCAGTTGACGCTTCACAATCGTGCCTGAACCGGTTTCAATCACGAATCGGACCATATCAAGATCTTCATAATCAAAAACTATTCTTGTAACCAAAGCTGAACAACAGCATAACAAACTAATCGATTACTTTAGAAGAGATATGCAAGCAGTTGGGTTAACAATGTTACCGATATCATTGTCCTGATTTTCGATGAAGAGGGGAATATGGTAGCTCGACTTGATGTGTGCACGCTCGTATTGCAACTTGTCTCGTACATCTATGACCACGTATCCCTCTTGATCGACGAGCTCCTTTCCCTCTTCAGCATTAACAAAATTCACTTCCGCAACTACATTCAAACTCCGATAAGCCACCCTGATCCTCCCCCGGCTAGCAAACCGGCTTTTCTTCTGGTATATCAGACATGACGACTTCTTCAGATTTCTGACAAGTACATACATAAATTCTCAAAGCCCTCCCACAACAATAAAAATCACATTTTGGGAACAAAATTGCGACTAACTGATAAGTTCCGGGTCTGAAGATCAAATCAAGAATTGCATTGAGAGAAACTCACAGCTACAAAACACACTCCAAAATCACAATTCAGGAACAAATTTGACTCTCAAAAATTTTCTGAATCTTAAGATCAAATCAAACATCACATTGAAAATGATTTACCACTAAATCACATAGAAAAAGTTAGCATATAAACAGCATCACATCACAACGGATTGAAATCAATTTTATTTTAAGTAAATGATGCGAACATAAATATAAAGACAAATACATAAAATTAGAAAACGCCTCACACCCGAAGAACTTCTGAACCATAAGATCAATCAAGTATCAAAAATATTCACAACTAAATTCAATAAAAAATCGGCATATGAACAGAGGCTGAAATCAGAGCTAGAAATTTAATACATTCACAAATGCATAAATAAGTAGATAAAATTCTCAGAGCCCGACGGAACAATAAAAGTCACACTGAAGGAACAAAATCTCTGACACCCAGAAACTTTCTGAATCATAAGTTCAAATGAAGCATCAGATATTCAAACTAAACCACATCAAAGAAAAGTGGGCATTTGAACGAAAGGTTGAAATCAAAGCTGCACAGCACACCAGGTCGGAAACAAAATTGAAAAAAATACCTTGAGGAAGAGAAAGCGGCCGTGCTGCAGCAGCAGTCTACGCCTCCGCCGATTCCGACAGTCGCCATTCTCGGAAAAATGAAGAAGATCGATTGACGAAGCGCTTCATCGGAAAACAGGTACAAAGAGCTGTTCAAAAAAGATCCTCAATCCACAGAAATTGGAGGCTGCCAATAAGATTGCAACACGTGTGTAGAGCCCAGAACATGTCATTTTTGCTTATTTAAGTAATTTTTACGATTGATATCCAGAACCATCATACAATTAAACGCAATTTTAAAATAATTTTTAAAATCTAATCATTTGTTGTCGCGTGTCAGACAATTAGATAATAATATAATTAGAATTTATTTTACACATTTCACCATAATATTAATATTTTACATTTAAAACCACATATTTTCAATACAGTGTGGCAGTTTGGATATTAACTCTTATTTTAATATTTATACTTGTCACAGTTAATTAACGATATTCACACCAAATAATTGTTAATAAAAAACAACAAAACAAATTTAGCAACAAATTTTGATGTCAAAATTATTGGACATTATGGTACGTGAGATTTGTGTCATATTAATGGATTATCAATGACTCATGAGTGGACCAAGAGCACCCATCCAGATGGATGCTCTCGCTCGAAAATGATGTCATTTTACCTCATTTTTATAAAACATTAACTCTTTTTTAAATCAGATGAAAATAGTAGTTCATATGATGAACATATTATCAAACATGATGAACATATCATATGATGATCATAACAGCTCATCTGATGAAAATAGCAGGTCATCCAATGAACATAACAGCTCAACCGATGAACATAACAGCTGATCTGATGAACATTGCAGCTGATCTGATTAACATATCAGCTGATGTGATGAACATAGCAACTCATTCGATGAACATAACTATTCAAGCATTTTTTTCTTGAATATCTGAAATTTTTTGGAACAGGCTTCACAGTTTTACTCACTGCTTCACTCTTCCCGGTCAATGAGCCTTGCTCCAACCTCACAGTTGAGCTCACCAAACTAAAGACCCCCATATCTGCAAGCACATTGTCACCCGCCCTCAACTCAACAATATCCCCGGGGACTAATTCCTTTGCAGGCAAATTAGTCACTTTCCTGCCATCTCGAATCGCAGTATCACTCTCAGAATCTCCTTTCGTGCCTCCAGCGCCTTTTCCGCATTGCTCTCTTGCCAAACTCCACAATAGCATTCACAATCAAAATAAAAAATATCACCAACGACTCAACAAAAGCCGTAATCTCCATCTTACTTCATTCCCCTCATATCATGCAAGTACAAATGAAATCACACGCCGCAACCAGATGAATTCTAACAAGCGTATTATTAAACTGATCCAAAATCAACTTAAAAATTGAAACTCCCTCATGCTTCTCCGACTCATTCAATCCATATATCTTCCTTCTCTTCTCCACCTCATCTGATGACAATCCATACTCTCTGTTCACCTGACACTTCTCTTCATATTCCCGCACATCCTTCGCCCACACTGGAAAATTACCACCATGGACTCTTTACCACCCTCTTCTCCACGCCCAAAGTTCTGACCTTCTCTGCCCATCAAAAATCACCGTGAGGCCAAAATCACCCTGGAGGCCGACACCAAATTCCCTCAGAGTTCCACACCTTCACAGACCAAAAATCAATTGTTAAATTTCACACGGTTGCGTCAAAAATTCAGCAACAATCTAAAAGTCTGATAACACCAGATTTTCACCAAATCAATGTCGACACAACAAACAATCCAATTGGTAATAGAAACGCCAAATACAGGCGCGCAGATCGGCATACTAAATCACTAGATATTCTACACCTTATGAATATAACAGCTCATCTGATGAGCATATCATCTAATGAACTTATAACTAATCTCATGCACATATTATCCAATCTGATGAACATAGCAGCTCATGTGATGAAAATAACATCTCATTTGATGAACACATCATCTCATGAACAGACAAGTTCATCTAATGAACATGGTAGCTCATCTGATGAACATAACTGCTCACTTGATGAATATATCATCCAATGAACATTGTTAAAATTAAATGAATATTAATATAAAATATTAAATTCATACTTAATATTTAATATATACTGATTAATTTTCTTCGAAGTTTGAAATGTGATAATTGATTTTTTTTAAGGATAAAACTCAAAATGGGTCCTGAACTACCACCAGTTACCTAATTGCGGTCCAAACTACCACGGTTTTCAAAAAGAGCGCGATGAAAAAAAATTGAACTGATTTACCAAAATAAAATTTATCATTACATTCCAAACCAATATTATTAGAAGACTTAGATTTGTGTGCAAAAATTATGTAGTTTGGTTATCAAAATAAATTATATCGTTTTGCATATATAAAGAAAATGACGTTTTTTGATAATCAAACGACGTAATTTTCACATATAAATCTAAGTTTTATAATAATATTAGTTTTGGAATGCAATGGTAAATTTTATTTTAGAAAATCAGTCCAATTTTTTTTCATCAAACTCTTTTTGAAAATCATGATAGTTCGGATCTGAATTAGATAGCCGGTGATAGTTCAAAAATTCTTTTGAATTTTTCCCTCTTTTTTTTTACACATGAACGAAACTTTTCAGTTTTATTAACTGTTTTATATCATACATATGTATAAACACAATTAGGCGTGAAATTGTAATTAGGGCTTCGAATTTGGATGAACAGTTAGATTAGGACAAAGGAGCAGAGCTTCGTTTCATTCGCTTATTACTCCTCCGGGAACCCATCGCCGACTCCGTTCTCTCGGTCCTCATCATCATCTTTTCCAGCTACGGTGAGCCCACTTTCTTGTTCACAATTCCAGTAGCTTCGCTTTCATGCATAATCGCGAATCCAATCCAACTATCTATCTGCAATTACTTGGTATTGCAGGATTTTTAGACTTAATTTCAGATTTGATCGGTCCAAATCAGTGTCCAAATGATGATACATTCGAATTTTGCTTTTAGGTTACTGATAGGTTTTCTTTTGTGTATATGCATATATACATATTTTTTTTGCTTTTTTTTAGAAGTAAGGAAGTATAATTTCTGTATGGATGTGTATATGGCTTCTTGTTTTGTTAACCTCTGCAAAAAATTGTAATTGATGGTGATTTTTTGTATGCTGGCTTACTATCCGACATTAGTTTTGTATGCTTCCTTCTGAGATCAGAAATGGCGGAATTTGGTGGCCAATTGAGCCAAGAAGATGAAGACTACATGGGTGATCTGTCCCGTTTTCTCCCTCCTGAAGAAGCTTCTATTTCTACAGCTCAAAAGGTACGCAGGTATGTACTTTTCAAATTTCGCTATTGCTTTGCTGCAGCTTGTTTATTTTCAGTTTTTTTTATTTTTGCATCAAAATGTTATTTCTTAAAATCATATTATTGGGAACTGTAAATTTTGATTTGTGTTTATTTTGCTAAGTTGTGAAATGTAGTGCCAGTGAGCTGCCTGGCAAAATGGTTGCCGTATCCTTTTGTCAGGAAACAAACATGGCATTATCCTGTAGCTCATTTGTTGGGTTATATATCCTGCAGGCTCCTCCTCCTGCTAGCAAAAGGCAGAAGCTTCCATCAACTTTGAAGGAGAAACCCAAAAACAAAAGTTGGCAAGAAATTCGAAGAGTTGAAAGAGAGAAGAAGCAGATTGAGGAGGATGCCCTGACTTTAGAAAAAATAGAAAAGGCACCTATTCCGCAGTCCAACATTGGGTTTAAGCTGCTGAGGCAGATGGGGTACATTCCGGGCTCAGTTTTAGGGAAGGAGGGTTCTGGGAGGGCAGAGCCAGTGGGGATAGAGATAAGGCGCTCGAGGGCGGGAATAGGTAGAGAAGACCCGCATAAAGAAAAGATGAAGATTGAGGAGATGATGGCGGAAAGAAAGAGGAGGATGGAAAAAATTGTTATGGAGGATTTTGGGTCGAGGCAGAAGGAACATTGGAGAACTCGGAGAGTCACTGTGAATTATGAGAAAGCGAAAAAGGCTCTTGATCATTTGGAAAATAAACCAGTTGAGGTGAAGAAGAAAGGTGAAGAGGAAGATGATGAAAGCGAGGAGGAGGAAGAAGAGGAAATAACAGAGGAGGTAATCCTTTGCTACACTTTACTGTTATCATGTTGTGTATTTGATGCATGCATTTTTGTGCTCCATTTTCAATGGATATTGGACATCTGATGAAGAATTGATTCTATTGTTAACATAGAAATATGTACTTTAGATGAGAACAATCAGGTGAAGTGAGAATATTCCAGTATTAGTGGATTGTGTTGGTCTACCGTCCATGTAAATGCCATTGAATCTAGTTCAGTCTCGTTGGTGAATGCATAAGCACAGCCTTTTGAATTTGACCATGATGACAAATTCTGGTTACCAGTCTGCAAAGAAAAACAAGAATGCAGAGTGCTGCCTTGAAGAAATTTATTCTTCCCATAGTTTATATTTTTGAATCAGGAATTAGTTATCAATACAACTCCTTACCGCTGCGGGTAAAATGTTATGTCTGTGATAAACAGATACTGGTTAGGTTGGTTTCCCTGTTGCAGAAAAATCTACCCTAGGCAGCTCTGGTTACCTTGTTTGCTAAGTGTGCCCCTGAAAACATTGAATGAAAATGAAAGTTTTATCCCATCACATGGCTAAACAGACTCCAGTTGGGTTGGTTTCCCTGTTGCCGAAAAATCTACTCATCACTCAGCAAGCAACTCTGGTGATCTTGTTGTTTGCAAAGTGTACCCCTGAAAACATGGTATGACGATGAAAGACTTATCCCTTTGCCATCATGTGGCATTCCTGGTTACCCAGCAATAAACTTAGGATTTGGATAAATACTAAGCCTTAGCCACCTCATGAACCATCACCCTGTCGCCACCGTTATTTTCGGTTCCCCATAACTTTTAGTCTTGACATTCTAGTTACGTTTTTGCTAGCCCTGCTGTATATTTTCAACATTTCTTCTCTTGTTTTGCTCCTCTTGGTGCTTTCACCTTGTTCCCATCTAGTTGCAATTTGAGAATGCTAAAACAAGACCTTGTTCAAGTATTGAGTGTGAAATATTTCCCTTATCTTTCTTATCATTGTTGTCTGTTATTTGATATGTGGTGCCTAATTTGTTTCTTCCTCTCATCCACAGGACTTGCTGAGAATCTTGATGCAGCTTCGGGAACAACACTTTTACTGCCTCTTCTGTGGATGCAAGGTGACCATTATGTATTATTCATAAAAGCATAAGCGTCCTCACCCCATATACCCTCTCGTCATCTATGTTACTCATATTCGTCTTGTCTGATTGTCACCCTGAATTCTGCTTCTAGTACGAGTCAATGGAAGTACTGCTGTCCAGTTGTCCCGGTTTAGATGAAGACGACCATTAAACCGATGCTTCCACAGAGCGCACTCCTCTTGCTGTCAGTTCGATGTTGACTGTTTTGGATAAAAGAGCGCGATTAGTTACCCAAACTCACCATGGATCGCATCTACAGCAACCAAAAGTATACATGTAAGCTAACTGCCGTGTCGTGGACAATCTTTGACGTCTGGAAATCAAAAATGGAAGGATACATGATTCTCCGCCATGGTTTGTATTTAGAAATCTGTAATGACCTGATGACCAGACTAGTAAGGTTTCATGTTCTGCTCTAAGATTGGCCAGTAAAAAATCATCCATTACCATGCGTGAAGCTATAGTGATGCCATTTATATTTAACTTTTTTTATGTTTAATTAGATTTGAGTTCGGTTTCATTAAATTTAATCGGATTAATTGGGTAATATTATCCGACCAAGAATTATCCAGTGGAGGTTGCGCCTGCTGTTCATTCCACAAATTGGACTTAAGTGAGTTTGGCAAACATCCAGTTTTTTCTAAGAAAATCCTATAAAATATATGAGATTTCATTGCACAACAAGGAAAAAAAGAGTATGCCTCTTTAGAGTTTGACTGAACATTGAAAATCATCATTCCAAATTAGTGGCCAAAATCAATTTATCAGAATTGGTGTTCCGTTAAATATTTTCCGATCATTCTATTGTCGACTTTTGTGGAGAAGTTGCCATCAATTTACAGATGCTCTTTGTTTTAGAAAAATCCCAATTTTTTTATTCATCTTATGGCCTTTTGGGGGAATTCATGTTTCCGACCATTTTACGATGAATTTTAGGCCAAAGTCAATATTGAGAATTTTGTGGTCATTTTACCATCAATTTTAATTTTTAAATTTTCAACCACTTTTCAATCAACTTACGACAACTACAATAATATTTTTCATTTATTTTAATTTCAATTGTGATTGAATAATTAAAAATCCCATTTTTTTTCTAAAGTCAAATGTCTGGCTATATTTTAAAAACATTTAATTATAGAACTTAAATATGTAACACAATAATTTTGAAATAAAAAAAAATGAATAGTTCTATGAAGCGGAAGACTGGTGACTCGGTGGTTATTTGATAGGTTGACCTTCTTTAAGGAGTAATCGTATCGCCACACCTCCTAATTGGCTCAACTACCTTCACTAAGCCACACAATCTTAACCTGTGTAGACTCGATTCGATCTCGTTTGGACCACAACAGCCTTGATCCGCGCTTAGCAATTTGTATCCATCGAGAATACAAATGACTGCTGCGTAAAGGATGCGAAGGATGCTTGACGGGAATTAGTGTTCATTCCATAAATCAGGATCCCTATGTTGCGTGCAATGAGTGCGGGCCAGAAGATTCATGGAATACATCATCTCATGGTCTCTTTAACGTATTAAGGGTAAATTTGATAGCAGTTTTGTTATTAATAGTAACAGAATAAATAATTCATATAATTTGGAGAGATAAATAATTCTGATGTTTAAAGCTAAAATTTATCTATTGGGATTATTAATACTTATCTTATTTGCAACCAAACACGTTAGACTATTATTAATTATCCTATCCGACTATTAATCCGGGCTACCAAACGTGGACTAAAAGTTTGATGAACCAAACTCTTATTTTTTTTTGCTATAAATCGTTATTTGATAAGTCTGAATTATTTGTTTTTAATTTTATATCTGAATCAGTCAATCAGTCAGAGGCTCGATAACGATATAATTATAAAATTATCTCTATATATTGTCTCTACTTGTCTAAAAACTCACATCATCAATTCTCTATTATTTGCTTTTTCCAACGCGTTCTCTATTTCATTCTGCTCTCTAGTAAATTCCTCATTTCATTTAAACAATTCTCATTATTAGGTATTACTAGTCTCATCATACAGTGGGTATCTTCATATGTCACAACAATTTAAAACCGAAACCTATTATTCTCCAAAATTATAGATTAGCGCTTCTAAAATTTATCTGTTACATATTTATTCAAGAAAATTATCAGTTTCTTATTAGTTAAATGATGAATGCTAAGTTATACGTTTGACAAATGAAGAGAAGTCTTGTTGCCATCAGGGGTGTGACATGATGGTAAATAGAGTGAGGGGTGGTAATTTCTAATCCAATCCAAATCCCATAATTGTCGAATGTATGCATTTATAATATTATATTAAAATTTTCAAAAATGAAAAGAAAAGAAGAGAGACCTTGTATTATTTTGTGTGTTGGGTTGGTGCATTAGATGAAATAATTGTACATGCACTTATACCTAGAGATAAATAAATTTTCTATAAAGGAGAGAAATATCGGATGCGATTGATGCATTTAAGGAAACATTGGTATGAACAATTATATCTCGTGATAAACAATGTATGTACGAGGAAGAGGTGAATATAATCAAAATGTATTAGGTATATGTGATTTGATTATCAGTTTTTACGTACTTTAAGTTGGATGAGAAGATATAGAACATGACACACGAGTTATTCTCGCATCTTTTGTAATTCATAATTATTTGAGAATGCAAAAATTGAGTGATGAATTATTAAAATGTCCAAAAAATTAACTGCCAAATGAAAACAAATTATTTAGCAACCAATAATCAGAAGTGATCTGATCAGTGGTGAGACTATTCAAAATTTCATATGTTATTCAACATTCACTTTTTAATTTTACAGAGCGACACAT
>NQLW01000011.1:3206531-3226039 GCA_002312845.1 Kalanchoe fedtschenkoi
TAATTTGTTTCTTCCTCTCATCCACAGGACTTGCTGAGAATCTTGACGCAGCTTCGGGAACAACACTTTTATTGCCTCTTCTGTGGATGCAAGGTGACCATTATGTATTATTCATAAAAGCATAAGCGTCCTCACCCATATACCCTCTCGTCATCTATGTTACTCATATTCGTCTTGTCTGATTGTCTCCCTGAATTCTGCTTCTAGTACGAGTCAATGGAAGTACTGCTGTCCAGTTGTCCCGGTTTAGATGAAGATGACCATTAAAACCATGCTTCCAGAGATCGCACTCCTCTTGCTGTCAGTTCGATGTTGACTGTTTTGGATAAAAGAGCACGATTAGTTACCCAAACTCACCATCGATCGCATCTACAGCAACCAAAAGAGTTTGTAAGCAAACTGCCGTGTCGTGGACAATCTTTGACGTCCGGAAATCAAAAATGGAAAAGGATACATGGTTCTCCGCCATGGTTTGTATTTAGAAAGCTGTAATGACCTGATGACCAGACTAGTAAGGTTTCATGTTCTGCTCTAAGATTGGCCAGTAAAAAATCATCCATTACCATGCGTGAAGCTATTGTGATGCCATTTATATTTAACTTTTTTTTATGTTTAATTGGGTAATATTATCCGACCAAGAATTATCCAGTGGAGGTTGCGCCTGCTGTTTATTCCACAAATTGGACTTTGGATTGCAGTTCAAGCTTGCCGTGCATGTATGAAAGTTTTTCTGTGAGAACTGTTTCCCTTTAAATTTTAGGAACACGTATAAAGCTTTTATAAATATTTTTCAATTTCAATTTATTGTTGGAATTATTAAAAATTTAAAATGTTCAATATGAGTATAAGAATTGAAAAAAAAACATAAAAATATAATTCATTATATGAAAAAACTTTCAATTATCGAACAAAATAAGATGGTGGGATATATATTCAACGAAAATTTATTTTTATTTTAATTGTTCCTATAAAATTTGGTGATAGCTCAAAAACCTTGTATATTTTCTCTAAATTTTAAGTTTTTAGAGAGGTTAGCACAAATTATGGACTAGTGTGTTTGGTAAACATCCAATTTTTTCTAAGAAAATCCTGTAAAATATAGGAGATTTCATTGCACAACAATAAAAAAAAGAGTATGCCGACTGAACATTGAAAATCACCATTCCTAATTAATGGCCAAATCAATTTATCAGAATTTGCATTCCGTTAAATATTTTCGATCATTTTCCGATCATTCTATTATCAACTTTTGTGGAGAAGTTATCATCAATTTACAGATGCTTTTTGTTTTAGAAAAATCCCAATTTTTTATTTATCGTACGGCCTTTTCGGAGGAATCCATATTTCCGACCATCTTGCGATCAATTTTCGGTCAAAGTCAATATTGAGAATTTTGTGGTCATTTTACCATCAATTTTAATTTCTAAATTTTCAACCACTTTTCAATCAACTTCCGACAACTAAAATAATATTTTTGATTTATTTTAATTTCAATTGTGATTGAATAATTAAAAATCCCATTTTTTTTCTAAAGTCAAATGTCTGGCTATATTTTAAAAACATTTAATTATAGAACCTAAATATGTAACACAATAATTTTGAAATAAAAAAATGAATAGTTGTATGAACTGGTGACTCGGTGGTTGTTTGATAGGTGTATAACCTTCCTTCAAGGAGTAATCGTATCGCCACGACGATTAATTGGCTCAACTACCTTCACTGGGCCACACAGTCTTAACCTGTGTAGACTCGATTCGAACTTGTTTCGACCACAACAACCTTGATCCGCGCTTAACAATCTGTATCCATCGAGATTACAAATGACTGCTGCGTAAAGGATGCGAAGGATGCTTGACGGGAATTTGTGTACATTTCATAAATCAGGATCCCCATTTTGCGTGCAATGAGTACCAGCCAGAAGATTCAATCGAATACATTATCTCATGCAGTGGCGGATACAGGATTTTTTTTTCGGGGGGGGCAAAATTACTTAATAAAAATTTTGACGGAATTTTGGGGGGGCGAAACTAAAAATTTCGTTGAAATTAAGTATATAAATTTATTTTATATATATAAAAATTTTTTTTTATACATAGAAATAAGTAGTTTAGGTGGGATTTGGGGGGGCGGCCGACCCCTTCGCCCCCCAGTGGCTCCGCCACTGATCTCATGTTCTCATTTCCTTTAATGCACGTGGCAGTTAAGCAAATGAATGGTCCTCTATATCCTTGCATTTCTTTAAGCAAAATTTTGACACATGAAAATGATACAATTCACAAATTTGTTCGAGTTTGGCTTATTTTTCAATCACACTTTGATTTTTAAGATTTACGGAGTTTCCGATTTTTTGATTTTTCATGTTGTTTTCATTATTATAAAAATATCTCAAAAGAAACTCAAAATTCTAAAACACCGAAAAACACTAAACAACTAAAATTTAAAAATTTCAACAACCCTAAAATCATTAAGTTTTGTTTTTTTCTTTTATTGTTATCAACAAAGAGATGATCTCTTGTTGTATTAAAAGTTCGATGAACCAAACTCCAGTGGCGGAGTCAGAAATTTTAATTTGGGGGTACGAAAATTTTTTTTTAAATTGAATGAGGTATAAAAATAAAAAATATAATATTTTTAAGTTTAATTGAGGGTATAAATTTTTTTTAAAGCTGATTGGGGGTACAAAAATAAGAAATATCATATTTTTAAACTTAATTGGGGGTACAAAAATTAAAAATATATTATTTTTACACTAAAATATGAACGGTTGGTCGGAATTTGGGTGGACAGCTGTCCCCGCTGTCCACCCCTTGGATCCGCCACTGCCAAACTCTTATTTTTGTACTATAAATCGTTATCTGGTAAGTCTGAATTATTTATTTTTAATTTTATATCTAAATTAGTTAATCATTCAGAGACTCGATAACTATACAATTATAAAAGGGATAAAACCCAAAAGGGGCCCTGAACTACCACCGCTTACCCAATTGCGGTCAGAACTACCACGATTTCCAAAAAAGGTGCAATGAAAAAAAAATTAAACTGATTTTCTAAAATAAAATTTACCATTACATTCCTAACCTAATATTATTACAAGACTTAGATTTGGGTGCAAAAATTACATCGTTTGGTTATCAAAATAAATTATATCATTTTGTGCACATAAAGAAAAAGGCGTCTTTTGATAACCAAATGACGTAATTTTCGCACACAAATTGAAGTCTTATAATAATATTAGGTTTGGATTGTAATGGTAAATTTTAATTCAAAAAATCAGTTCAATTTTTTTTTCATTGCACCCTTTTTGGAAATCATGGTAGTTCTGACCGCAAGTGGGTAAGCGGTGATAGTTCAGGGCCCCTTTCAGATTTTTCCCCATTATAAAATTATCTCTATTTATTGTCTCTACTTGTCTAAAAACTCACATCATCAATTCTCTATGTTTTGCTTTTCCCAATGCGTTCTCTATTTCATTCTGCTCTCTAATAAATTCTTCATTTCATTTAAACTAATTCTAATAAGGTATTACTAGTCTAATCATACAGTGGGTATCTTCATATGTCACAACAATTTAAAACCGAAACCTATTATTCTCCAAAATTATAGATTTGCGCATCAAAAATTTATCTGTTACATATTTATTCAAGAAAATTATCAGTTTTCTTATTAGTTAAATGATGAATGCTAAGTTATACATTACAAATGAAGAGAAGTCTTGTTGCTATCAGGAGTGTGACATGATGGTAAATAGAGTGCGGGATGGTTCTTTCTAATCTTCATGATCAGAATTCGAATTCTCTAATTGTCAAGTGTATGCATTTATAATATTATATTAAAATATTCGAAAAAGAAAAGAAAAGAAGAGAGACCTTGTATCATTTTGTGTGTTGGGTTGGTGCATTAGATGAAATAATTATACATGCATTTATACCTAGAGATAAATAAACTTGCTATCAAGGAGAGAAATATCATGTTGCAGGATGCAATTGATGCATTTAATGAAACATTGGTATGAACAATTATATCCCGTGATAAACAATGTATGTACGAGGAAGAGGTGAATATTATTAAAATGTATTATGTGATTTTATTATAAGTTTTTACGTATTTTAAGTTGGATGAGAAGATATAGAACATGACACACGAGTTATTCTCGCATCTTTTGTAATTCACAATTACTTGAGAATGCAAAAATTGAGTGATGAATTATTAAAATGTCTAAAGAATTATTATTTGCAACTTGTATATTAGTTTATGAGTCTAATGGTGAATTTTATTTAAATCAATTCAATTTTTTTTATTGCATTTTATTTTATAATCTTGATAATTCAAACCACACCGGAGTAAATGATGATAGTTTAAATTTTATAAAATAAACACAAAAACTAGAAACACGTCAACACAAACATTCTAATCAACAATTATAAGTCATGCTATTCATCTTATTACTAAACTATCCCTCTATCGACAACCTTAAGCAAAATTTCAATTTCTAGCCACCACGGCAAACACGATATAACATAAAATAGAGAGAGAGATAAAGAGAGGGAAAGCGAAGCGAGAGCGACAGTTAAATTAGGGTTTCGAGTTTCGTAACGCAGCACATCCCCAGTATTCGACGTCCACAATCGACGTGATTCAGCCTCCATCTTCATCTTCGGCATCCTCTTCTTCGGCCCAACTGCGGTAAGCTTACTCGATTTCTTGTTCTTATTGCTATGTCTTCATGCACAATCCTTGCCTGCGTAGGAGATGGATTCAATTGGATAGACAGAATGGCTCGTACCCATTCGCATCGTTCCGTATTTGTAAGTTAGGGTTAATCGAATATTGTACCGTAATTGTGAAAGGATGGATTTGATCCTGTCATTTCGGTTGATGAATTTGTGAACATGATTCAAGAATTTGGGTTTTGGCATAAACACATTTTTTGTTGTTTTTCTTGTTCTTGATGGATGTTTTTATGCCTAGCATAATTAATGTGTGTGAAATGTTTAAAATTTGGAGCTGAATTTTGAAATTCGGGTTTTGAGTCTCATGAGCCCTTGTGTTCTAGCTAACTTTATATTGTGGTTGTTTGGTAATGTTGATGTCATCCAACTCAGAATCAAAGAGTGTCTCGGAAGCTAATAGTTATTGAAAAGTGCATGACTGAATTTATTGGAAGATGTTTAACGAGATGGAAATCCAGACACACCATCTTGAGCAAGAAGCCTATTGTGCTGTGCTGCGAGCTTTCAAGGCTCAGGGAGATGCTATTACTTGGGTATACTGTTTTTAATTTTTCTGTGATCTCTTGCTCGTCAATGTAAAGGGCTTACATGGTTGTTTCATTTTATAGGAGAAGGAAAGCTTGATCACTGATCTTCGTAAGGAGTTGAGAGTATCGGACGATGAGCACAGAGATATTCTGTCCAGAGTTAGTTCGGATGATGTCATAAGGAGGATCAGGTTTGTTTATCAACTTTGTTTTTTAGATATCTATTGGACGTTTACAAGTTAGCCGATTTGATGAAAGTTATGTTTGGGTAATGAATGATGTATTAGGGAATGGAGACAAAGTAGTGGTCATCAATCTGTGATGCTTAACCCGTCTCAAGCTATGTCAAATGCTCGTAGAAAGCAGATGATACTAACTTCAGTTCCGTCATTGTCGTTGGGAATGCATTCAGCGCCATTGGAACAAGGAAGTATGGCAGGGCTTAGACTGAAAAGACCAAAATCAAATGTGAGTTTGTTTTAGAAAATTATATTTACTTGTAGATCTTTTTTTTTCTGTTTTCTCTCTGTTCCTTTTTAGTATATTTATTTAGGAACTTAAAATGAGGTTTTGACTTTTGGTTTTATGTTCTTCATTTGCCTGATTTGGCCTCAACTATGAGTTGCCTTCTCGTCCTGCCAGAAGCCGAGTTGGCTATATCTGTGTAGCTGTACCTGAGTTCGTATTGTGATATATTCTTCTCTAAATCGATCTATATAGTAAAACCTGCTACAATATTTAAATGATTAAATTTGAGTATTTCTTTTATTCCATTACGACCTAAGAGATGAATTTTAATATTGATGTGCGGTAAATTTTGAATTGCAACTCCTTTTTAGAACATTTGAACAGCCCCAGACATGTCACATCTTATTTTTCTAACATTTTGTGAATCATATGGCCAGAAATTATTGTTATTATTTTTTTTTTGCCATCTCAGACAAGTTATTAATCATTGTTGGACTATGGATAGCTTTTGTTCGAACAGAGGATTGCTCAATTATGATATTCTTCTTGTTGGTGTTTAAGAAGCTATTATGTTTTATAGTATCGAATGATATGCGTGTCACATGTTTTTAGTAGGATAATCAAATGCATCCAAGTAATTTGACTTGCTTTTATATATTTGATTTTCTGAATGAGCAGATTTGTCCCGCTGACATCCGCGGGGCAGGTGAGAATCCCAGTGAATTCCTTGCTGATGGTGTTGGGCTCCAAGGTCAAGTAGACGGAGGAAATGGTTTAACTGCTCAAGCTGCACCACAGTTCCCACAAAATAATCACATTGGATCTGGAAATAAGCTTCCTGAGGACATTGAAATATTTGATACCAATACACTTATCAGAGAGGTAAAGTTTTGTGAACGAATTCTTTGTGCATTTTTGACATTTCATTTCAGCTTACTTATGCTAACTATCTTTTAGGTTGAGCGTGTTTTCAATTCCAGTAATCCTAATCCGGCTGAGGTGGAGACTGCAAAGAAGATGCTGAGAGTAAAAAAAACACAGATGCTTGTAATTAATTTTACTTTAAATTGCAATTGAGCAGAGTAAAGCTTTTTTACTCTTTTGCAGGAGCATGAACAAGCACTGATGGAAGCAATTACAATACTTGCAAGTGCAACTGACGGTGACAGCGGTAATAAGCATGGCCGAATCTTTTTATATAGATTGTTACGCTCTACCTTTAAGAGTAGCATTACATGTTTCTTCTGTTGGGTTTCTTGTAGCCTCGATTTTTCATACCATGAAAGTCTTAACTCTTAATGCATCTCGTTTACCTATTGAAATCAGATGAGGAGCAGTGATTCCCACCTGTGCGGCAGTGACCAGACAAGATGACGCCTCCAGTCTTCCTTGGCATATAACTTACAAGGGCGAGGGCTAGGTGGGTAGGAAGGTTCAGTTGGTGTCCAAATGAATAAGCCACTAGATAAACAAAGAACGGCTCCCTACTCCTTTATGGACTTAAGTCATTTGGAATATCAAAATTGTGCACTGCTCCTGAAAGCGAGCATGAAGGAGTTTCCTTTGTTTTCGTACTAAAATTTCAGCTCTCGTCAGATTCAGGCATTTGCCTGCTGCTTGCTTGGTTAAGATGTTGCTTTTGATTATTTTTGTTAGTTGCTTCTCTGATCTAGCAAAATGTACAAAAAGTGTGTGGTGGGAGGGCAAACATGTCATTTGGCCGTTCTTTGGCATCAAAATGTTAACTTGTGGTTGCTAGAGTTTGCAACGTTGTTTTGAGTGACTTGTATATGTTTCATTCACTGATCACACCCACCCTTTGTTTCTTCTTCTTCTTCTTTGAATGGCACATTTCCCAGTGGGAAGAAGCATCAAGCTGCTGTTGGATGGAGATGATGGGACAAGAACTGAGCATGGGAAAAGGGTGTTCTTTGCTACGATAGGCTAGACAGTAAGTGCAGGCCATGGATTTGCACCTTAAGATTGAAGCTCATTATCAGCCTCTGCCATGTTTCTTATTGGATTTCTATTCAGAGATGTTCTCTTCTTATAATAAAAATTCAGTGAACTGAACATTTTTTGTGTGTGATCAATGAGTGTTTGGCAAATCTAAATCATTCATATTTAATACCATATCTTAATCGGTTAGACCTCTTCTGAAACTCCAGCTGAATCCCCAAATCTGCATCTTTCGTAGCTTCCAAATAAATCTGCGGACTCCACCCATTCCTTCTGGATCTCACTGGTTCAACAGCCATGGACGGTTTGGAGTCAGATCAGGGTATAAGAGTTTAGGGATCTCATTGGCACACATTTAAATATCTATTTGGTATAATGTAGTGCTTCTATTGTGTAGGTATGTGGGCACATTCAACAAAGCTGGTGGGAGCTCATCGAGCCTGTTCAAGCCACCATCTATTTATACACTCACATCTGCAGTCATCCAAAACCCAGAGTTTTTCGTCCCCCTGCGACTGATCCACTTGAGGAGTTGGCACAAGACAGCTGATGATGGCCTGGATCCCGATGCACCAAAAGAAGCCCTTGCAACAGCCTTCAGTGAAGATACAGTCCCAAGAAGCCCGGAAGGAGAACAGGTTCAGCATGTGGAATCCCATCAACATCCTCAAATGAGAGCTGATTCTCATCTCCTCCTCCTCCTACATTGGTGTCTCCATCTTCAGTGACTATGCAACAGTTCCCCAACATGGACAACATTGGTGTCTCACATTCCACAAAATGGAGCTGATCATTGATGATTAGTTAACTTTGGATGGATTTTTATACTCCTACGAGTTTACATTTTCCTTTTTTCCGCCTTCTTTTTTTGCCTGGTTGTTTGCCTTTCTCAGGTAATTCATGAATGATCTTGGACTCCATCTCCATCACCTTGTTTGGTTGGGTTCGGCTGATGCTATCCTTATTACTTTCCGCCTCCTCATCCCTAAACTAGGATATCTCTTCCGATGTTACGGCCACCACTGAAACAGACTCCGATGAGGCACCCATCTGCACTCCACTTGGATTCATCGGAGATCCCTGTCCCACCCTATCCAAATCCACTAAGCTTTACTCCTCACTTCTTGCATAACCCTGTAGGGCAGCAGTTCCCTTGATCGGAGGTCGATCCCATTCACTGAATGCTGCCTATGAGGAGCCCTTTTTTCCCTTTATACATCAGATCATCCTTAGACCACTTGTCATCTTTACTTGGCGACATTCAAACTTTAACTATGTCGATGTTCCCAATCTCTAGATCTATCTTGTCTGCCCTTTCCACCCCAACTCACTCACTGTCAGAGCCGACTTCCAAGATCTTGAAGCGATTTGTTGGCTTTCCCAAACTGTTGTTTACAATCTCCAATCCTTTTAGGGTCCGCACCACCCCAGTCAGAGATGGCCCATTCACTCTCGGCTTCACCTTCCTACACCCAAGGACGTTGTGTCTCTACAATTTTCATTTCGAGCAATATGCCAACTTCCCCTCATATACCACCTCCAAGTACTCTCCTTCACCGTTTGTGCTGCTGACATAGACTTCACTGAGCAATAAACTTCTCAGGTCTATTTCCACGAACATTCTCGCATACATGGGGCATGTTAGTGACAAAGTTCAGTGACCACCGGAAAAGGTGGAAGAGAAACATACCCTTCGCTGAATGATCAGACATTTAGCTGAGGGAGTCTCACCCTACTGTGGCTTTAAAAGACTCCCTTCTCATGGCAAAGTTCAATGACCACCGGAAAAGGTGGAAGAGAGAAACCTGCCGACCTAGTGGACCGCGCAGGACATGGCTTCAACGGCGTCCTCCTACGAGATTAAAACTGTTAATTCTTGGCGGCCATCCAAACTCCCTATGGTGAAAGTTGGATTTCATTCGGCCTTGGCTTGCTGGCACTAAACTTTGCCATTAGGGTGAACTGATGTTGTTGAGCCCCAACATTGATTTTTTTAGGCTTGAGAACAATGAACAGTACTGTCGCTTTTTCTTCCTTTGTAATTCTGTCAACGCTTTCCATAATCAGATTTGCCCGACTCCATCTCCGAACATCTGCTATGGTCTGGCGGGAACGACGGAGTCTGATCCTCACATAATACGTTTAATGTTTTGTTATAGAAATTTTTGGGTGAAAACCATGTGGTGGTTTTTTATTGGTATACTTTTTATTTTATTTTTGAATGTGTTACATGACTGCAGGTTAAAGTGTCACGTGGCATTACCTAATCGATGAGTCCACATGGTAAATTGTGTCAACCCAAAAATTTCTCGAATAAAATTTTAAAACCTAGAGAGAATGGAGAGTCTCCCTTTAAAGCTAACCCATCTCCATGTTTTGAATCATCACAATGCAATTTCTTTAGTACATAATGATATGGTTTCAATTGTTGATATATGTACCTCATTGCATACATGAGTTGTATACATGCAATCATTGTACACAAATAAATATTGTATCAAATTTTATAATCATATAAGTTTATATATATAGGGAATGGGTTTGTTGCGAATCCTACAAATTGTGAATGATTCTAAATCAATTATTTTATTTTTTTTAAACTTTATTTAGTAAACTTTACTAATTATCTGAAACTCATTAAATATAACATATATAACAATGTATAATTATATATTATATTTAATAAAGTGTCATTTAAAAGAGTGTTTTAAGAATTTTTTTCCAAATTTTCCGCTCACTTTTACATTATAGAAAAAAAATTCACTGTTGACATGTTAACTATCACATATTCACATTAAAGTGTCATTAAAAATAATATTTTAAATTTATATCACATATTAATAAAATATCATTAAAAAGAGTGTTCTCAGTTCATATGTTTACTGTCGTCTCAGAGAATGTCAAAGAATGTCTGAAACCAAATATTATTTTATTAATAACGACAAGGTTTATCAAGTGATTAAAATTTTCACTACCAAAAAATTATATTTTCTGACTAAAATAATTGGTGACCGACAAAAAGCTAAAAGATTTCTGGTGACATTCTGATAACTGTGAGCAAGTTTCGGTTAATTTTTACGTAAAGACCGCCTAATTCTCACAAACTGGTTGGAAGTGACACATGTACCCAGTACGTGGCCGAACTACTTCAGGCCGATTTCTGTCCATTTTAATGCATGGGCCGGAACATGGCCAGAATTGGTTGTAAAAAAATATAAATCGGGTGTAGATCCATTTCTTCCTCATTTCTCTTCTTTCTCTTCTTCTCTCTTCCTCCTCCCACCCGCACAACACCTCTCCCCCGCCTCCCACCCTACCTGTCGATCTCCAACCACCGCCGTATATGCTACATGTGCCTCCCGCTCCCCACCACATCTTTTCGCTTCTAAATTCTTTAATGTATTTAAAAAGTTCGGTGAATTTTGTGCATTTAGTATTAATTTATTATTTTAATTTCAATTTTGATTGTTTATGCTGATTTTTGGTTGTCTCCTCAGCCAGTCTATTTGATTATTTTTTTATTTGGATTGCTGAAGTGAGGCCCGAGGGAGAGGCCCCAAACTCTTAAGATGAAGCAATGAGGGGTGAGGTCTTGGAAACCCGAGGCCGATGTGAGTTCCCAAGACAAGGGTCTAGACCTTCGATGCCCCTAAGGAAAGGCGAGGCGTAGGAGAGGTAAGGCCTTTGGCTCCCAAAACGAGGTGGGGCCTAGGTGAGGTGAGGCTCTGAGCTCCTAAGGCGAGGCAAAGCCATACGAGGCGAGAGCTCGAGCCCCTAAGGCGAGGGAAGGCCTCCAGTCCCTAGGTGAGCCAAGGTCGCAGACCCCCAAGGAGAGGTGAGGCCCCTAGTGATCAAGACCCAGATGCAACTTATACTCCTCCTCGACTCCAGCTTTCCCAGCTGTTTTCTCTACTAAAGCTCTTGCTCTCTTACCCCTTTGAGAGTATTTCCTGATTATTTTAGGGAAAAAACCCAAAAGGGGCCCTGAACTACCACCGCTTACCCAATTGCGGTCAGAACTACCATGATTTCCAAAAAGGGTGCAATGAAAAAAAAATTGAACTGATTTTTTGAATTAAAATTTACCATTATAATACAAACCTAATATTATTATAAGACTTAAATTTGTGTGCGAAAATTACGTCATTTGGTTATCAAAAGACATCGTTTTCTTTATGTGCGCAAAATGGTATAATTTATTTTGATAACCAAACGATGTAATTTTTGCACACAAATCTAAGTCTTGTAATAATATTAGGTTAGGAATGTAATGGTAAATTTTATTTTAGAAAATCAGTTTAATTTTTTTTTCATCGCACCCTTTTTGGAAATCGTGGTAGTTCTGACCACAATTGGGTAAACGGTGGTAGTTCAGAGCCCCTTTTGGGTTTTATCCCATTATTTTATTATGAGTACACTTGAGCGGAAAATGCATAGTTCAACCTATACAATATAAGTGAAGTTAGTGGTTACCTATGTTTATTGTTTGGTATGTTATGTGTCGTGGGTTAGAATCTGGTCATAGTTTATTAATTTTACCGTGAAAACTTATTTTTTATTTATGTGTTGATGCTTTTTTGTCCTTGTAGTTGGAAGTTCGAACCTCTTGCATGAGATTTTGATCTCACGACTACAAGGACTAAAATAACGGCTTGGACTGAGACTATTGGTTTCTCATGATCAGACACTTAAAAGTAACCAGATTCCAACCCGAATCATATATCAAACTTGGACATTCACTAACGGGCACCGTTAACTAGCACCTTATATCTAAAATTGAACTCTTCATTCTCGGTTTTGATATACTCTCTAACAACCATTCAATGTGGCTCATGTATACCTTCAGCCATAACATTAGTAAGCTTATCCACTGCCAGAGGCTCACAAAGTATGAGAATGTAGAGTGTACATAACTTATAAGATGACGGCTAGTGGTTATCTAATTAAGTTTATGATTAACTTTGATATGTTTCTCGGGTTATAGCTCGGTCAAAGTTTAAGTGTTTGAATATGAGGAACCAAGTCTTTATTTCCAAGTCTCTCTGTTTATTCGTTGTAGTTGTGAGGTAGGACTTCCTCACAATTTTGATCTCACGATGACATGGAATAACAAGGTGACTTGAAAAGAGAAATTTAATTTTTTATAATTAAATACCTAAATATGATCAGGTTTTAACCCGGAGCACATAACAAACTCAAGTATTGCTTTTGATAATCTATTCACCGTCATCATTTGTTCAGAGTTGCACACTTATTTTCCAGTCTTTATGGACAACTAACATTATTCGAGACAGATATTCATTGCATTGACATCTTACATTATTGGAGTTGACAGCACTGTAGATGCAGTTTTCTTTCAATTTTAAATAACTCTTTTAATAAAGTAGCCAGAAAATGATCGACTGTAAAAGTGGCTAAAACATGGCCGCACGTGTGTAATCAGAAATATTTGACCGCAAATATTGTCAAAAAGTGGCTGGAGCAGCTGTCCGGTAATAGTGGCCGGAACAACAGTCTTGTAACAGTATCCGAAAATTGACCGAAACACACTCATAAATTATGATCGAAAAGACCATCAAAACTGATCGAACAATCTTATCACCTGTAGCACTCCAGCCATGCTCTTGTTGGTCAAAAAGCAGTCGAAACGGCAATTTTTGTAATTTTTTTGACTGAAAATCACGTATTTTTCGCAGTATTTATACCAACAAAGTGGTGATTTTATTTGTACAATATTCATTCAAAGGATGACTTTTCAACATTAACTTTATCATCATTAAGGCTGTGTTTGGTTTAGGAAAAATTGTAGGAAAAAGAAAATTTGATGGAAAGTGAAATCCATTATGGATTCCATCTTATTCTTCTTTGTTTGGTTTAGAATGGAAAATTTGAAGGAAAGTTTCAAAACTCCTTTTAATTTACATTAACTTTCCTTCTAACTTTCAACATAATTTTCTTTCCCTCATTTTACCATCTAAATCAGACATTAGATTTTACCAATTTTTCTCCACATTTTCCTTTCCACTAAATTTTCCCTAAACCAAACGCAGCCTAATGGTTTGGGAAATGACTCAAGAAATATATTTTGAAAGATTACATGAAAAAAATCGATTGTGTGAGTGTGTGACAAAACATTACAGATAATCGACGTATTGCGTATCTTGCAATTCAACGGCGACAGAAATTTATAAACAAAAATTATAATTTTAAAGACAGTTAGTCTTGAGATGCTGGTAGATTTCTTTTGCAGCGCGGTTTTAACTTTAAGAGTTCATGCAGGTTAAAATGGTGACAAAACTTTCTTTCAAACTTTTAGTTTAAATAAAAAAATGAATTTAATAGTTAATACTACAATGAAATTGATGATGACAAAGCTCAACATTCTGTTATTGTTCTGAAAGGTGTCTCTCTAAATCGTTTTGGCGTCTATTAGTCACTAAGCCTCATTTGAAAGCATGTATTATAATGAAATAGAATAATTAATATTGATATGACACATTTGGTTCTTTATTAGAATAAATCTTATTAATCCCTAATTTAGATTTGACTCTATGAAATCAAAATTAATAATCCCTCCAAACTAGATGGATTATTAATTCCAGTACAAATAATACTTCATAATCTCATACTGACTACCAAACGTGGCCTTAACTGGAAGTTAAATCTAATCCATTAATGGATCAAAGTTTTAATTTTTATAAAATATTCTTTTTTAATATATATTTTTATAATTAATCATTGAATTTATTATTAATATGTATATATAACTTCGTCTAACCGTTACATTAGTCATTCCTATTAATTCATGTGTATTAGCCGACTAAACCCTAATCGTTATATTCACCGTCTACCATCACCAAATGCTTTTTAGAACATTGTTATTTAAAATGATTATCAAAATAGTTTAAATACATCATAAAGTATAATCTTCTTACATAATCACCTGCCCATGGAATTAAATATTGCGTTTGGAAGAATCAAGTGGTTTGTCCTTGGAAAATTTCAAACTTAATTTTCTCATCATTATTATACTTTGTGCTTTTTAAATGAAAGGTGGCTTGCTATGGAATTTCCTTGCTCCCCACATTACCTTTCTTTGTTAGTTTCTCATTCCCCAGATATCCCTCTACTTAAGCTGCTTTTCCTCGCCCCTTTCATCCAACTTTTTTCGATTTGTTATCATTTCTTTCAAGCTTATCTGATCACCAGAAATTTTGATTTGGGTATAAATATAATCTCCTCATTGCTACCTTGATCATCATACACGCACACCTACCTATTTTTCAGCTAACCTAGTAGTTGAGGTAATTTGTATAGAAGAAGAAGGAGAACTAACAATTCTGGAGATTAATTTTCATATGGCGAATTCCTCAAAAGCGGCTAGAGTGCTGATGGAGGAAGATTTGATGGGACTGCCTCGTGGGTTCCGATTTCGTCCCACCGATGAAGAAATAGTCTACCATTATTTGATACCGAAAGCGATGAATAGCAGCTTCAGTACCGCTGCCATCGGCCAAGCGGATTTCAACAAGTGCGAGCCGTGGGACTTACCAAGTAAGAAAATTAGCCCTTTAATTTGCACATGAAATAAAATCAGGATGATCGATTTGATTAAAACTTTTTTTTTTTGTCATAATCATTAGCAATCTAGTATATGTTAAAAATGTATGTTTTGAAAATTCATATTCTCACAGAGATTGCATACATGGGGGAGACCGAACGGTACTATTACTGCCAGAGGGACAGAAAGTATCCAACCGGGCTGAGAACCAACCGGGCGACTAAGGCGGGGTACTGGAAGGCAACCGGAAAGGACAAGGAAATTTACAAAGGGACTGGGATTAATCGAAGGGAGTTGGTCGGGATGAAGAAGACTTTAGTGTTCTACACAGGAAGAGCTCCAAGGGGAGAGAAGACCAACTGGGTCATGCATGAGTACAGACTCCAACCCCATTTCAGCAGCAGCTCCATGATCCCAAAGGTAATCAACATTATTTCTTTCTAATTAAATTTCAATCCCATTTTCCAGACTGAGTCATCTCAGTACCTCCAATTATTATAAGCGCCTCAACATTATTTAACAGGTTCCAGATATAGCCCACGTCAGTTTTGATATATATGCACCGCCTTTCGTTTATTATATAATTATCTTTGTAACTGAAAAAATCAATCCATCCTTTATAAAGTTTCCGCCGATCATCATCGGATTTAATCTTTACATCATCATTTGTAGATCATGAATTTCTTGTCTTTTATCCGTTTTTGTACCTTGCCTTTCCTTTAATCTCCCACGTTTGACAGGTCCCTTTATCTTAGGATTTGTGTATGTTTTCCTTTAAGCTAGGCGGCCCTTGCTTCCCTCCACTATTGCCTTTATTAATGCATTGCCACAATTCTTTTCAAAGCATGCAATGAAACTATTGTTTAAGCAAATTTAGATATATTCCTCCCCCGGAGAATGCTGTGCCCTTATGTATGCCTAGCTAGCTAGCTGCTTCCTTTAAGCCTTCACACCTGAATCAGATGCTTATGTGTGTATGTTAAGTTGTGTCTCATTTTCTCTTTATTAATTAGTTAATTAATCTCTAAGTATGATCAGATTGTCAAACCGTCATATATAATCTATGAAAGGAATCATTTGTATGTACTTAATAACAAATGCAAGATATCTCGAATTATTTTATTCAATTGTTCTTGCGTAATTATTTGCAGAATGATGGGTGGGTGGTATCCAGAGTCTTCCACAAGAATAGCAACTCATCAGGTGGTACTGGTAGTGGCATGCAAGAGAAAACCTACAGTGATGTTGCCAATGATTCATTTTCACAGATGCAAAGGGCAGACTCATTCTCCACCGACCAGCTCATCAGGGAGGACTTCGAATCACTTCCACCTCTCGTCGACCTTTCAGCACTTCCTCCTCCGCCGCCACCTCCAAACACGTTGTCCCAGATTATTCAAGGCCTCAAGCCAGCAATGATATCGCATGACAGCAGCCTCCAGCAGTCTCAGCCCGAGGCCATCAGGTGGCTGCCCACCTATGCTAATGATGATGACCAGCTCATCTACTCAGATCTGCCTGCTTACTACTCCCCTTTCGGATATGAGGAACCCAAGGATAAGAATAATGTTGTTGGGGCTGCGATGGAGAACGAGGGCAAACCGCTGCCACAGTGCGCAACTTCTGCTGAGATATCGTCCCATCATTACGAGCACCATAATGAGATGACGAGTCTAGGCTCAATATCAGACCTGTCAATTCTATGGGACTTCTAAATTTCAAAGACCGTGCTCTCAGCTCGTGCAAACTATATATATAGATGTAGAAGTTGAAAGAAAATACTCGTCTCCATGGTGCCGCTAGGTCAAGTCTTACCTTGCATAATTTGAGTTTGTCTAGGTAGTACGAATATCGATACAGTGCCTCCTAATCCCATCAAAATACCAACAAAGTAATTAATTTTGTCGTTTTCTTGCAATATGCTGTAAAAAATAGCACTTAAAAAACGAAGGATATTGATCCGGGGCAGCCAAACCAAAAATGAATATGATCGAAAATAATTTTACCAGTTTATATATATACACAGACATATTGTTATAGGCAGCAAATGCTGCCGGATCTGCATCTTCCATACATTACCGTCTCTCATCCGCGCTCTCTCACCGGGTTTATCTTTCACGCCCCTCTGAAAACAACAAGCAACTCCCTTTTCTGAAACTTGTCACAATCGAAATATATACAGAGAAAAATTGCTGCATAATCGACAGAAAGACTGTTAATGGTTATATTTGTTTCCCCACAATAGATACTTTATTTAATACGCTAATATATGAATAAATTTGTTCGAAAATGATCTAACTAGCTCGGCTAGCATGTCCGACACAAAAATTAGACCATATATCTATTAGATACTCACATAATTAATCCAATTAATGAAGTCTCAGCACACTAGATGGATTCTGATACAAAAAGGAATAACACAATTCATAATTAAAGAGATGATTAGAATGCTAAATTGATAGTTGTCCGACAGGTTTTCATCTACATAAAGCTAATTTGTTCCATTCTAATCCTTATTATACAAATATATAAACAAAACAACGTTAGTTTATTAACACTTCCAGTTGGTAATTTTAATTAAAAATTATCTCGCTAGTTTAGTAATTCTTCCACCACGTGTCCGTGAACCACATCCAATCAGGATGTGTCACGGAAAATTTAAAAAATCAAATTAGTTTTCAAATAATTTAATACATGATACATGATAGTATGATTTTTAAAATTTCAACATGACATATCCTGATTGCATGTGGATGTCTCCACGAACACATAATAGACATGATCCACCTAAACATTACTCCTCACTGCAATTTCATACATGCTAATGACTTCAATATGTAAATATTGTATTTCAAAAAAATTGTAAGTGAGCTATGTCCACTACATTATTATGCCAATACTAATAAATGCACACAATGGATTATGTTGAACAAGTTAAGGGTGCACGTTTCGGAGCAACTCGGGTATATGCTAAATAATTATATCTATTTTCGCGAGATAAATAATTCTGACTGTTAAAACTAAAATCTATTTTCTAAGAATATTAATGTTCATTCTAGTTTGAACCAAACATGTTATGATGTTATTAATTATATAATTCCATTTTTAATCCTGGTTATCAAACGTGGACTAAATATTTTATTATAGTAACACATATAGTTATTGATGTGCCACAGTGATTCGAGACGATAGAATAAATTCATGATAACTAGTCATCGTGGTGAAAGATTGGTCATTTCATGCATAGTTATTAAAATCGGACCGATTGATTCAACCGGTTAAACCAAGACCGTACTTGTATCCCGTCTTATTCAAATTGACTTACCCGATTGCACATTGAATAGCTAAAATTGGGTGAACCGGTTGAAATTACATTAAACCGATGAACCAAAATATGTATCAACTAGTTTAACATTTAAAAATACAATCTGAATAAAATAATAAAAAATTAGTACGACACAATCTGTATAGTATGAACCTATTGTTGCTAAAATAACCTAGAATCTTCTCACCAATTGGCTAGCAATACTAAAAATTACAAAAGAAATTGTATAGTAGCATAAAATACAAGTGCGACTCTAAATGAATTGGCAATTCTCAGTTCAAAATGCCGATTAAACTAAAAAAATCAAGAATCGAAGTCTTGACCGATTCGATTTCAAATCATTTGATTAGACGGAGATTAGAGATGACGTGATATTTTGTCTTTTAAATGCGTCACTTAATACAATGTGCATGATCATGTTACTCGTTAAAGATTTTTTCTAATCTTTCAAATCTGAGATTAGAAACAAAACTAAAAGATAGATAATGAGACATCCTACATATACATGGTTCTTAGACGACATAATTCGGATAATGTATTTGTGCTAATAGATCTGCTACCTGGTCCATTTGAAGCCATTTTTTTTAAATCTGTCACTTTTCAAGTTGATTAAACTATTTAATACTAAACACGCTTACCAAATATTAGCAACTACAACTAAGCACTTGAGATCATTGTATTACCTGAGTACATCCAAGTAATCTTCAAACGGCTAGCTGGCTCAAATATTAATTAGTGTATACATAATTTTTTTTTAATTTGTAACCAATGCGTGAAAATTACTTCAAGCGGGCTAAACCTTGACAGGTCACTTACATAAAATTGCTTGCACCTTAATTAAGCTTGAAAGTGAAAGATTTGTGTATTTATATTGTATTGATGAAAATCGAACTATAGCTAGCGCTGATTAATTAGCTTAATTAACCTAGCTGTTTGAA
>NQLW01000011.1:3226302-3284512 GCA_002312845.1 Kalanchoe fedtschenkoi
AGGAACTTAACTTCATATACGTTTAGATTAGTAGAGAAGTTGTTGAGGTCAGCTAGCTAGCTAGCTCGTGGTATTGTTCTCCTGGCGTGCAGTGGTGATAATTAGTAGAACAAGTCAGTCTTTTTTCTGCAAGTCTGGATAAAACCTCTTCCAACTTCAACGCATATCAACCGGGTTCATAAGTAATATGTACACGCACAAAACAATACTACATGGAAATATGAGTGATTGTTGACTTACTTACTGCAACTGCACATATTACTTAATTGGAAGTAGAGTGGCAGTGGAGTATCCATGAAGAAAGAAATGATACACAAAGGTGTGTGTACATGAGAAAAAAATATGAGAAGGATCAGAAACCTCGGCGAACTTGATGGATGAAAACATGGAAGCTTCCAAATAAAAGGCTGTCGTCCACTAGCTCGTCTCCTTATATCAGGACTCCTATCTAACACTGCTTAAACCCGAAGTTTCTCTCAGTTGGAGGACTTACTGCATTGCTTACTGGCATTTGTCTATTTTCAATAATTTGATTTCAGATTGTCAATTGGGTTAGAAAAACACATACTATCTATGCCTACTGTGAGTGCCTCCTTAATTTTCCATTGCTAGCTGACAAAAATATGTATTTCATATTCATTTTATAGTCTGAGGGTATATTAAAATAAAATACAGATTAACATGGCACTTGATTTAAAGACCAACTGGGAGCTTTTATATCAAGCAGCCAGTGTAGGGAATTTCACACGCTTATACTGACATAGTACCATACCATGAGACTATCATCACCTATAATACATGTAGGTAGTAGTGATCCTCTGATGGCTTTACGAGATTTTTTTTCAGACACGCTTTTTAAATTATTTATTTTCTTTTTATCCATCCATATACTATTCTGATTTTGTTTCTATCATACTTATGAATAGAATTACACTTTAAAATAATGATATTAATAAAGAAAATCACAATTTTTAACCGGTGTTTAACAACGGTGAAGTCTACAGCTCATTGGGATGAATAGAATTTAGATAGTAAGATTTACTCAAACCACAAACTGAAACCGACTATATCTTTTAAAAATTTCAGAACAAAAAAATGCTTTTTAAAAGAGAGAGCCAGTTTTAATATGTGGATTGATCGAGTAAACCTTATCCAATCAGCAGCATTTTGTACATGTTGTCAAACAATGATTAGAGACTAAAGTTGTCTTTATCAAAATCGATGTTTTGAAGTGCGCTTTTTTTTTTTCAAGCATGGAAAATGTGAAATTAAAATGAATGGTATCTAAAAAAGAAAATAAAAAAATAGAAAAATGACAATTTAAAAATAATTGATGAGGAAAACGTGTAGATTTGGGGATTTTGTAAAGTTATATGGGGAGTTTTGGTAGGAAGACTGAGAGTAATGAAATTATCTCAAATGTCTTCTAATCCTTCATTTAAATATATTTCGATTTAAAAAAAAGCTCTAGATGATTTGTACCCAAATAAAAAATGTCTAGTTACATTAGTACTCTTATATTTAAGAGTCACATATAAAACCATAGTTATTAATCAAAACGACACAGTAGGCAAACCAACCATGTATCCGGTTTTCAATTTTCAATTGAACCGGGAGTCTGAACTAGTTCAATCATCGGTTTGATTAGTATATAACTTGTTACTTAATGCATAACCAAATGATACGGATCAACATGTCAAATTCATTAACAGGGGCCGACAAACACAATTAGAGCTGAGGTTTGATTCTCCATATTGCTATTTTAACATTAATATATTTAATATATTTAGTTAGTTAGGATAATTAATGAATAAATGATATATTAAACTGATTTAGATAAAATCATTGGTGCATATTGGTTCATCCGGTTATGACTAGTTCATATTGAGCCTAACTTTTTGAGCGAGCGGCCATTATAAACTATTACAGTTAATGTTTATAACGACGCTTACATACAATAACACTTTAATTTTAGATGACGGTTATTGATACAAAGCGCCGTCTAAAGTTATGAAAAATAACATTGTATCGTTTTCATAAACTTAACACGATACTTATAGATATCAAACGTCATAGAAAGTTCACATAAAACTTTAGACGGCGCTTATATTTAATAAACGCCGTAAAATATTGACACATAAAACGACGCTTGTGGCATTCAAGCGTCGTATAAGTTCTACCTTTAGAAGACACTTTTAAGCCATGAGTGTCGTCTAAAAGTGATGCACTTTAGAAGATGCTTATGACTTAGTAGCGCCTTTAAAGTCATTTTAACTTTAGAAGACGCTTTTCAGATTAGATATACTTTGTCTTATATATTTAAATACCAAAAAGATAAAATTAAACTAAAAACTGTCAGGTTTGAAATTATCAAAGATTCACAGTTCCAATCAATTCAATGACACATATTGTCTTATATATGAGATTATTTATTTTCTCTTTCATTCTTTTTCAGCTCACAAATGCAACACTCAATGCCGATTCTAGTCCTTTACCATCATAAGTGTCGATCCGGCCTACAGGACGGCTCATTTTCTCCCTCACCTCGTACGATCTTCCCGACTCATCGTCTTCTTATATACATCCCGACTCTATCTGGAGCGACCTGTTCAAGCATGGAGTCAAGCACGCAGTCGACAGCGGCATCTAGATCCTCCTACACGTAATTCGTCATTTACACTCTAAGAAAATCGGTTGTCAGTTATGATTCCACTTACTCATCGATATATACATTTCTGTCTCTTTGTGGTTTGTTAGTATCAACGACATCCTCTAATACAAGGCACAAATCCTCGAGCAGGCCGGAGTCAGCGTTCTCCTGTCCAACTTCAGTATTAGATCAACTTTGTCATCTCTTCCCATCAGCACGCTCATGATCCTGTTGATACATTCTTGCATCACTATTGCGATGTGGCTCATGGATCTCTCCTGAAGACGTTGAGATTAGACGCTCATGGATCTCTCCAACTTCTTCATCCTCACTTCCTCACTTACGCTCACGATCAAAATACAAAACGTCATTTAAATCAACATAAAATATATTTTTTTAATTTTAAAAATGACATTAAACGGCATTTCAAGATCAAAAATATCTTCTAAAGTGTTTACATTAGACGATACTTTTGAGCTTGATGTGCCAAGCGCTTACATTAGACGATATCTTTGAGCTTGAAGCGCTGTCTAAGATCGCACATTAACAAATATTTTGAGTATGAAGCGCCGTGTAAAGTTTTGAGTACAGAAGGCATTTCAAACCTTGAGTTTACTATGGCGGTAGATTAGAAGATTCTTCATAAATGTCGTCTTATGCACTAAATAAGTGTCATGGTAATATTCATCTGTATTAGTAATATTTCTCAATTCGCTTAAGGCCAACTAAAATGATTAGTCCAGGTCAATTTAAGAAGACATTGGCTCGAAATAGGAAAATTTTCATTGATATTTTCATGATGAGAATATTATTGATAAAATTTGTATCATATTTTCTTTTGGAACTCTGTCATATAGATCATTAACCAAATTCATAACACAGTTGACTCTTTCATGAATAAAATAAATTACTGAAATCATTTTATGGGATTCATAAAATAATATGAGGATAGTTTATGTTGAAAAGATATACTTATTTTAGGTCTCCTCATTTAAATCAATCATGAAAAAAAATATATGTTGATAATTCTTCACACATTGTATTGAACGATCCATTTTTTCATCACGCCCACATCGCTCAGATTATCAAGAACGGGTCTACATGCACACATCCATGCACTATTTTCACACTTAATATGTCTTTCACTTACATATTTTGGGTGTTACCTAGGTTTTTTGGGTCGAACTTTTGACTGCTTAAGTAAATGCTTATAAGTATTGGAGTGTTATATATACTTATGTTGTTCACTTATATGTGATATGTGTTACATATAGGTTTTTCCGTAGGTTTTGAGATGTTACAACGACAAAGTTCTCTTGTAGGTTCGTAATGAAGTCGTCCAATCAGGGCCGGCTCTGGTGTTTGGGCCATTCGGGCGGTGGCCCAGGGCCCGGCCCTGATAGGGGCCCTTTTTTTTTTGTTACACCCTAAATCAAACCCTAAATGTTTATGGCTGGCAAAGGCATACGCGTAGGCACACATCACACAAGACACTGACGGCGGCCCTGCTTTCGTCCTGCAATCGACTGTCCTGGCCGTCTCTCAACGGTAAGTTTTTTATCCGTTAACCATTGTCACCCTTAAATCTCCTTTTAACGTCTATTTTCTTAAATATAAATAAACCTATATTGACACTGAATATCGAAAAAGTTAACAGCTTCTCTCATCAACTTCTATTTTTTTCCGAAATTGAGTTCTTGAATAACGATTTTCTGAACTAACAAAGTTGGGTTGTAAAGACAGAAGTGGAAGAGCAGTTCGAGGTTCAACATCAACAAATTAGGTCAGCAAATCAGTTTCATTTCTATTTTTTCTAGCTATTTGTGTATGGATATAACACAATATTTTCATTCAAATGTCAGCCATGTATAACCTGCAAAATGATTTAATTCAAATGGATTTATAAAAATTAAATTTAAGTTTACATTTAAATTGTTAATCTACCATTTTACCAGCTCCAAACTGCCTATAATCTGCCATTTTATAATTTATCATATTCGTTGATTTTATAATCATGTCACTAACATATCTTTTTATTGTAGGTCGTTTCCATTAATTTGAAACATCATCGGATCATTTTGTAGTTGTGAACCATCTTCATTTGAACAGGTGTGTTGTTCCTATTTTTATTCTGTATAATATGTTGCCTAAAAAATATTTATCAGGATCTGAAAAAAGAAAAAAAAAGAAAATTAGATGAACAATTTATAAAGACGCAAAAAGGTGCTTTAAATAAATTTTTTTAAACAGTCTAGTCATTCTAATGTGTCCGAGGATATTAATGAGACTAGTTGTGAACAAATTGAAAAAATTCCAGAGGATGAGAATATAGACGATCAATATACCGTAGATGAGTCTTTTGTAGATATATATGATCCTAAAAATTGAAATTATCTTGATAACAAAACTAAAGAATTATTAGTTGAAAAGGGGCCTATACGTGAATTAATTATTGTCTTTCCTTTCCTTTGGATAAATTTTCTAGACATTTTTCTGATTTTTATTATTCAAAAAAGATGAACAATGGCGAAACTAGGGATAGAAAATGGTTAATTTACTCAAAAACGGTTGACAGAGTATATTGCTTTTGTTGTAAGTTTCTAGAAAAAGTTACAGTTTGTTAGCAAATGATGAAACAAATAATTGGAAGCATCTTAGTCAAAATTTAAAAAGTTATGAGCTAAGTGAAGAACACATAACTAATATGAATATTTGGTCCGAATTAAAAAATAGGTTAGCTAATAATCAAACAATTGATAAAGAACATCAAAAAGAAATTAATATTGAGAAAGAGCGTTGGAGGCTAGTTTTAAAAAGAATAATTTATGTTGTTAAGTGCTTAGCTAAGAACAATTTGGCTTTTCAAGGTTCTAATGAGAAACTTTATCAAGATAATAATTTTTTTTTATTTGGGATTGATTGAGATGATTACTGAATGGGGAAAGGGAGTCGGCTTGGCAGAGTGGAAAAATTTTCTACTTCTGCACATATAATGACGGTGCTACCCTTTCTGTCTTTCCTGCTTTTCATTATACAAAGGGTTGAAATGGTAATTTTCAAAACAAAAACACACCATCTCCCCTCTGCGGCCTGCAATCGAGAATGGACCACGGCTGCCCACCTTCTCCTGCAGCGTCATACGCTTCACCGGATCCGCCACCAGCTCCGCCGCCGCCACACCAGTGTCGAAGAAGGTCAGGTTCGCCAGCCCCGGGTTCGCGTCCAGCTGCCACTAACTCTCACCACACTCAACCTCATCCTTCACGTACGACGTGGAGATCAGGCTGTTGGATCGCTAGCAAAGCGCCTGGAAAATCGATTTCAAATCTTGCAGAAATTAAATGGCATTCTGCTCCTGACAGACGCCTTAGGGTTCATCTAGACTAGGTTTAGAAGAAAATTGTTCCATATAATTCTAACTAGTTGCTTTTCCCCACATAAACAAAACTTGTTGAACAATTCAGAGTTTCAGACTGATCATATTTGGAGCGGATTCATGTCAGATCTTGGCTAAGACCTCATGAGTTGAGCCCTTTGGGCTTTGCAGTTTGGACGGCTGGTTTCGATGCTGATTACGCCAATTGGGAACTGTTTGTGCATTTGCGCGGAATGCGGTTTTTACCGGCCGGAGAAAATGGGGGATGTGTTTCCACCTCTGCTCGGAGCAGTAATTCCGTTGGACATTCTGACCAGGGTCCTTCGTCGTGGCACGGGTGTCGGGGAAGCAGGAGGGATGTCATTGCGGCGCAGGACTTGCGCTCTATACCCAATCGAACCTGGGGCTGGCGAACCTGACCTTCTTCGACACTGGTGTGGCGGCAGCGGAGCTGGTGGCGGATCCGGTGAAGCGTATGACGCTGCAGGAGAAGGTGGGAAGCCGTGGTCCATTCTCGTCTGCAGGCCGCAGAGGGGAGATGGTGTGTTGGACACTGGTGTGGCGGCGGCGGAGCTGGTGGCGGATCCGGTGAAGCGTATGACGCTGCAGGAGAAGGTGGGCAGCCGTGGTCCATTCTCGATTGCAGGCCGCAGAGGGGAGATGGTGTGTTTTTGTTTTGAAAATTACCATTTCAACCCTTTGTATAATGAAAAGCAGGAAAGACAGAAAGGGTAGCACCGTCATTATATGTGCAGAAGTAGAAAATTTTTCCACTCTGCCAAGCAGACTCCCTTTCCCCTTACTGAATTTGATGTGATAATGCAAGATCATCATGTTAGACGTATTCAAAATAGTGAAATGCATTATCATTATCTTGGTCATAAAATTCAAAATGAGTTAATTTCTATGCTCGCTAATTGTGTGAGAAGTTCTATGTTAAAAATTTCTAAACAGGCAAAATATTTTTCAATAATTCTTGATTGTACCCCAGACGTGAGTCATCAAGAGCAAATGACTCTATTAGTTCGATGTGTTAATGTATCGAGTTTAAAAATAAAAATAGAAGAATACTTTTTAACATTTTTAGGGGTTGATGATACTTCCGGACTAGGACTGTTTAATGAATTGCTTAACACACTTAAATTACTTTATCTTAATGTCAATGATGCAAGGGGTCAAGGGTATGATAATGGATCTAATATGAAGGGAAAACATCAAGGAGTTCAAAACCGGTTATTAGAAGTGAATCCTAGGGCTTTATATATGCCTTGTGCATGCCATAGTTTAAACCTTACCCTTTGTGACATGGCACAATCTTGTATCATTGGAGTTGTGCAACGTATATTTATTTTATTTTCAGGTTCTACTAAAAGATGGAAGATCTTACTTGATAATGTTCCAAATTTAACAGTGAAATCTTTATCAAATACTCGTTGGGAAAGCCGCATCAAAAGTGTTAAAGCTATAAGATTTCAAGCACCCCAATTAAGAATTGCTTTATCTGAATTATATGATATTTGTGATGATGCTAAATCAAAGAGTGAAGCTGATTGTTTAGTTAACATGCTTGAAACCTTTGAATTTTTGCTTGGTATGGTTATATGGTATGATATTTTATTTGTTATTAACTCAGTTAGTAAAATATTACAATCGTCATCTATGTGTGTTGGAAATGCTATTCAACAATTAGAAAGTATGATGTCATTTTTTGAAAATTATAGAATAGATGGATTTGAAACTAGTTTGAATATTGCAAGAAAAATTGCATCTCACATGGATGTGGAACCAAAGTTTCTAACTAGGCGTTCCAAATTTAGGAAAAAATCTTTTGATGAGAATGACAATGAAGAAGATATTCAATCATCTGAGGAGTCTTTTCGGATAAATTATTTTTTAGTTGTAATAGATATAGCTATAACTTCATTAAAAAATATATTTGAGAATTTGAAGACTTTTGAAAGTATTTTTGGATTTTTGTTTGATGCAAAAAGTTTAAATTCATTGACTCATAATGAACTTAGAGAATGTTGCTTGAAATTTCATACAACCTTTGCTCATGAGAATGCAACTGATGTGGATTTAGATGATTTATATTCAGAATTGAAAGTGTTGCAAGTAACTTTACCCGGTGATTGTATATCATCTCTTAAAATACTTGAATTTGTTAAAGTTGCTGATTGTTATCCGAATGTTATGATTGCATATCGAATTTTATTAACTGTGCCTGTTACCGTAGCATCTGCTGAAAGAAGTTTTTCAAAATTAAAGTTATTGAAAACATATTTAAGATCATCAATGTCACAAGAGAGGCTAAATGACTTAGGTATTTTATCAATTGAAAAGGACATGTTAGATAATATTGACTATGATACTCTAGTTAGTGATTTTGCTTCAAAAAATGCTCGAAGAAATATTTTTCATTGCAGGTAAAGATAATGAGACATCCTTTCTTGAGGTGAAGAGAAGACAAAATGATGTTATTAATAAATCACACTTTGTATCATGTTTAGAAGTTGTATATATTTGTTTTAATATGTATATAGAAGTTACGTTAAATTTTATGTTACATGGGGCCCAAATTTTTTTTTCGCCCAGAACCCTGAAATTGTCAAGAACAGCCCTGCGTCCAATTCACCATCGAGTACACAATAACCGTAATAGTAAATAATGTAATTGATCAGTGTTGTTAAGGTGGTTGGTCTTTGGTAAAAAATTAAAGTCATCATAACTTTTGTATCAAGTTTAATTTTTCAATAAAAAAATTGATTATATTATGGATGTGAATGTAGCCCTCTAGGTCCTAAGCGCTGTGCTTAAGGCCCACGCCACATCTACATAAAAGTATAAAACAACATTAATAACATAGTCTTAGATAAAATTTAGACAACATTTTGACTAATAAGAGGCATTAGAAGTAAATTTGAGTTAAGGTGCATTTGGTTTTGGACATTCCACGAAATTAATAACAATATCAAAAATAAAAATTAGGAAAAAGTATAAAATAAGGGTACGTACTCTCTCCATTTTGAGTTGAGGGGTTGTTGTATAACAATTAAATTTATTATTACAGTTATAATTACTGCTTACAAATTATAATTAGAAATCTAATTAAAACAACATTGTTTTTTTATATTTTTCATTCAATTTTCTTTTTATTTTTTTCAAATCTATCTCCTTTTCTTACCGAGAATTTTAAAATTTCTATTTCGTTAGGTGCTTAAAATTGAATAAAAAATATAACAAATGATGTTGTTTTAGTTAGGTGCTTATATATATTTTATAAATAGTAAATATATAACGTAACTATAAATTCAATTAGTATGCAACAACTCCTAAATTAAAAATGATCAATTTTAAAATTGAAAAGTAATGATCGAGATTTTTAAAATGGGGATAGTACGTACCTTATTTTGTACTTATATAAATTGGAATCGGTTGATTTTTTTGTTACATATTATTTAAAAATTGACTTTTCATCATCAACTGATAGTCATTAATTGTTTAGGAAATTACTACAAGAAATATATCTTGAAGATTACAAGAAGAAAGTTGACTGTGTGACATAACGGTAAAGGAAATCAACATATTGTCTACACCCTCCGTCCTCTGATATAGTATGTCGTTTAAGATTAATTTGAGTAAATTAAAATGAAATTAATGTTAGTGGTTGAACAAATTTAATAAGTAAGTATTTAATATTTTTTCAACAAAATTCAAGAAAAAAGTAAAATTGATAGATAATTATAGGTGAAGAATGTATTTTTTATTGTTTATGATAATGAAGTGATTAATGTTTGACATTTTAAGGTATTTTTTGATATTAAATACACATTGAAAATCGTTAAGTGAAAAATAAAAATAGATTAAAAAAATTCGATTAAGTGGCATGTAAAAGCGGACAGAGGAAGTACATATTTGGCAACACAACAACCACAAAAATTTATAAACAAAAAATTATAATTTTCTAAAAAGTAAAGGTAATAGAGCGAGAGAGGCCTATAAAGAAAAATAAATAAATAATATTTTGAGATTTATGACATTTAACCTAAAGACGATGCGTACTTTTCTGTCCAACGCACTTTATGCAGGTTAAAATGAAAAATGGTGACAAAACTTGTGTCAAACTTTTATTAAACAAATAAGTATAAATTCAAATAATCAGTATTACGATCAAATCGATAATGACAAAGCTAAACATTCTGTTATTGACTTAGGACGATGATTAGTATAGATCAAATAGATCATAAAGTAGTAATGTTGTTACATGACGAACTCCAGCCCATGAAATTAAATATTGTGTTGGAAGCATCAACTGGTTTGACTTTGGAAGTTTTCCAAATTCATTTTATCATCATTATTATAGTTTGAGCTTTTTAATTAAAAGGTGGCTTGCTCTGGAATCTCCTTGCTCCCCACAACACCTTTCTGTTTCTAATTCCCCAAATATCCCTCTATTTAAGCTGCTTTTCATCTCCTCCATTTCAATCTGATCACCAGGAAAATCTTGAGTTGGGTACAAATACTACTATCTCCTTAAGTATCCCTAGCTTCATTATCTGACAAATTATACATATATGGTTTTAGATAGACGAAAAGGGAAAAACAATTCAGGAGATTTCCATATGGCGAATTTCTCAAAAGCGGCTAGAACGCTGATGGAGGAAGATTTGATGGGATTGCCTCGCGGATTTCGGTTCCATCCCACTGATGAAGAAATAGTCATCCATTATTTGATACCTAAAGTGATGAATAGCAACTTCAGTACCGCTGCCATCGGTCAAGCTGATTTCAACAAGTGCGAGCCATGGGACTTACCAAGTAAGAAATTAGCCTTATCCATTGCCCTTCGCGCATTTGAAAGAAAAAAAATCATAGTGACGATCTTCTAAATTAAATTTATTTTTTCATAGTCATTTATTTGCAATCTGCATACTAAAAACCGGTTTGGAAATTTGTATTTTTGCAGAGATTGCAAACATGGGGGAGACCGAACGATACTATTACAGCCAGAGGGACAGAAAGTATCCAAGTGGGCTGAGAACCAACCGGGCGACTAAAGCCGGGTACTGGAAGGCAACCGGAAAGGACAAGGAAATTTACGAAGGGACCGGGAGCCAAAGGGAGTTGGTTGGGATGAAGAAGACTTTAGTCTTCTACACAGGAAGGGCTCCAAGGGGAGAGAAGACCAATTGGGTCATGCATGAGTACAGACTCCAACCCCATTTCAGCAGCTCCATGATCCCAAAGGTGATCAATATTATTTCTTGCTAATTAAATCTTAATTCCATTTGCAGATCGAGTCATTTCAGTACCTTCGATTATTATTATCGTCCGAAAATTATTTTACAGATGTTATTTTTTATAATTCCAAAATGTTCAGTCCATCCTTTAAAAGTTTCCGATCACCTTTACATCATCATTTATGGATCATGAATTTGTTGAGTCTTCATCTCCTTTTTGTATCTTGCCTTTCCTTTAATCCCCACCTTTGACAGATCTCTTTATCTTAGGATTTGTTTATGTTTTTCTTTAAGGTGGCCCTTCCCCTCCTCCTCTCCCTGGTTGCCTTTATTAATGCATTTCAACAATTCTTCTCAAGCGTACTAAAACACTTGTTTACTCAAAATAAGATTCCTCCACCGCAGAATAACAGCCTAGCTAGCTAGCTACTTCCTTTAAGCCTTCATATCTAAATTAAACCAGATGCTTATGTATGCATGTACACTGTATGTGAGTCAAGTTCTGTCTCATTTTCTATTCATTGAACTGGTTAGCTAATTAATCAGATGGTTAACTGTATTGTAATCTATGAAAGGAATCTTTTAAATGTACTTAATTACTAATGCAAGAGTTCTTGTTAAATTATTTGCAGAATGATGGGTGGGTGGTATCCAGAGTTTTCCACAAGAATAACAACTCTGGTGGTTCTGGCAGCGGCATGCATGAGAAAACATACAGTGATGATAATAGTGATTCATTTTCACTGGTGCCAAAGGCAGACTCATTCTCCACCGATCAACTCTTCAGGGAGGACTTCAAATCAATTCCACCTCTCGTCGACCTTTCAGCACTTCCTCCTCATCCGCCACATTCAAACGCATCCCAACTTATTAAAGACCTAAAGCCGATGATATCACATGACTGCAGCTTCCAGCAACCTCACACCGACGCCAACATGTGGCCTCCCACCGATGCCTATGATTATGACCAGCTAATCTACTCCGATATTCCCTCTTACGACTACCCTTCATTTTCCACAACATTGCTCCAAAGTCCTGACCCTTTCGGATATGAACAACCTGAGGATGAGAGTAATAATGTTGTTGGGGCATTGGAGGGGAACGAGCGCAAACCGGGCTCGCCACAGTGTGCAACTTCTGCTGAGATCTCGTCCCATGATCAGGTGTACGATAATGAGGTGATGAGCTTCTTCCATCGAAGAATCTAGGCTCAATGCCAGACCTGTCCACATCGTATGAATATCCATATTGTGTCTCATAAAGACCTATGTAAAATACCAACAAAGTACTTAATTTTGTCGTTTTCTTGTAGTATACGGTGAATATGTACTTACAAAAAAGAATATGATCAAAAATAATTTACTATTTTGTATACATGTACATACATATATTGTTATATACCATTTGTTTGGTCGTGAAATTAATTCTTTCTTGGTCCAAACTAAACATGTTTGATGGATATATGTGTGTTGATAATTCCAGTTAATTAATAATAGAAAACAGTAAAGAGCACACAAGATTTAACAAGGATCGGCAATGTGCGTAGCTATATCATTGGGAGCAAAAAGCGGTTATATAGTATTTGGAGTGTCGTCTCTATAGATTAGGGTTATAATCACATAATATATAATAATAACTGTAGGTAAAGATTAACAAAATCACTCATGTACCGTACTGCATGGCTTTGCCCCCGCAACTCTAAGTCCACTTAATCATGGCTTGCAACTACTAGCCTTACTTAAGCGATATCTACTGAGATTCAACTCTGTGTCGCTCTCGCTCCATTCCGAAATCAACCCTTTATCAGTATATGAGCGATACTCATGAACAAATGTCCAGCTTAGCCAATATCCTGCTTTCTAGGAGAGATAAAATGATGGGGTATCTCACACTTCAAATTGGCTTGGAGGTTCTTGCTCTTAAGTATAGTAGCTATGGATATTCAACATATCCAAACAATGCTTGAACTTGTCTGTAGTAACTAGCTTGGTCAAAAACTTCATCTCCTCTACATTCACTCATACATATATCTTTCTCATTGCTAGGGACAACTCCCTAAAAGATAACCAAATCCTCACTAATGATGTGTTAAGTGCAAAGAGACTATGTCTCAAAGTCCAATCTGTTTAGATCCTTCATTGGTGTAGGGTCTCCCTCCATCTTTGACCAGATTGTAGCTCTGCAAATCATTTGTACTTGAGGTATTATATGCTGAAATAAAACTATCAACTTTCTCTGTTGAGGTAGGGCTCTGTTCCAAATCTAAGTGCATCTTCTCTTCATTCTACTGCAACATGGACTATTTATCAATGACTACATCTCTACTGATCACCAACTTCTTTGCAACCAGATCCCAAAACTTTTATCTTTTGACACCCTTCTTATATCTTAGAAAGATGCATTTCTTGAATTTCGCATCAAGTTTTGATCTCTCATCACTAGGTACATGCACATAAGCATGGAAATCAAAAATTCGTAAGTGATCCAAACTGATTGGATTACCTACCCATATTGTACCTCTTATGCAACTTTTCCTCTCAATAATGCTCGTGTTGATCTCTATTGATAACGTAGCATGCCATACTCACAGTCTCTGCCCAAAAGATTTTAGGAAGTCCCGCATTTAATCTCAAAAATCTCGCCCTTTAAGTTAAAGTCCTGTTCAACCTTTCTACAACATCATTCTACTGTGCTGCCTTGTGAACTATAAAGTGTCTCTGAATTCTATTCTCCTCGTAGAATTTTAGAAACTGTGAATTTGTATGCTCTGTGTCATTATCTTACCTCAAAACTTAATCATTTTGCCTTTTGGTTCTCCATATCAGCTTTCGATAACTTGAACTTGTCAAAAAGATCAAATTTTTATTTGAAGAAATATACCTAAACTTTCCTAAAACAATAGTCAGTAAAAGTGACATAATACACAGATCCACCAATTGATGCTTTTTTGACAGGGCCCCATAAATAAGAATGCACATAATCAGAATCCCTTCAGTTGTGTGTTTTTCAGTTTTGAAACATGAACACAAACAAACGAAATTCAAGCTTGCAACTTTTAACACCACTCAATAGATTCCTTTTATGCAATTCGGTCATATATACCACGTTCACTAAAATGACCAAGACGCACATGACTTAACAACTTTGTACTATCATCACATGACTTAACAAAATGAACTTTACTTACAACTGTACTCTCTAATAGTTTATAGATATTTCTTGCAATCATCTTTCTTGTCATCATAGTCAATACATTTGAACAACTCTAATGATTTCCCTATCCTCATCAGCCTTACTGATAAACCATTCTTAATGCAAAGTTCCCAAGGAAATCAGATTCTTCTTCAACTCAGGTACATGTCTAACTTCACACAGTGTTTTCACTATCTTATTATGCATCACAATTATGATCTCACCAATACCAATAAGATTGTAGTATCTTTCATCACCTAGATAGAATGAACCAGAACTAGTTGATCTTTATGTGGAGAACCACTCCCTGTTAGGTGTAATATGATAAGAGCATTCCGAATCAATAATCCAAGCATCCACGAACTGAGTAGCTAAAACTGAAAGCATGTCGCCATCATTGCAATCAGAATCATTTTGCATGTGTCACATTCACATAATTTAAGGATTAGCCATCAGTAAGCTTCTTCTACGGTTGATAGCCCCTCTTCACATGTCTCGACTCCTTGCACTTGTAGCAAATAATCGTCTTTTTGTCTATTGATTTGATATGTATTTTCATTTTTCATAACCATCCTTCTCAAATTTTCTTCCACAGTCCTGACTGCTCTCTTGTCGTACAAACTGTCAACTTATGAATAATTCTCCGCTACATTCTACTTTTACTGGTGTTAAGCTAATAAAATTAAAGTAATCTCATCAACTTTGATAGTTTTTTATGTAAGTGTGATCACCATATGTTCATAAGAAGGGGGCAACGAACAAAGTAAGATCACTGTTGTGTCTTCATCCTCAATCTCCACCTCAAGCTGTGTGAGATTCGTGATGATTTGATTGATGACGCCATTCATGTGCTGAGCCAAATCACTCATTTCCTTCATCTTCAGCCCACATAGCCTCTCCTTCAGATATAGTTTATTTGTAAGGGATTTCGATATAAAATGAGATTCCAACTTCTTTCATATCTCTTCTGGAGATGACAAACTCATCATGTGATACATGACCTCGTCCGTCAAACAAAGTCGTTTCGTTCCTGCTGCTCGCTACTACAAATCCTTCGAATTTTCATTCTTCATCGATTCAGACTTTATAGATTGCAAAAGCTTCAAAATCCATTGTTGCGCTAATAGATTCTTCACCATTTTCGGTCACAGTCCAAAATTATCATGACCATTGAACTTGACAACTTCAAATTTGATACTTGATGTAGCCATCTCAACTTTACTCTGATATCAATTATTGGGAATTCAAGCTAATTAACAAGAGAAAATAGTAAAGTGCACAATGAGGTTCGGGGTGTGTCTGCGTCATTCGGAGCAAAGAGCGGTTGTATATTATTCAGATTGTCATCTCTACGAATTAGGGTTACAATACAATATATATAATAATAACCTTAAATACAAATGTACTAAATCACTCATGTACCGCACTGCAGAGCTTTAATTACTCCCGCAATCACAATTCCATTTATCCTGATCCGCAACTATTACCCTTACTGTCATGATCTACTGAGATACCTTATATCGTTGTCGCTCTCCGCTACACTCCGACATCAGTCCTTTATCAGTATATGAACTATACCCAACAATTTATGTGTCCACAATTTTTCCTCGCACTTAAACCTAATTAATTTAGTACTACAATATATGAATGAATTTGTTCAAGAATGATCCTATTAGTTCAGCTAACGTGCGAGATGGCAAAAATTATAGACAATGTTAAATACTCACATATATTATCTCATTAATAAAGTCTCAGCACACTTGATAAAAAAAATACGTTTTGATAGCGAAAAAGAATGACCCTATATATATAATGATTAGCATGCTAAATTGACAGACATCTCACTGGTTTTTATCGACATGATGCAGATTGTTCCATTTTAAAAACCTTATTATACAAATATTTAAATTAAACAGTGTGTCACATTATTAACACTTTCATTGCGTAATTTTAAAAGCTTATCTTGTTGCAATGTGGCATTCGTACATGTTGATGAATTCAGTATATAAGTATTATATTTTTTATAAAAAAAAAACCTTAAAAGCGGCTCCGAACTATATCGTCATTTATCCCATTACGATCAGAACTATCTAAATGTTCAAAAATAGATTAAAAAAAATTTTGAACTGGTATTTTAAATTAAAATTAATATTCGTATTCTTTAACTAATATTATTATATTACTTATATTCTTGTGCTAAAACTACATTGTTTTGTCATCAATTAAATAATATCGTTTTGTTTACACAAAGAAATTCATAAACTTTATATTAAACTGACTCTATTATTGAACAAATTTGATAAGATTATTATATTACTTATATTCTTGTGCTAAAACTACATTGTTTTGTCATCAATTAAATAATATCGTTTTGTTTACACAAAGAAATTCATAAACTTTATATTAAACTGACTCTATTATTCAACAAATTTGATAAGATTAATTATATTTAATGAATTAAACACAATGTGTCATTTTAAATTATGAAAAAAAAATCTTATTTTTGGACATTTAGATAATTCTGACCGTAATTAGATAAATGACGATAGTTCGAAACCCTATTTAAAATTTTTTCCTTAAAAAAATTTAAGTGATTTGTGTCCACTACGTAAGGCATAGAGTATTTAAATATTCTCATATAACATGATCTTTTACTTTTTTTTAATATTCCACATACATCTCCATTTACATGGTAGACAATAATTCACGTAAAAAAATTCTCGAATTTTATGTCCGAGATTTGAAGCAAAATAAATGATATATAATGTGACATCCTATATATACATGGTACCTAGACGACATAGCTTGGATGATATATATGTGCTAATAGATCCACCTGGTTCTTTGAAGCCATTTTTTTCAATCTGTCATTTTTCAAGCTGATCAACTCTTTGATGATATACTCGCTAACCAAATATTGGCAACTAAAACTAAGCAGTTGAGATCATTGTGTTGTCAGACTACATCCAATTAATCTTCTAACTGCTGATTCAAATATTGTTTAGTGGATATACAGCTTTTTTTTTTTTTTAATTTGTAACCAATGCGTGAAAACTACTTCAAGCAGGCTAAAACTAGACAGGTCACTTACAATGAAATTGCTTGCACCTTAATTAAGGTTGAAGGAGAAAGGTGTGTGTATTATATTGAATTAAAGATAATTAAACAAGCTACCGCTGCTTACCTTAATTAACTTTGTTGTCTGAATAATGTTTATTTGTTTCAGCCAATCATGAACCACATGCTGTGTTGTCTATTTTTATGTACCTCAACCTGATCATATCATAGCTGCAGATTGATCATTTTTAATTTGATTGTTTGTAATAATTCTTAAACTATATATTGACCAAATGGCGATAGATGAAGAAAAAAGAAGCAAACCTTTATTTTGTTGCAATATTATATATTTTTCTTTCATTATAGCCAAATCGAAGAATCATTTTCATTGGTGTGCATTAATGTCAAACTTGCAGGGAAGATCTCTTTTTTCTCATTGTCGATGGATCTGTGGACGCAGGAGCTTGCTTTAGGTTTCCACCTCAACTGACTCATCAATGAGTTTGATAATCTGATTATCTACATTTGGGGTATAATAAGTCTTTTGATGTATTCGTCATTCATTCTACTCAGGCCATTTCTTCCACTGTCACCATTGATCGATGTGGCTGTTGTTTTATACATTATTTATCGCCCGCAATAATCAGCTACCAGTGGAAGTTTTCAGACTAGTAGCAGTTGCTGTGGTCAGCTAGCTCTTGGTATTGTCCTCCCGATGGAGTCTTAATTAGTAGAAGAAGTCAGTCTTTTCCGCAAGTCCAGATATAATCTCTTCCAGCTATATATGTACGCGTATCAACCGCGTACGTAAATACATAAACATAAATAATACGATATAGAAACTGCAACTGCATACCTACACCGCCACCAATAAGACCTATATATAATATTAGGGGTCATAAAAATATGAGTGATTGTTGACTTACCGCAACTGCGCATTCTCCATAATTGTAAGTAGAGTGCGCCAGTGGAGCATCCATCAAGAAAAAAATGAGAGACGGTGAGACATGTGTACATGAATATAAATACGATGAGAGGATCAGAAACCTTCGGCGAACTTAATGGATGAAAACATGGAAGCTTCCAAATAAAAGGCTGTCGTCCACCCGTCTCCTGATATCAAGATGACCTATTTAACGCAGCTTAAACCCTAAGTTTCTGTCACTTGGAGGAGTTATTGCTTGCTGGCATTTTATTCTCTATTTTCAACTCTTCCATGTCAGTTTGTCAATTGGGTTTGAAAACAGACATACGAGTCCTGTGAGTTATGCTAAATTAAAATAAAATACAGATTAACATGTTGTCCTCAGATTAACTTTATTTGACGATCAATTGTGCGCTTTCATATCAAGTTGTCCTCAGATAGCTTGTGCATGGAAAATCACACCTTCATACTAACTTGTACACCTATACTATCATTGATAGAACTATCCTTAGACTATCATATGTAAATAAATTTATATACATAGGTTCATTGGTAAGTAGTAAGTTCATGGTTGAACCACAGAGATTGAGTTCGTAACACATTAGTAATTTGACAATTGATAAATAAAAGACTCAAAAAATATGCGGGCTTTAGTTTAAAAAGATTGGTTGCTTCAATTGACTAGTCATACAAAATTACTCCTACTCTACATTCATCATATCCTTATGTTAATGATATGAATCATATATGTATAAAATGTTTTAATTAGATTGTCATCCTAGCAACGATACGTAGTTGAGCTACCGCGGTAGGGATTTAAATCTAAGTTATCAACTCACGCAAAACTTAAAGTATGTTTACTTTATTTGCTACTCGTTTAGTTGGTATTGGCCCGAGCCTTCACAGCTAAATCAATGCTTAAAATTCATACAACAACACACTACATTCATTAACTTTTGTCATGAAACAACGCAAACAATCAGATTTAAGCACAGTAAGCATGTCACCATTAAAAAAATTTATAAGGAATAAATATCTCACAACAAATATCATGAGTTACATCACTCAAACTATATAAGAGATTTAGTCACTAAAGGCAAACAAGTGTAGACTTGGATCGTCACAAGTAAAGATATGTACGAACAACCTTTACAAAATTACTAGGGATCTACTTTCGAATGAGATCTCTTCTGTTCTCTATTGCTCCTTTGAAGATAATCGTGTTGAAGATTGATAGCACCGAACACTAGCATCCTTAGGCACGAAATTGAAGCACACTTGAGAGGCGTGTACGCACACCTTTTAAGCTCTCTTGAACTCTCTTTAAATAGGAACAAAGTAGCTCAGAGTACGTTCAAGCAACGAACTTGTGTTGATCTCTAATAATATCTTTAGCATATTATGATCGAAGTTGCATTTATCAGCTTTTGAAAATCAAAATCAGATTTGTACATCAAAATAGGAACTAAATCTGTCTAGCGAATTTGCCAGCTCTTCTGGTAGAGATCCATTGAGAATTAGGCTCTCATTCCTTATAGAAACATGTAGATAATTATCTGAATTTTCTATAGTCATTTTAAATGTTTGAATCGGACATTTAGTGTGAAAGTTACTCTCCTCGAAAGTTGAAAATTTTTGTAAATCGAATTCGAAAACTTTTATTTATCATGCGCACGTGTCATTTAAGTATCGCGCGCATAGCTATCGCTGATAGGACTGTCGTTGAGCTCTCCTATGCAAATAAATTTATAATACTTGTACTCACTAGCTAGTAGTAAGTTCAGTGTCGATCTATGAAGACTGAGTTCCTGACACGTCAGTAACTGACAATTGACACATAAAAAGACTCAAATTATATTACGGGGGTTAGAATTACAATGGTGACTGTAGTTACTTCGACCTGCATACTAAGTAAACATATAATTAAAATAAACATGTAGTTCGGGTGACTTAACTTGTGAGATTGTTGACCATTGATGTTAAAGATGAAATTTTATTTATGCATTAATATTGGATTCAGCAAAATATGCATCTCATATTTCAGAGTGTAAACAATTTCTCTTATTCTACATTCATCATACCTTTTAGCCAGTGATATAAATTATATATATTGAACTTGCTCTAGTAGGTCGTCAATCTAGCAAAAAAAACGTAGTTTTGATATTGTGATAGAGAATTCAGATAAATTTATGTTACTTTGATAGAACTTAGGATATGTTACTACATATGTTCTATCTAATTGATATTGGTTTTCTCTCTCACAATTAGATCTAAGCGCTTATACTTCATGCAATGAGGCACTACATACATTATTTTGTCATGCAAGTTAATGCAATCATTCAGATTCATTGCAATAATGATATCAACATAAACAGAATTTATAAGATCTCACAACAATCATCACATTTTGATTGAACTTAGAAAAGTGAAGTTTTAATAAAATACAAAGTTCAAAGTTTAGTATGCATAGTATAAGTTTTATAGTATAATGTATAATGTTCAAATACAAGTATAAAGTACAAATCTCAAAGTATAAATTTAAGTATAAAGTTCAAGCAATAAATTCAAGCCTCGGTGTTTGGTGCTAAAGTACAAAGTTCAAGCAAAATAAAACTTTGAACTATACAGCCTTAAAGTACAAATTTAAAATTCAACCACTGAAGATTGAACTTTGAAATTTGGACTTTTAACAAAGTACAAAGTTTAGTGTGCATATTATAAGTTTTATAGTGTAAAGTACAATATTTAGATTCAAGTATAAAGTGCAAAGTTCAAAGAATAAAGTTCAAAGCTAAGTATGAAGTTCCGGCTATGAACTTGGAACTCGTACGTCAGTCCTCGCTTTGTATATTATTATTTCAGTTTTATTGTGATGTTGTACTTTAAAATATAAAAATATATTTTATACTTTTGTAGATTTCAAACCAGCCAAATCAAACGGCTTGTGGGTGGATATTATGTCATGCTACTTACATATGACATAATATCTAATATGACACAGTCTTTAGGATATTATATAAAAGATCTTCAAGATGTAAGTAAAGTTTTAATTAAATAATGTGTTACTTAACTATGTTAATATTTTCTTATCACTACATGTAGGTTTTTCTATTCAGTGATCGATCATATACTGAAACTCAAATATTGAAAGTTCAAGATGTGGTGGCTCAAACATTTCTAGTATATCACCAACAAGCTTCTGGAGATCTTTGATAGCTCAAAACTTTCATGAAATACTTATATGGAATTTAAATTCTAAAATATTTTATTTTATTTGTAATTATATTTAAAATGTCTCTATATTTTATTATTTTTAATTAATATATTTACAAAATTTTTGTTTATTATAAATAAGCAATTGATAATTAATATTAGAAATTCAGATTTATAATATTTTTATTATATTCAATTAAAAATAAATATTATAATTTTGAAATTAATTTCTCATAAAACAAAACCACTCAGATCAAAAATGTTATTTTTGATATAAACGCTTTATATTAGTCTAATAATAGACGACGCTTTTAAAGTCAAAATATTGTGTATTGTGGGACCTTATACAGTGTTTTCTACCTTAAAGCTTTGTCTATAATGGTATCTTAATGCAGTGCTTGGCATGTGAAAACATCGTTTATTATGAGATTATGCATGAAGCTTTTGACAATAACGTACATAGTTTTATTTTAAAGGAGGGTTAAGAACTTGAACTTTATACGGCGGTTGCTTATACGTTGCTTTTAAAATGCCGTATAAAGTTTAAGTAAAATGCCGCAAAAGATTCCTACTCACAGAGGGTATCTTAATTAACTTTGTACTTTTATCTTAAAAGTACTAAGTTCAAGGTTCGGCTTTTGGTGCTAAAGTACACAGTTCAAGCTGTAAAACTTAAAACTTTAGAATTAAGGCACAAAGTTCAGGGTCTTGTGTTCTAAGTAAATTAACGTTATATTGATTAAAATTTATACTTTAAGCCTAAAAGTACAAAGGTCAAAGGGAGACCAGCTTAAACTTTATAGTTTAAACTTTGTACTTTAACCCTTCTGAAACTTTGCTAGTAATAAAATACAACGCGCATACTTCAAATTTCAAAGTTTTACATCTAGTGAAATACCTTGAGGTACAAAGTTCGAGGTTTGATGCTAAAGTCCAAAGTTCGCGCTATAAAACCTTGAATTTTTGGCGTTAAAGGATCAATTTCAGGGTTCAATGTTCAGTGCTAAAGTACAAAGTTCAAGCTATAAAACTTTGAACTCCAGTCTTAAAGTACAAAGTTCAAGACCTTGTGTTCTAAATAAAATGAACTATGTACTTTAACATTTATTATTGAACTTTAGTTTGAAAATCAAATATTGAAATTTTAGTGTCTAATTTTAAGTAAGTCACATTTTGAACTGACATTTAAAAGTGACTGACTAAAATATTCCTATCATCTGATACCATCATACCTGACATTTAAAAGTGACTGAAATATAAAACTAGGAATAGTGACTAAAATTTCTTACTTACCCCATCACGACTTACACTCGTCATGACACAAACGCATCAATCAGAAACACAAACTCACTTATTCCAATTGACTTTGAACTTTGATATTTGAACTTTTAATCTTTATCTTTGAATTTAAAACTTAAACCTTCAAGTTAAACTTTATACTTTAGCAATTGTTGAGCTTTACTAGTGTCCATAGCTCATCATTCGCCTAGTGAAATTCTTTGAACTTTATACTTTATCTTTGAAGCTTATACTTCAAAGTTCTAAGTTCTACATCCAGGGAAATATCTTGAAATATGTAATTTTATCCTAAAAGTATGAAGTTCAATAATCGGTGTTCGGTGCTAAAGTACAAAGTTCAAGCTATAAAATTTTGAATTTTAGTCTTAAATTATAAAGTTTAGGGTCATGTACTCTAAGTAAAATGAATGTTGTACTTTATCACTTGTTGTTGAACTTTATGATTTTGACATCAGAAACATTATACATAAAACACACAAACTGAACTTTATACTTTAAGCCTAAGTGTGCAAAGTTTAAAGAAAGACCGGATTGAACTTTATAGTTTGAACTTCGTACTTTATCGCTTCTGAAACTTTGCTGATGATAAAGTATAAAGCTCATACTTCAAAGTTCAAAATTCAACATCTAGTGAAATACCTTGAAGTACAAAGTTTAGGGTTTGGTGCTAAAATACAAAGTTCAAGCTATAAAACTTTAAATTTTAGCCTTAAAGTACAAAATTCAGGGTCCAATGTTCATTGCTAAAGTACAATGTTTAAACTATAAAACTTTAGCCTTAAAATGCCAAGTTCAGGGTTCTATGTTATAAGTAAAATGAACGTTATACTCTAAGTTGTTCAGTGTCCAACATCAAAATATGAATGACGTTTGGACTTCGAACTAGTATATTTCACACTTTGATGTAAGATTTTGCACAATTAACTTTGTACTTTTTTAATTATTGTTTCCTGACCTTACGAAAATAACATATCAAATTTCAATAAACTCAAATTAAAAGGAAAGCAAATGTGAACAAAAAAAACTTAAAAACACAACATAACCGGCACAAAATAAAATACAAATGAAAGGACAAACAAAAGTATCGGGCTAAAAAGCAACACATCATGAAAGTTAAAGTTAAACTTTAAGAAAACACATAAGTTGTAAAAATAGAAAGAAAATGAAAATAGAGAAGTAGATGAAATGCGTATTTTGAAACCAAGACGGTAAGACAAGGTTTGAAAATTCAGAAATAAATTAACATCACAATGAAAACAATACAACATAGACAAATTTAAAATTTGAAAGGGTTGTGGGAGATGGATTTTGGGATGAGTGAATTCTTAAACTGGGTGAGAGGGAATGTGTAATCACGGAGTGATTTTGAATCTAGGAGTTTTAGAGATGAGTTTGTAAATCTGGAATTTTCGGTAGCTGGGTTTTGGAGAAAAGTGGGTTTTGTGATAGATGCTTGGGGAGAGAGGAGTGGATTTTGTGTGTGAAGTTTGAGTCGATTTTGGAATAGAGAAGTGGATTTCTTGTATGAAGGTTTGGGAGATGGGTTTTGGGAGAGAGAAATTGGACCACAAAGTTCAGGGTTCGTTGTTTAGTACTTAGGTACAAAGATCAAGTTATAAGACTTTAAATGCACTTGTTATTGAATTTTAGCCTTAAAGACAAATATTGAAATTTTAGTTTCTAATTTAAGTGATTGACATTTTGAACTGACATTAAAAAGTGACGGCCATTTAAAAGTGACTGACATTGATAAGTGATTGATTGAACTCATCTCATTCCACTCATCACATCATGATTGACATTTAAAAATGACTGACATGTAGAAGTATACTTTGAAATTTAATATTTGAACTTTTATTTTTTTAATTTTGAATTTAAAATTTAAACTTTAAAAGTATACTTTGTACTACCACCAGGGGTGTGGTATGGTGATAAAAAGGATGAGGGGTGAATCCTGACAATTCTCATGCCAGATTTCGAATCTCCTGGTGGTCGGGGTGTGTGCGTTTTAATTTATATTTAATAAATTAAAGAAAGTTATACTTTGTACTTTAGCATTATTGAACTTTACTAGTGTCTATATCTTATAATTGGCCTAGTGAAATTCTTTAAACTTTGTACTTTATCTTTAAAGCTCATACTTCAAAGTTTAAAGTTAAACATCGAGTGAAATACCTTGACCGTTGAGTTCAAGGTTCAGTATTTGGTGATAAAGTACAAAGTTCAAGCTATGAAACTTCAAACTTTATCCTTAAAATACAAAGTGCAGAGTCATATGTTCTTAGCAAAATGAACATTGTACTTTAGAAATTGTTGAACTGTATGATTTTGAGACGAGAAACATTATACTTAAAACACGTATACTTAATGTTATACTTTATAGTTTGAACCGTTTACTTTAGCACTTTTGAAATTTTACTATTGATAATTACAAAACTACTCGATCATACTTCAAAGTTCAATATGTAGTGAAATACCTTGAAGTACAAAGTTCAGGGATTTGTGCCAAAGTATAAAGTTCAGGCTATAAAACTTTAAATTTTAGTCTTAAAGTACAAAGTTCAGGACTTGGCGTTCAACGTTAAAGTACTATGTTCAAGCTATACAACTTCGAATTTTAGTCTGAATTTACAAAATTCAGGATTCTGTGTTCTAATAAGTAAAATGAACGTTGTACTTTGAGTTCCTATGTTCAGTGTCCAATGTCGAAATATGAATGACGGTTGGACTTCAAATTGTATATACTTCAAACTTTAATTGAGAAGACATTTCACAGTTAGCTTCGTACTTTTTTCATTTTTATTCATGACCTTAGAAATTTTTTATAAAAATACAGCTTACAAATTACACATTTTTTAAAAATAACAGATCAAATTTTAAAAAAAATTTAAAAAAGAAAAAGAATGTAGACTAAAACAACATAAAAATACATAACACAATACATATTACACAACACACAATACAACCAGCAAAAAAAACCCAACTATCAACAAATTTATAACACAAACAAAAGAAAAATGAAAAGAATTCGCTAAAAGGCAACACATCATGAAAATTACATTTGAACTTTAACAGACCATAAAAGTTGTAAAATAAGGAGAGGAAATGTAAACAGAGAATAAGCATGAATTTCAGGATGAAAAAATGGGGTGTGGAGAGATGTAATCGGAGAGTGGATTTTGAATCTGGATAGTTTTTGAGATGAGTTTCAAAACTTGGAATTTTTTGCAAGATGAGGTTTGGGAGAGACAAGTGAGTTTCATGTGTGAAGCTTGAGAGGGAGTTCTTGAGAGGAGAGAGAGAAGTGGGCTTCGTGTGTGAAGCTTGAGAGCTGGTTTAGGGAGAGACGTGGATTTCATATATAAAGTTTTGAGAGATGGGTTTTGGGAGAGACAAATGAGACCGCAACCCAACTATTCACCACATCTCCATAAATTACCACTCCACACTATCTTTTCCAAATCAAAAGAAGGGAAATGTTGGACCGTGTGTTCAACAGTACAAGATTAAGTGGTTCCCATAAGGTTCTCTACTCCCACATAATATGAGAGTTCTCAATTTATTTCTGCTCTCCCTTATCTATGAATGAACTGAATCTAATGAAAATCATATTGAATATATAAACTATGAACTGTTTGTATCCATTGATTTTGTATCATCAAATGAATCACGATTCATTTATTTTAATGTATATGTTATAATTCATTTATATTAGTATTACGACATTTAAATTAATTATTAAAGAACTCATGCCTTTATCTCCAAAAAAAATTATATAGTTATCCTTTCTCTCTACTTTCATCACTCTACATTATTCTTGATTTCCTTTTTCATTTTATTTTCTATGTACAATACAATCTTCGGCCAATTTTATTTATTACACGCTTATCATCTTTTCTGTTTTCTCCACCGACCATCTCTTCATCTCATCTCCTCTCACACAGTAGATCACATGAGTAGTTGTGAAGACTCTTTGTCATGTTGCATTCGAGCGTCATAAAAAATGATTGGTTTGTCCAAATTGTAAAGAACCTCAGGGATTGGATTTGAAGTGAGTTTGGGGAAAGACACATAAACCAAACAGTACACCAAAATTTGAATTGTGCATAAAATATAATATCAAATTATACACCGAGTTGAAATGTGCACCAAAGATTAAACAAAGCACACATATTGAATTGTACACCAAAATAACTAAAAATGATTATATGCATTTTTAAAAAAAATGACACAAAAATATGTTGAAGCAACTAAATAATAAACAAATAGAAAACCGGAATTTAAGGAGAAAAATGCGAAATTTATATAAAAATGTGGGATTTAAATCTATCATATATTTATGTCAATTTAATAAATATATATGACAGCGGCAAAATGGTACTCTTCTCTCTCGAGACGGCGCGGGCGTATATATATATTTTTTTTGAAAGGGGTGCTTATACGTGAGTAGTGGCGTTAATTGCAATCATTCATAAAAAATGTAAATGTGGCGTCTTAAGAGAGACATAACCATCCACATTATATCATTTTAAAATATCAAAAATCTGGTCATTTTCTTATTCCATCGTGTTGCGATCTCGTTGTCCACTACGATTACATAGTACAAATATTACGAATCTAGAATGGTGCACATGGTGCATTTTTACTACATAGAGCATGTGTTACAAATCTAGAATGATTCACTTTTGATTATATGATGCACATGTTACGAATCTGGGATAGTGCACTTTAATTTATTGATGCACTACATAATGCACAAAGCCATGAAATTGTGCACATATTCGTATGCACCATATTCATCAATAAATTTTGTGCACTGAAGTAATAGTTCACACGCAAAATTTCATTTCATAAAAATATGTCCGCAACAAAAGTTCAAATATATATATGTACATCATTAAAAAGATAATACAAAAATCCAGACATACATCGTATCATTGAAAAATATTCAGCAAATCCAAACGTGCACTAATAAATTTGAAAAAATGTGCACCATTTATCATGCACTGTTGTAGATCTTATTTGACAGTTAAAGGTGAGATAGCTATTCGAACAACGTTCAGGCGTAGCGTCAGTGATGATCTTGAGACGGATTTGATTAGTCGTCCGTTGTGTGAGACTCTGTCAAATTCATATCTGATGTGTTTTGGCTTGACGTAACTTGGCAATATAGTTCCGGATCTTAGTTACATTGCGGGTTCTCAAACATATTCATAATCCAAAAGATTCAAAAAAAAACCATACAAACTCCGACAATAAGACAGACAAGAAAAAAACAAACGGCGTTCAGGTGTGGCGTCTGTGATGATCTGACACTAATTTTATTAGTCGTCTCTCGTTGTGTGAGATTTTGTCAATTCAGATCTGATGTTTGTTGGCTTGACGCTTCAGACAATGGCTAGGCAGTATGATTTCGGATCTTGATTACATTGCGGGTTCTCAAACATATCCATATTTCAAAAGATTAAAAAAAATCATACAAAACTCCAACAATAAGACAGACAAAGAAAAAAACACAAAACCAAAAGCAGAAGGAACATAGAAGCGACCTAAACTCGCAGTGAAAAAAATAATAATATAAAAATACTTAAAACTTGAGCATCAATAATATCATCCGATGACATTTATTTCAGCTCAGTGATATGCTCAGGTTGAGCATCAATGGTATTCTTACAAGCAGTTATATATGAAAAGATTAATCTGCAGCTCAGAGATATGCTCAGGTTGAGGTATATAAAAATACACACCACTGCTTGATAATTGGCTGAAACAAAAATTAACATTAATTATTTCAGCGTGTCAGTTAATTGAACTACAGTATAATCGAAGACCTAGCTACCTTGTCATCATATCATCAAATTATGCAACATAATACACGCATCTTTAACTTTCAAGCTTATATAATTAAGGTGCAAGCTATTTCAAGTCAGTGAGCTATTTGGGTTTAGCCTGCTTGAAGGACTTTTCACGGATATACCTACCTGTACATATGTGTGTATATATATATATATATTATCATCTGAACCAGCAGTCAGAAGATTACTACTTAATTAGATCTACAGTGACAGCACGATGATATCAAGTGCTTAGTCGTATTTGTTAATATTGGGTAAGCAAGTTTATTATTGAATAATACTTCAGCTTGAAAACTGACAGATTGAAAATAATGGCTTCAAAGGGTTAAGGTGGATCCATTAGCAACAAAATCTAATATCTAACTTATGTGGTCTAATGTTGAGCATAGTAGTATTATTCCACATCGTCCAGTGGAAGCTCTAAGTGATCCTCATACATAGTTGAGCTCCCCCACTTATTGCCAATTGGTTTTGAGTGTAGATTCAACAATTCTACATGGTATCAGAGCGGGTTTTGGCCGCACTCTTAGAACATGCCTGTGACGGTTAACTAGGTCCGCACGAGGTCCCACTTGTCGAGGTTAACAAAGGTCCTCGCAAGTGAGGGGGAGTGTTGAGCATAGTGGTATTATCCCACATCGCCCAGTGGAAGCTCTAAGTGATTCTCATATATAGTTGGGCTCCCCCACTCATTGCCAATTGGTTTTGAGTATGGATCCAACAAATCTACATCTAAGTATCATCTATATATATATATATAGAAGAGAGAACGAATCAATGAACCGAATTGAAAAATCAAAATAACATATATCAATTGTAAATTAAAAATGATGTTTCTTTTGTTTCTAAACTATCACATAACAAACATATTGATTGGTGGTAAGTTCATAATCCGCTTAATACATGGATTAGATTCATTTGAATTTATCTTTGTTGAGAAATTAGTCGAAAAATAAATGAAAATTAATAGATAACATAATATTTAATGAGGTTCGCTAATAAATTTATGTCATCAGGAGCAATGATAGTTTACTTCTTATTATTGAGATATCAGTTAGGATTACAATTGCATAATATATAATTATATCCATAGATACAGTTTTAATAAATTGTCCGTGTATCGTACTGCGGGGGACTTATGCCTCCGCGCTCCAAATCCACGCACGTCATGCTCAACCTCAATGAGACAGATGTCGAAACATCATAAGATATATGAGGTATATCCAACAATAATCTTATGTATAACATCACATTATTTACGATAGACTTTAGTTTTGAACATGTAATGCAGTACCTCCTGAGGCGTGTTGAATTTATCAACCTATACAAATGCCGTACTGCAACTAGATAATAGTTAAATAAAAGTGCGCAATAGAAATGTTAATGAAACATCTTGTTTAATCTACTACATACTTATTTGTATGGTAAGGATTGGGATGGAACAATCAGCTTCATGTAGATGCAAACCTGTCGGATAACCATCGTATTCGCTTTCAGGAGATGTACTTTTGTTTCTAGCTACTGCACTGAGACTTCGTTAATAAGATTACGTGAGTATCTAACCTGGTCTTATTTGCGTCATCTCACACATCAGCCTGAACAAATAAGATCATTTTCCAAACATATTTATCGTATTTTGTAGAACGTCAATCTAGGGTTTTTTATTGCAGGAATACTCAAGTCTATTATCCATAAAACATGAGTAGTTTGGATAAAGCGCGTAATTAAGGTGTTTAGGGCGTCAAATAAAGACTCAATCGATTAATTAATTAAGCAGCATTTCAATTTTTTAATCAAGAATTATTGAACATATAACAGTGGGTTCAATAATTCCGTGTATAAAATAAAGATTACAAATATGTTTGATTTTGATATTTCTTGTATTCAGATTCGAGAATGTATTTTGTGTATTACTTTTTAGAAATAAAGTTTTAAAAAAATTACAAAAAATATAAAACCATAACAAATAAAAAGAAATTTAGTTTCATCTAGCAATTAGGGCATCTTTAACCCATAAACCTCAAAAGTAGGTTTGTGTCATGCCACGTGGGTTTTGTGTCATGCCAACTCACTATTTTCATAAATCTTTTTTTCATAAACCTATCTTCCATATTGGATAAACCTCCATACAACTGTGTACATGACCCCACTAGTTTTATATTATTTTAAGATTTAATGATATGTATATACGGCGTTTTTAATTTTAAAACGCCGTAAATCCCGGTCCAATTTAATTTTAAAAAAATCTAATCAATATATGGCGTTTATATCTTATAAACGCCGTATAAAGTGCATGTGAACGTCTTATACGGCGTTTTTAACCATAAAACGCAGTATAAAATTTAGGTTTTATATGGCGTTTCAAATCTACAAACGTCGTATATTGTCCATGGAGCACATCATCTGCGTGATACCGCATTATGTTAGAAGGTCATGAACTCTTCTTCACAGCGGCATGAAGCTGCCAGATAAGCTTCATACTCTGCCATAAACCTCTCCACGAAGCTTCGTTAAAGATGCCATTAGACTCCGTTTAAACGGATTATGCGGTTGCTTTTTGAAAATAATAATTTAGACTAAGAACTCACAACCTTGAAAATTACAATACATACAAATTACAAAACACTAATATTTTAAATTTTTTTTTGGTAAGCAGCTATTTCGTATATTACAATAGACCGACAAAATTAATTAAATACTTTGTTGGTGTTTACATGGACATCATGGGACGCATTATATCGATATTCATACAACGTATACTTCATGTACAGAAATTTATACTGGCTAGCTAGCTAGAGACAGACTTGATTACGTGTATAGTAGTAAGAGTTGCCTAAGCACATCAGGGGAACGAGTATCTTCTTCCTACTAACTACCATCGTTCCGATGTGACAATAATCACTGATAACGATATCTATGTATAGTACTGGCACTGAGCCTAGATTGATGGATGGAGGAAACTCATCATCTCATTATCATGCTCCTGTTCTCGTCCTCGGGTAGCTCATGTCCGAAAGGGACAGGTGTTTGGAGCAGTGTTGCGGAAATTGATGAGTAGTAGTAAGCAGGTATATCTGAATAGATGAGCTGGTCATCATCATAAGCATCGGTGGGAGGCCACATGTTGGCGTCGGGCTGAGGCTGCTGAAAGCCGCTGTAGTCATGTGATATCATTGCTGGCTTGAGGTCTTGAATTACCAGGTGGGACGACATATTTGGAGGAGGAGGAAGTGCTGAAAGGTCGACGAGAGGTGGGAGTGATTCGAAGTCAGCCCTGACGAGGTGGTCGGTGGAGAATGAGTCTGCCCTTTGCAGCGGTGAAAATGAACCGCTGTTACCAGCACAGTAGGTTTTCTCATGCACGCCACTGCCACTGCCAGTGCCGCTTGCGTGATTATTCTTGTGGAAAACTCTACACACCGCCCACCCATCATTCTGCAAATCATTAAACAAGAAACAACTAAATAAAATAATTCCACTCTCTTGCATTAGTGTTTAATAAAGTAAATACCAAAGATTCCTTTCATAGATTATTTGAGGGTCTAGCGATCTGTCAAACTATAATGAATTCTTGACTTACATACATAATTACAGACGAACTAACTTGTAGATAAGCATCTGGTTTAGATGTGAAGGCTTGAAGGAAAGTAGCTACCTATAGGCTGTTTGATGATGGTTTAATCTCTCCGTAGTATTCTCCGGGGCATCCTTAAACAATTGTTATATTGTATGCTTTGAGAAGAATTGTAGCAATGCATAAATAAAGGCATCAGAAAAGGGAAGCAAGGGAAAGGGCCACCTTAAAGAAAAACATACACAAGCCCTAAGATAAAGGGATCTATCACTATCAAAGGTGGGGATTGAAGGAAAGGCAAGATTCAAAAAGAGAATAAAGGACTCAAAAAATTCATGATCCACAAATAGATGATGTAAAGATGAGATCCATGATGATCAAATTCAGAAACTTTATAGACAATTGATGAAAGATTTTATTTTTCATTATTATTTTTTCCTATGTTACAAGCAAAAATGTATACCTAAAGAAGTCGGTCAATTTTAGACATGACATGAGGTAAGTTTTGGTTGATAATATTAATGGGAGAGATACTGAGATGACTGAGTCCGGAAAATGGAAATTAGCAAGAAATAATATAATGTTGAGTACCTTTGGGATCATGGGGCTGCTGAAATGGGGTTGGAGTCTGTACTCATGCATGACCCAGTTGGTCTTCTCTCCCCTTGGAGCTCTTCCTGTGTAGAACACTAAAGTCTTCTTCGTCCCGACCAACTCCCTTCGGTTCCCGGTCCCTTTGTAAATTTCCTTGTCTTTTCCGGTCGCCTTCCAGAATCCGGCTTTAGTTGCCCTGTTGGTTCTCAGCCCGGTTGGATACCTTCTGTCCATCTGGCGGTAATAGTACCGTTCGGTCTCCCCCATGTATGCAATCTCTGTGAAATTATGAATTTTCAAAACCAACATTTTTAGCATATAAGTAGGTTGCAATGATTATGACAAAAATAAATAGTTTTAACCAAATCAATCATCCTGATTTTATTTCATGTGCAAATTAATAGGCTAATTTTCTTACTTGGTAAGTCCCACGGCTCGCACTTGTTGAAATCAGCTTGGCCGATGGCAGCGGTACTGAAGTTGCTATTCATCGCTTTAGGTATCAAATAATGGTAGACTATTTCTTCATCGGTGGGACGAAACCGGAACCCACGAGGCAGTCCCATCAAATCTTCCTCCGTCAGCACTCTAGCCGCTTTCAAGGAATTCGCCATATGAAAATTAATCTCCGGAATTGTTTCTCCTTCTTCTTCTATACAAATTACCTCAACTACTAGGTTAGCTGAAAAACCTGGTACAATGTGTCGGATGATCAAGCTAGCAATAAGAAGATTGTATTTATACCCAAATCAAGATTTTCATGCTGATCAAACTGAAACAAGTAAAATAAATGGAGAAAAATAGGGTGAAATGGAGGGGATGAAAAGCAGCTTAAATAGAGGGATATATGGGGAATGAGATGCAGAAAGGTGTTGTGGGGAGCAAGGAAATTCCAGAGCAAGCCACCTTTCAATTAAAAAGCTCAAACTGTAATAATGATGATAAAATGAATTTGGAAAACTTCAAAAGTCAAACCACATGATGCTTTTTTTTTTTCACGGTGATAGGTGTCACACACCCTTTCTACTTTGACAGTGATGCTCATACTCTTCCACTTTGATAGTGACGTTCATACTCTTCCACTTTGATAGTGACGCTCATACTCACTGCGGGTCAGCTCACGCGCACCTCCAGCGCGCCTTAGGATTGTTAGACAACACTTAAGACCACTAAATCAATACCTTGTTGGTAAACCACTTATGCTTCCAACATAATATTTAATTCCACATATTACTACTTTATGTTCTATTTGAACTATACTAATCATCACCTTAAGTCAATAACAGAATGTTTAGCTTTGTCATTATCGATTTGATCGTATTATTGACTATTTGAATTTATACTTTTTTGTCTAATCAAAGTTTGGCAGAATATTTGTCACCGTTGACCTGCATAAACTCACTTTATTTGATTTATGCAAAATTTGGTGGAAAAGAAAATTTAGTATAAATTTGATAAAATTTAATGTTTAGTTTATTGATTGATAATGTTATTCTAACTCTTAATCTACAAATATGATACAATCAAGTTCAATGTATGTGAAATGAATAACCACTTCTTCTATTAAGTTCAATGTATTCGACGAGACTGAAGATACAAAGATGATATAAGACTTTTTTATATATTTTCTATGAGACTTTTCATGATAATGGAAATGAAATGAAATGAAATTCTTATTATTTCTTTCATATTTTCCATAGCAAACCAAATAAAAGTAAAATTAGATGGAATCCTTCAAAAATTTCATGTCGTTGTTATTTTCCACCAAATTTTTTCTTTCCATCAAATTTTTGTTAAACCAAACACAAGTTTAGAGATGGAAAATGTGTGTGGAAAGGGTTAAATTATTTTTAATTGAATCAAATTTCCCTATTATTCTCATCTATTTTTCATTTCTCAACTTTCCATCAACCAAACAAACTATTCCATTTAAATTTTCCTCCTTCTTTTTCTCATATTTCCCCCATATCAAACACACCCTTAAGCTGTGTTTGGTTTAAGAAAAATTTGAAATGAAAATTTGAGCAAAAATAGAAAGGAATCTCTTGTTTTATTTAGAGAATTGTAAGAGAAGGAAAATGAAAATGAGATATAAAATTTTTACAAAATAAAGAGTGTTTGAGCATTTTCCTATAAATTTTTCACTCATAACCAAACAAAGCAAAATAGAATGAATTTCAAAAGAAGTTCACTTTCCTTCACATTTCTATTTCCTCATAATTTTCCCCAAACAGAACACGGTACCGAGATGCATATCCAGTGCAGCGAAGCCAGTTCGCAGCTAGGGTGGTTACGTTCAAAACATGGATGGTATTACGTAAAATTAGCTGATTTTACTCAAAACATGATAGAATAATTTTAATGAGACACGTGTTAATTACGAATTGTTAATACAAATTAAAACTACGTCGTTTTAAGTAGCTGTCAATTGCTTGACAGCACTGGATCTGATTCCCACGATACCGTGACTTTCAATAATCCATTCAAAAAATATATAAGTAGTCGGATGAGGCACTGTGCAGACTTTCAAACATTCGAGTGGCGAGAAGTTTAATCCATTCTGTGCGGCTGTCATGATAAGAGAGGGGTTGTGCAACTCGTCATTTAGAACAAGGTGCGTATCTGAACCCTCTGTATATGTTTCCTGTTACTCCGAAGCTATTTAAATTTTCAGTTCACATTGTGGGATAACCTCACTTCATGGTCAGCATCTTTCAGGTTCTCTTGTAAGAAGCTCCAAGCTGTTAGTTACTGTTTTATTGCTTCTAACATTTGGAAAGCAATGAATGCTACCATCTTCAAGAATGAGTCCTTCAGCAGGCATTCCATCTTGCACTTGGTCAGAATGGAATCTACTCTTTAACTGAGTCTCAGTAACACCATCCAGTCCACAAACTTGGACAAGTCCTGGGCACCAAGTCTCCATCTTGATCATTTATTAGCCTAGTTTTATTCATTTGTCCATGCTCATTCTTTCATTGTTTTTGAACTGAAAGGTAACTCTCATTGTACATTTTTTCTATTTTTCTTCAATTTAAGCACCTATTTTACAAAAAAAAAAAAAAAAATTATACGGCACCATGTCTCTCTCAGCGGGGCACCATGTCCAATCTTCGATAACGGGGTTTTGGTTTTTGGAGATAATAATGGTAGGATTTCTATTCCAAGCAATCAAGTAATTTGCTGCAATGGTGAAATGATGCATTAAATGGTAGGATTACTTAAAGTTCGTCTGCGACAATGTTATCTTTATCTGATTTTGGATGAAATTTTGTCACTGAAATACTTGATAAATATCTGCCCAATTAGTTATAAACAGCTGATGAAATAGAGGCTGTCCTGTTATTCCCAAAACTGTGCCAAACTAAACAAAATCATCAAATGAATTATATAGCTAACCTGCAGCAATCAATACCTGTTCTGTCTGACACCCCTTAGTTATTGACTGAAAATTTGTAAAAACTTCCTGCAGCTGACTCACCAATATGAAATCTTTCGGGAGGTGTGTGAAAGTGAACCACCGAAGAGTTCTCGTGACTTATTTCTGGGAAGACACAACTTCAATGGCACTGCCTAATGGCCATGCAGCTTCAACCTGATGCTCGCCATATGGAACTCTCTTTACTAGTGTTATCGTTTGCCACGGATCCAGTCCTGTCATAGGAGCGTGAAGAATAATTTTGGATCATTTGTCATTTGCTGTTAGTGAATGTTAATCATAAAAAGAAATACGCCTTACCAAATCCATTTATGAGCAATGTGTATTGGTAAGAAAGATCCATGCATAAGAAAGGTAAATTGTCTTTATCGACATGAGGATAAGCAGTTTCAGCATCCTCAATTTTAGTTTCGCAAGCTTGTCGAGCTGCTTCCAAGAAATCATGAGGCTTTACTTCAACGGTTGGCTTACTGGAATCAACGAAACCTGCCTGCATATGGATTGAATTTAGATTGAGATTAGCCTAAACTTAAAAACTTCGACCAAACAAAGCATTTGCTGACTGTAATTAGTTGTGGGAAAAAAAGTCAGTTGTACCTCAGCAGCCCTGTCAAAGAAAAATGAAGCCACAAACAAGTTCTTCTGTCCATCCCCACCACCTCCATTCCATACACCTCCAAATGTGCATTTCATGTGTGTACATGTTGATTCATTAACCTTGAGAGCGTTAAAGGCGACACTTGTGCATTCATCTATGCTAGCCCCAGATGGCAAGGCAGATGCTTTAAAAGTCTCTCCACCATAATCATACGATCCTTAAGAAAATACAATTAAAAAAATAAAAAACAATCAATATCATCTTTGCTTTCTTTATTGCTAATAAATGCCAGCCAAGCTTTCCGTAAGCACTACACAACATTTTCAAGCATGGAACTTCCATGTTAAATACTCATGAGCAGGTCATAATAATGGCATCTTTTGAGTCGTTGTATGCAGCACTCATAAGTTGAGAAGTCAATGCCAGTTTAAGGAAGATGTGAACCATAGCATTCATGGTAGATCACATTGAGTCTCTCCACAAAAGTATTAGGCGGTGTACGTTGATGGAATATAAGAACTAGCAATTAACTGGTCCTTAATATCTGCCACCAGTAATTAGTTGGCCTCATTCTTAATTAGTGATGATTTTGTTATTCAATAATTATCAAATTGCCTTTTTCCTCTAGATCATTAAATATTGTATTTACTTATTCTTAATGAACTCAGCTTATAAATGCAACAGCACATATTTTGCAAGGAAGTCCTGCTAAAGTCATTTGTTTGACATAGAAGATCAACTGACCCACGGCAGTAGGTCATTAGCTCTTCAATAACATTAAATAAAAAGAACATAAAACAAAAAATGATAAAATGAAAAACCAAAAGGCTCTCTATTATTCTGAAATTACACAACATCAACATGTGGATTATACAATGATTATGACTCTATGTAATATGGAAAGGGAAACTACGCCTTTGTAAAAAATGAAGTTTACCAAGATGCCCAGTTAAGATGCATGGATTATCAGCATCCTTGTTGACACTCAAGATTTCAGCTCGAGCCGCTAATAGTCCATACCGCAGGTAGCTATAAAATAGAACGCAAAAGGCTGACAATCAAAAAGGAGTATAATAATGATAAAAAAACCTCAATGTGTAAGTCCACTGAAGCTTATACAGTCGCACAGAATTGTACAACAAAATATGCTGAAAAAGATGGACTAAAAACCTGTGAACATAGAGATAATATTTTGCTCCCTTAAGGTACATTTCCCTAACATAAGTATCTTCACCATCTGAAATTTTTGGGGCCTTGGCAGCATCTGCTTCTGAGATGGCATAAGCCATTTGCACAGAACCACCACCGAGATCAACAACTCCCACTGTGTTTGAGTAATCCTTACCTAAATTGCCTAAGAGATAATTTATGGTCACCTGCATCAGGTAAGTGAAATATATATCACTTGATATCCAGGATCTACTCCATTATGTACGATGATAATGAATATGAACATTACAGACTACACAGTGTGGTCCACCAGGTTATTCAACTCAACTATTAAATCAGACATAAAGCCAATAATTAAAACTCGAGGATTTAAATTACAGGTAACTCAAAAATGTCAGCACTGGGGTTTGATTGATCAATTTAGAAGCCTAAGAATTCAAGAGTTCCATGTGACTGTTAAGCTGAAATAAAACCACACATGTTCGAGCATCCTATCAATAATTCGAGATGGGAAAAAAGATTGAAATAACTGAGGAAATATGATCAATGAACATTGTTCTATTTGATCCATGATGCCATGCCTCACAGGGTCAAAAAGAGGAGAAATGTACCAAAGTATAATTTCTCCATGTTATATAAAATATGAGTACGGGAATTTGGTGCAGATAGACATACCCATTCATAGGAGCCTTCTTGAGACCCATCTAGCACAGTGACCCAGTCTGCCTGGGACTTCAGACTACTGTCTTTCAGTAGATTCCTTACCTTACGACAGATAAAACAAAAATACAATGTGAGTCAACAGATATCAGTGGTCTAGTCATCTGAACTAACTGCAAATACAAAAAAAGGTACCTCTTGCAAGATATTTTCAGATGCAGCAGTCCCCAAGGCCCTCAACCCTGCTGTTGCCTACACCCATACACATTGGAACTATTATAGCCAAGATATATATAACAAAAAAAAAGAAATTGAACGATGAAAAATGAATGCTCACCCCAACCCTGACTGCTGTCTTACTTCGCAGTTCTGAAGGAACAACATTCTGTGCTTTCTCTAATAATGGTAAAAGAGACTCTGCAGCAAGCTTGGGATCTTTTGCAAACGCACTTAACCCTGGCTTTTTCTACATGATCAGAAAACAAATATGACCTTAGTAAGCAGCAGGAGAACTAAGTGATTCACAAAAACACCATCAGTCAAAAAAACAGAAGATACAGATGCTCAACAGCCAGCACTAACACTTTAGATAGAATTATTAGTGATATCCGCTAAGCAACTGCATTTCAATATTCTAAGTTTCAGATTACATAACCAGATCTATAGTGTAGCATATGTAGAGACTCATTGCAACATGGAATGTACAAGTATCAGAACTAGCTAATCCAAAGGATGTGCAACATGTCTGACTGCACAATGCAGTTTATGCACAGACTGACAAGTAAAAACTATTGAACAAAACTGCGCCAGTTAATACCTGAACAAAAAGCTCCAGATCCTGTCCAATGGGAATGAGATCTAAGCGCTCATCAAAGCAAAACACATGTACGCGACTCCCGGAGCTTCCGGCGTCGAAAATAACCGCATACGATCTCGACTTCACATTCTTAGGCGACACCTTCCGATTGGGAAAAGTCTCCAACGACTCGGACGAATTTCGCGCCGGCATTAAGAAGAGCACAAACGAGATAAGCAGCAGTGGGATAGACACAACGAGTATGACGCCTCGGAAGCGGTAAACCTTGTCGGTGAAGGTCTCATGCTGGCGGGTGGGCCGCTTGAACATCTTTTCGAGCTGGTGGTCGGGATTGTTGGTCTGCGCTTCGAGAAGTTCGGCGGCAGACGGTGATCGGTAGCGGATCTGACCGTTCCCGGCGGCAGGAGCCTTCAGGGATTGGGTTTCCTGTACTGACTCCAGCGCTTCGGATGTTGATGAATGAAGTGGTTAAGGGTTCAAGTAGTGGATTGGATCGATCAGTGAGTGGAGGAAGAGTATAGTGGATAGAAAGTGGAGTGAAAGAGATCTGAAATGGCGGATGACGCAATCTCGAATCGGAGATCGACGATCGGAGTCGGAATCGAAATCGAAATCTACTCCGGTCGTTTCGACTCCATACGATAATGATGCAGGATGATTGAAATTGAAAATAAAAACTTTTATTGTTTTAAAAATATATTAGTAAGTAAATAAATAAGAAATTGTCAACAAGATACAATTCAGGTGAAAAGCGAGCCAATTTTGGATTGCTGTAAATCGGATTGAAATGGATCAAATTGGTTGGTTCAGTATAAAATTGTTAAAAACCAGACCGATTTTATACTGAACCGGTGCAACAATGATTTATAATTATTTTATCATTAACAACTAACAATTAATCAATACTTAATTTACTCTACTTAGTATTAAAAACTAAACTTAGTGGGTTTTAAACCCAACCCACTCATATCCGTTCATCTCCTCCAACTCAACCGCCAAATTTCACTTATTTAATTGTTACCAATTAAAAATAAATAATGAGACATAATAAAGTTAATTTTACTGTCAAATCAGTCAGTTTAACCGATGAACCAAAAACCGGAGGCATGAATTATTTAATTTTCGATTTGATTTTAATGACTATGCTTTAAATGATTGAAATGCGGTTCGCCTAGTTGTGGTTTGAATATTGTTTCAATTTTAAATAAACTACTTAATTTGATTTAAATTTTTCACAATCTGAATTGACATGTTTTCTTATATTTCATGTCATATAATAATTAATTTCACCCTAAAATAGTGGTGTTCTGTATGCTAATGAAAAATGAAATACATATAAAAAAAACATCAAAATGACAGTTCATGTGTATTCCTAAATAAAGAGGAATGCAAAAATTTGAAGAAAATAATCAGTTGATTTCCATCCTAAGCAGTACTCCCTCTGTCCTCTTTTACATGTCACTTAACCGAATTTTTTTGTCCACTTTTACTTGTCACTTACTAATTTTCAATGCGTATTTAATATCAACAACTACCTTAAAATGTCAAATATTAATCACTTCATTATCATAATCAATAAAGATTACATTACTAACCAATAATCATCTACCAATTTTACTTTTTGCACGAACTTTTTCAAAAAATTATTAACCACCTACCTATTAAATTTCTTCAACCGCTAGCATTAACTTCGCCTTAATCTACTCAAATTAACCTTAAACGACATGTATTAAAGGACGGAGGGAGTATATTGCATTCTCGACTGCATGTCGATCATTCTTAGCGTCTTTTGTTTGTTTATTACTCCTTCTAGCTCAACTTAAATTATTTACTAAAAATTTTAGGACAAGAAATGTATATTTAAGGTAATGGACAAAAGCTGACAGAATTCAACTGATAACAGTGCTTCAAAAGACGTCAAGAGCTGATAAGAAACTAGTTTTGTTAATATTTAATATTGTCTATATACAAATGCACCTCACACGAATATGAATATAAGTCGGACAAATATATTTACTTACGTAATCAATATATTGTATCTTTTGGTGAACATAACTTTTGTAAAACTGAAATTAATTGATAAAAACTAAAATGTGATCAAACTCATCCAAACATAAATATGAAATATATTTAAGAATATTGGGGTCTATCTAATGAATATAACTGTGTATATGATATATATTTATGTCCAATACACCTTTCGATGTGATAAATATATATTTTTATTTAGTGAATATAGTTTTTCATAGTAAAATATGCATTTCCATTCGATATATAATAATGACAACACACATTTTGTATGTCAAAAGTAAAATATTTTTTTTGTCAACAAGTTTTCTAATCCGCTTTCAATTCATCATATCGATTATAAATAATAAAGATCCAAGTTTCAAGAGACGTATTTGAAAAGTCCATTTAAGAAACATATTAAGACATATCAAAAAGCTTTATATTATGTTAAAAATTTTAGTTCTATAAGATTTAGGATTGGAAATTTTGTTATAACCATGAGATCTCTGTTGTAGTCTTGCTTCCATTTTCATCTCATCTCTTCTCTCGGAAGTCTAGTCCGAATTTTTGATTGTTTCTCCTTCACTAGTTAGTGAAGACGGCTAGGCGAAGTCATCGCCGTGGCGATTCCAATATATGTTTAGGATTGTTTCTACTTAACTATTGTGTTTCTTCAATGGTTATGCATGACTAAATTCTTTTGTACGGTTCGGATTAGTTAAGTTATGAATTTATGTTGTGAAATTGGCTTGTTAATAATATATATGTTTTACTTGTGTACTTGCTTAGTATTATGAATGAATGTGTGGTTGCACGATTTTTACCACTAGCTTAGTCAGGAGGGGTTGAGTCAAATAACTAGTAACATTATCAGGTAAAAATCAAATATTTTACATGTTTATGGGAAAGCATACTCTAAGTATGTGTCAGTATTGTTTAGACTATACTCTCTACTATTGATCTGAATGCGTGTTGCTTTTCTCTTTGCTTCATACCACATGCGGCACATAAATTCATATGATTAGCTCAACGGTAGAATGATTTTCAGATAATAGCAATTGTTTGTACTTTTTCATAATACGCACATGATGTGCATATTTTACTGAATTTGGTTCCTAACATGTTATCTTTAACATCGATGATCAGCAATATCACAAGTGAACCGTGTAAACCATTCTGCTTATCTCTGATAGTGCTTGTAGTTCCTTTTTGACTTTCCAACTTTACAGGTATTTTGAATAAACTTATCCTTGTACATCAGCCCTGATCTATAACTGATAGTGCTATTAGATTATAAAAATTACTAAATTAGGGAAAACTTTAAAGGGACTCTGAACTACAACATCTTACTCAATTACGGTCCAAACTACCACCGTTACCAAAAAAGATGCAAATCATTAATTTTTTTAACATTGTTAATTAGAAACAAACACTTTTACAGACCAGACTTAAAAAATAGATGGGCCCACAAAAACTTCATCTCCACATCTCTTTCCTCCCCATCTCAGCGGCAGTATGTAATTTCCTTCTTCCTCGTCTCTGCAACAGCTTGTGGGACCTTCCTCCTCATCTATGCAGCAACGCGTCAGGACTTTAGTGTCGGCGCATCAGCTGAGCAACTACATATTTGTCTCGGGTAAGCTAGAGCAGCAATAAAGAGACAGAATTTCATCATGCGGAGTGCCATACACAGACGTTGGAGAGAAGAAATACAATGAGTTCATTAATATGCTTGACATCCCCACGACGGCTCTTACAAGTCTGGTATGTTAATAGTGTTTCTCTGACTAACGCTGTTAAGAAAAAGTAACGGTTTGCACTTTTTTTTGGCAACCGTGGTAGTTCGGACCGCAATTGGACAAGAAGTGATAGTTCATGACCCCTTTAAGATTTTTTAGCTTAAAATTATTTACATAAGACTCATATCTCTTTATGATAAATAGATCCATTTTGCAAGTTCATTATTAAGGGTAGTTCCTACAAAGGATCGAACTAAGGACGTATACAATACTTGAATTCTTGATGCAGATGCTACATAGTTGGTTCTCATTCTTCAGAGAATCTGACTATAATAGGTGCATTCATCGACAAAACGATCACCCTGAGATGATCATCTTATGGCTATTGAGAATAAATCAACTCAGATGGTTCTATTTCTCAATCTTTCTGACTGGTCCTACGGAACCAAGGTCGAAAAGATTGAAAAAAACATTCATTCACAATCACTGATGAAGGATTCCTCGAAAAGTTAAGGATTACTAATCCTTTTTAGAAATCAGATGGATTTGGTCTTATACAATCACAAATCCAGAGACCCATTAAGGCAAAAAAATCATATGAAACTTACTGTATTTCATCAAATTAGAGAAGAAAAATAGGGAGAAAAAAGAGTTCCTTAATGTATTTCATCAAGTTTTCCCGTTTGATTAGAAATAAAAAAAATTATAAGAAAACATAAAGTAATATTAATACATTAAAAAATTTCATCTTACTTTCTTTTCCCAAATTTTTTCTAAAATCAACATAAAATTCATTTTAATTTTCATCTCATTTTTTCACCACATTTTTCTTAAACCAAACACTATGTAATAATATTCTTTGTATAATGTTTAAATAACAATAATTTCATGAGAAATTAAACAGAATCCAACCACATAATTTGTGTTCGGTTAAGTTTTCAAATCCGAGTGTTCATCGTCCGAACCGAAGTGTTAGGCGTTGACAAGAAGATGGCGTGGAAAGAGGAAGCTTCGTGTATTTCTGATGAATGAAGTTTTAGAAGAGAAATTCAATCCTGTCGCAATCACTTGGTTTTCTTACTGGCTAAGGAAATTGCTTTGATATTAATTGTGCGAGATTTTCAATCTTGCGAGCGGATTGATAATTGGGAAGATGGAGGAGCCGCTGCTTTATGGTACCCAGTTGGGTTTTGGATAGTGATCGAGTGTGTTGCGTAATGCTTATTAAGTTTGGAGATTTTTGGTTTTTATTATGCAGATGAGAAGAAATGGAGGTCTTACGAGTCGTTGGGAAGATCGAGCTCAGTCCACCCTACTGCTTCCTTGCCTGGAATTGAGGTCAGCGTTGATGAGATTCGGTCAGCCACTGGAATCTACCCTCCTGTTAGCTCGCTGGAGCCTCCTCCTACTCCTCCCCCCAATGGTATACCTGGTTCTTAATTTTCGAATTGTATGGATTTTCAGGTTGGACATTCAGCTTGAATCTTCTATTATTTGAAACCTCTCTCGGCTTCAGTACGTAGCTAGTTGCTTTCAAGCCTGGATCATAGTTATTAGTGACATTTTCTCTGACACATTTCTCTTTCGTATTATCATCAAGAAGATATAATGTCTTGCTTATGTGTTTACATTGTGTCGGAATTCAGTGTGTGGCACTTATGAAAGTAAAACATGCTGACTTGGTTATGATGTTTTCTCTTTTTGGAGACTTTACTCAGAGTTTGGTATATTTAATCTTTGCAGAGCAAGCGGTAGGCTATCAAGTTGGGTATGGATATGGGGGATATGGCCGTGAGGTCCAGAGGTAAGGCTTTGGATGTTACTAGTTTCTCAGTGTCTGAGCATTGATCTCAGTGTGCCGTGACTTTGTAAATCATAGTTTGTGGTTATAATTCATGTTTTAGATGGTGGCGTTGACCACATATTAATGCAGGCAAATGTTTGATGAGGTGGAAATCAGAGAACTACTCATGGATCATGTTGGTCATCGATGTTGTTGGGGAAGTCGACCAGCTCGGACGTGGAAAATCCACGCAGTAGAGGACTGCAATGTTTATGTCGGCACTTTAGAAACTTTTGTAGAAGAAAGGGAAATACAAAAAGAGATAATGCCATATGAGGATGAGACTGTTCTTACTAAAGATAAAGGGCCTGAAGTTGGGATTTGGGAGCTTGATTTAAGGTCTGAGTTTCCTGTACTGTTTGTACCTTACAAAGAAACAAGGCTCCTCATTCCTCATTCTGAAGTTCTTGATAAATGCCTAGGTATGAGATAATGGAATTCACTTAGTTAATGAATTTACTTTCTTACTGGCTAGACCGATTAATATTTGATTACAAAATTCTATTTTGTAAATTAAAATAGGATGTGAAGGACGCGGAGATGTTGTTTGCCCAACTTGCAACTCAGGTCAGCAACCTGGATACTACAAAGAAAATCAGATGTTACAATGTGGTTCTTGCTACGGAAGAGGATTAATAGCCCATAGAGACGGATCTGACTCAAAGTGGGTGAATTGAGGATTTTGTTTGCCTGTGATCGTACATATCTATTCTGTTATGAAAGTATTAAGGATGCTCAGACTCTTTCTGGCCTTGCAGATGTACAAAATGTGATGGGAAGGGAAAGGTTCCTTGTGGGACTTGTGGTTCCCGTGGGCTTATAAAATGTGAGGCATGCAATGGAAGTGGATCGCTCCTATCTCGAGATATAGCAATTGTCAAGTGGTAAATATTCTCTTTGGTTGATTTTGTAAGCAGGATGTCATTTTGAAAGCAAAAAAAACAAAGAAAGAAAGAATATTCTTCCAATAATATATTTTGAAGAATTAGAGTCTGTTTTCTTCTAATTATCAACCCATGATTGCTCTGAAGTTATTTATTCGGAGTTTCATTTTTTGGTTCGTTCTGCCATCTTATTCTCATCTTTTTATTTTCTGAAATCCGTCTGTAAAATTTTGGTTCATTGTCGGTTACAAGGTATGTGTTTTTTCTCATTTGAATAAAATTAGATTAGGTGTAAAATGGTGAGATTAGTTACTGACCAGTGTTAGTTAGTCTTCCATTGCTTAGCTTGTAGGGGCGCTGTAATGTTTTCCAAAAAGCTTGTTCATTGGTAATGGAGAAAGTCAGAGAATCGACTGATGATTGGATATTGCTTGTGCTAGCATCCATTTGTGAAAGAAGATATAAAAGCTAATCAAACAAACCATTGTGTGCAGGAAAACGTTGTCAACCAGAAAAGTAAGCGCGACAAGCGGAGCAGCCTCAGTACCCGACGAAGTCTTTCACAGAGCGAAAGGAGTCCAGCTGTGCAACACCCAGGCCTACCAGTGCGGTCCTGCATTTTTCGCCGACTCGTTCTTCCTGAACAAGTTTTCTTCCGAAGTCATCGCTGAAAGAGCTCCTGTGCCTCCAACTTCAAAGGTAATTTGCGAAAGGCATACAATATCAGTGGTGCCTGTAACACGCGTGACCATGACTCACGGCAATCGGTCCTTCAGTTTCTACATTATCGGTTTTAGCAGGGAGGTTTACCTGAAAGACTATTATCCGGCCAGGTTTTGCTGGGGTCTGTGCCCATGCTTGGAGTGGCTGAAGTTGTAATATGCGGATCACTCTTTTGAAAACATTCAGGGCTCTTATTTTGCTTTCTGAGTTTGTCTATTTCTTGTGTGTTGGGACAAATTTATGTATAAACTTCAATGTTTGATTGAGGTGTCAACCTTGTAAATGGAGTGTCTAGACTCACCATGTGCTCTGGTATATAGTACTATGTTGCTTGCACGACAATATGAGTCAATGAACACTTGGTTACTATTCGTCAAGTGGTCAAACATCAATAACCACATCTTACAACCTCATCCATCATGTGAGTCGTTCTGTTCTAACATCTAGCAAAAAAAGGTTGGCATGTACTCGTCTATTTTTTTTATGTCACTTAATCAATTTTTTTTTTGTATTACTTGTCATTTAATCATTTTTATACCTATTCAATATCAACATTTTTCTTGAAACATCAGATATTAATCATTTTATTATCATAGTTACTAAAAACAACTGTCATCACCAATAATAATCTATCAACTTTAACTTTTATATGAATTTTGTAAACAAAATAAGCACCTACTACCTATTAAATTTACTCAACTACTAATATTAATATCTTCTCAATCTATTTAATTTAACATTAAACGACTATTATAGTAAGACATAGGGATGGGGGAGTGAATGGTAATGGTAATAAAGACGCAATAACTTGGTAAGGTCTCCATGCAATTAGCGCTAATAGTGGAGGTCAGTCAGGCAGATGATTGAAACGTTTACCTAAGTGCTTGCCATTAGCATGACACTAATTTGCACGTCAAATACCGTATGATTACAGTTAAGGACATGCTAATCTAAAAATGATAAAAAGGAAGTGAGACTTTCACATGAAACTAACGTCTTCCATATCAAAACCTATTGGAAATTTGTTTCTAAATTAGGCTTCAAAATTTGCAACGAAAAAATATAATAAAGCTTCGAAAAACAACCTTGAAAAATATAATAATCTCTTTCTTCATCAATAATATTTTCTTGAAAAAATAATTCAAAATGCAAAAACCCAACACCTTTGAAAAAATAAAATAAAATAAAAAAGGACAGGAAAGCAAAACACATCATCATATTCCTCCCAAGTAAGGGTGTACATAAATAGGTCCAGACTGAGAAATGATTCGAAACCGGACCGGAATAGATCGAACCGGATCAGATAAATTGATTCAGGTCCGGTCTTCGGTCCACTGATTTTGTTGATTCCGATTTCCGATCCGGTCCAAACTCGAAAAATTCCGGTCCGGAACGGAATGGACCAATATAGACCGGTTTCACCATTTTTAATAATTTTTAATAATTTTAACAATAATTAAATACATTTTATTTAATATATAAATAACAATATATTTTTTATTAATATTCAAATAAAAATAATTATTTTTTATGAATCCGGTCCAAACCCAGAATTTTCCGATCCGATCCAGTCCGATTTGGAACCGGTCCGGTCTTCGATCCTTAAGAAATGTCGATTCTGGATCCGATCCCGTCCAATTTTGGGTGTCCACAACTACTCCCAGAATGACCCACACAAAAAAGTATATACAAAATCTCATCGAACAAAATCTCAACTAGTATTTTAGTCCGAATAGTCACCGACACGTTTTCGTTGTTTTATGATTATTTTTTTTATTCAACGTCTGGACAGTGTTTTGTGATAATTATTATACTTTCCTCGCCCAAATATTATTATCTTTTTTTTAATTGTGTTTAGAAAAAATAAAATCTATACTTATCTACTCGTTAAAGTAGTTGTGAAAATAAAATTTAGGAAAATCAAATTAAATGAATTAGATGGACTAATTAGGATTACAAAAATACGAAATTAAAATAAAATAAATTAAAGTTGACAATGCATCTCGACACGCAAACTATTTTCACGTACCTTTACAAACATACATTAATCTGAAAGCTACTTTTTATCTTACATAAAATAGACTTCAGCTGCTAGAAAAATAAAAAAGAAAATCAACTTTTTGCTAGTAGCATCCAAGGGCAATGTCGTCATAATAATAATACAGTCGCAACCGTATATATAAACAAACGAAAGAGAGAGTTAACAGAATCGAATTTGGAATATCATAGAAGAGAAACATCTGAGAGAGAGAGAGAGCGGTCTGCATGATCGCCATAGATTTCGGAGCTGCTGCTCTCCATTGAGAATCGCGGAGAAGAAGAAAACCAAAAACAAAACAGCCAAAAGATATTCTAAATTCGCCAAACCAACGGCCGCCACCTCCTCCGGTATCAAAATCGCCGTAGATTTTTGTTCCGTATCTGCACCACTTTCTCCGGCCATGTCCACCGGTGGCGGCAACTCCTGCAGCGGAAGTCCGAGGTCGACCACCACACGACGCCGAGTCGCCGATTTCGTGGACGCTGAAAAAGCCCCGGTAAATCCTACCGCCTCCTCGGTCTCCGACAACGACGAGGAGTCGGACAGCGAACCGAGTAGCAGCCACAACCACAATCACCACCACCACCAACATCCTCTAATCAAGTACGTCCTCCTCCGCCGGCGCATGTGTGTATGCGTGCCGGAGGCGTGGCTGCTCCGGATCGAGGATGTGGTTTACTGGACGGCGAGTCTGATGCAATCCGTCAGATCAGGGAGGAAAAGCGCCGGGCGGAGGATATTTGGGATTCTGATGCTGATGGCGGTCGTTTCGTTGTTTCTGAAGGTCTTGGTTATGAATATGCATATGGATTGGATTGGAAAGCGCACCAATCAGAATTTCATTGTTCAGTTTAAAGATGATATGGGCACTTCACAGAGAATTGTGTCTGAAATTGATGATTCCACCGCCTCCTCCTCCTCATCCGGCGTCTCTGGTGGATCCGTCATGCCTACTAGAGTTCTCGAAAAGTATCCGGTACGTCAGAATTTACACTTTTTTTTTCCAACAAGTTTAGTGAAACTGATAGATTGGAAAAATTCATCCCAATATGGGCATGACTTCGGTCCATGTTAGGATCGTATTGTGATGTATCATCTGCTTTCTGCAGAGACCCATACAATGTTCATTTACCGGACACTTGAATTAATTGCTTATTTATGTTAATTAATATTTATTAGTAATAGATTGATTTTGCGAAAATACTTATGGATGTATGTAGTTGGATCTTGGAATCAAGATGTTGTAAATGCTACCGCGTCAATTCTCAATATTTGCTGAATGAATTGATATCTTCAGCTATTGGAAAGCAGCCAAATGTTTGATTTTTCTTGGGCTGAATTTGTGCTTGGAATATGACAACATATTGAGGCTTTTAGCTTTGTGTGTGTGAAAGGTAGGTATGTCTGCGTCTGCCTTCTTGACTTGAGAATTGTAAACGAGTGGAATGAACATGGTGAGATGGCTGTGAGTAATATAATAAGGATCCCACTCAACTGTTTTAGCAGTATTCAACGAATGAGTTGGCTTGTTTTTTGTTGTATGATTGTGAACGTCTATGTGTTGGTTTACAATAAAAAATTCTCATTTGGCCGTTGTGTTGGCCTTTTGATGCTTATGTTTGTCTAAAAGGTTTGTCTGTCTTTGTCTTGTTGTAGATTCCTGAGATTTGGAGGAAACCAGACAGTGACAATTTCTACCAGTGCGTATCTCGGCCTAGAATGCGCAGAAGTATGTGAACGTTTCAACTTTTGACTTTTTAGTGACTCTTAGTGGGGCATATAGTTAGTTAATTTGATGGAGAATATTACAGAAATTGGAGCAAAAACCAATGGGTACCTCCTTGTCCATGCTAATGGTGGACTGAATCAGATGAGAACAGGGGTAAGTCTAATTGTTAACCAATGACAGCTCCAAGTGGGTTTATTTGTTGTTTGGACCACACGTAGTTAATTGCCTTTCACTGTTGAGTTTACAGATATGTGATATGGTTGCTGTTGCTAAGATTATGAATGCTACACTGGTTCTGCCGTCTCTTGATCATGAGTCTTTTTGGACTGATCCGAGGTACCCTTCAGGCTTGATCTGTGAACTGGTTATAAATGAATATGAGTTTCTGCTTTGCTTTGTCATTCAAACTAAAATACTGAGTGGTTTTTCAGTGGTTTCAAAGATATATTTGATTGGAGGCGCTTTATAGAAGTTCTGAAAGATGATGTTGAGATAGTCGAGTATCTGCCCCCAAAATATGCATCCAAGAAACCTCTGCTAAAGGCCCCAATTTCCTGGTCAAAGGTATATTCACTTGCTCTAAATTGAACTGTTAAATGTAGTTGTTTGTTTTTTGAAAAAGCATAGTAATTTGGTTAATAGGATGATCGAGTAGCTGAGCATACAAAGGTACACTGAGCAGTTGATAACACATAATAAGTGTACTTCAATATCTTTATTAAGTATAATGTCTCTTTTGGCAGGCTAGTTATTACAGAGGAGAGATGCTTTCACTCTTGAGGAAGCATAAAGTGATCAAGTTCACCCACACAGACTCACGGCTAGCTAATAATGGTCTGTCACTATCCATTCAGAAACTGCGATGCCGCGCCAATTACGAAGCACTGCAGTATACTCCTGAAATTGAAGAGCTTGGAAAGACGCTAGTTAGCAGGCTAAGGAAGAATGGAGAGCCATATATCGCACTCCATCTAAGGTTGACGGCCCTCTAATAAATGTTGCTTGTGGAATTTTTTCCTGAATGATAGGAACCAAGCCAACAATTAAAAGCTAATTTGTGTTGCTGCAGGTATGAGAAAGACATGCTTGCATTTACCGGATGTAGTCACAATCTAACGACTGCTGAGGCTGAGGAACTTAGGGTCATGCGTTATGATGTCAAGCATTGGAAAGAGAAAGATATTGATAGCAAAGCACGTCGTCTTGAAGGTGGATGCCCGATGTCCCCTAGAGAGGCAGCCTTGTTCCTTAAGGCAATGGGATATCCTTCAACAACTACCATCTATATAGTGGCGGGCGAAATATATGGTAGCCAAAGCCTAGCTTCATTTAAATCAGAATACCCTAATGTCTTCTCGCATTCAACTCTAGCCACTGAGGAAGAGTTGGAGCCATTCAAGAATTACCAGAATCGACTTGCAGCTTTAGATTATTTGCTGGCACTCGAAAGTGATGTATTTGTCTACACATATGATGGCAATATGGCCAAGGCAGTGCAGGGGCACAGAAGGTTTGAGGGATTTCGTAAGACTATAAATCCTGACAGGTAATTGTATGTTGAGTAATACTAGTCCTTTAGGTCAATAACATAAGCCTTAAAGATGGTAATGTGATTTGTTTTCTGTCTTTTGGCTGTTGCAGGCAAAATTTCGTCAGTGCAATTGATAAGTTGGATGAAGGTGCCCTAACATGGGAAGAGTTTTGCTCACAAGTGAAGAGAATGCACCATAATAGAATTGGAGCGCCATATCTTAGAAAGCCAGGGGAATCTCCGCGACTTGAAGAGAACTTTTATGCCAACCCTCTCCCTGGTTGTGTCTGTAACAAGTCTCGTGAACAAGAAGCAGAAACCCTGAAATTTGAACAGAAATCCAGACCCAATGCTGCTGCTGCTGCTGCAAGATAGGATTAAGGTCATGCAATCGATTCATAGTGTACAGGAATACCAATATTCTGAGGACAACTGGATTGGTTTGGGCATGATACACCATAATGGGGACGCCACAACTACATCCTTTCTAGGCAAGTTCTCTACTTACGTAGAGAGGGTGGGCATCAGATTCAGTGTATAGATGAAGATAAATTTCGCAGTGCTACAAGGAAGTGATAAACAACTATAGGCACTGAAAGTGAGAAGAACAGGTTGTCACTGATCCATTCATATAGTTCTTGGTTAATTTAGAGCTTCATTTTCTGTTACCATTCTTTATTCTTTTTCTTCTGTACCATCTACTGTAGTCGAACAGCCTAATTGGGCACCACAGATCTTATTTATTACGCAATGCAGTCTGATGATATTGATCCTCAGTAAACAATGGAATCGGAACACGTTCCATTACAACAGATTTTTCTCATGTTTATATTTCTTTTTAAATTCTAAAAAAAAACTAGGCATTAGCACAACCTAAATTCTGGCTCATCACCACATGCCAGGTGTATAAACCTGCTCTTTCAGGTTCTGTGTCGCGCTTTCAGTAGGAAAACCTCGAACTCCTCCAATTGTCCACTGAGAGATGATTCCAGCGGCAATCGCAAACCTAAGCTGCCTTTCTAATACATCCTGGTTTTCAAGCATCTCCGGGTAAGTGGTGAGCTTGCGCATTATCCCAGCCACAACAGCGTCTCCAGAGCCAGTCCTATCACAAGTAAAAGGTGTGATAAGCACATCTTCCGTCCCAATCACCGCACCATCAAATGAAGGTGTATAGTAGTGTATCCGCAGAGTCCCGTCCGTGACAAACAAAATCTTCAACCCATCATGCCACAAGGGAGCAATCTCCTCCCGCGTGTAATGATGATAATCCCTCCGTTCCTTAGTCTGCTCAAAGTTATCAGCATAGTACTGCGGCTTATAATTCCTCTTCCTCTCAAAATACTCCTCATCCAACAGAAACTCCAGTTCTTGCCTTGACAGCTCAACAATGTCAGCTTGGCTCCACGCCTCTTTAATCAGCTCCCTAGTCTCATCTCGCGATTTCCACAAAGGCAATGGCAAATTTAAATCGAAAAAGATAATCCCGCCGAACTTTTTGGACCATGCAACAGCCCTGAAAAGCGTGGATTTCATTGATGAAGATGACATCAAAACCTCCGCATTGAAATGCAGAATTCTTGCCTGCAAAGATAGATGAATTTCACATCATCACAAGATAATATCATTTCCCAATTCATATTTCCCTAAGAAGCCGAGTTCTCATACCTCTTTCAGCACAGAAAGATTCAACTCAGAAGCCAAAAGAGAAGCCTCCGGCGCCGCTTTCGCCATCTCCATCTTCATCTTCCCATCATCAAACCTCATCTTCATGTATGCTCGACCAGTTTTAGCCCCCACATCAAACTTCACACCCCTAGTCTGCACCTTCTCCTTATTCATCATCAACACCAACTCCTTCCCATACTCATCGCTCCCCACCTTCCCCATAAACGCAGCCCTTCCCCCCAACCTTACGTGCGCAATCGCCACGTTCGAAGGAGGCCCTCCCGGCGCCCGCGCGAACTCAGGCGGATCCCACTGCAACATCTTCCAATCCGAATAGATATCCGGATGCATCTGGTTGTCAGAAACCCTCACCGAAGGCACAAACTCCTTCTGCACCGCCCCAAAGCAGCAGATCAGCGGCGGCTCATCGTACGGAAAATCAACCCCGTCGTCGAACTCCTCGCTCCAAACATCCTCAATCTTCACACGCTCCGTACCCATCTCTCCCTTTCTCGACATTTTTAAGTCCGATGAAGTTTCAGAATCGGCGGATTTCTTCTTACGGCCGCGCCGAGCCGGCTGTGTCGACTGGACCGCGGCGCCATTTTCAGCTTCACAGACCAGGCGGAATCTGCAAAATTTTGAATTGCGGAGGAGATGCGAGTTGAAATTGTAGATGCTGTTGGTCGGAATTTGAAGAAAAAGATGAGAAGCGGCCATCGGTTTTTGAACTGGTTTTTGCTAGGGTTTATCCATCCTCCATGCTCAGTCCACTCAAAGCTAGCAGCAAGCAGTGACTGAGGCGCGCTATCGGGTCCTCATTCATTCGGGTAGGATCCGAATCATAACTGGACGATTTGGGGCAACGTAGAAGTAACTAGCAGCAGATAATCTAAACGCCGTCGTATGACGAGACGTTTGTTTGAAAAAAGTCTGACCAGTAGGTTTCACGTATTAAGAAAAGAAATAATGTCATTTTTTTTTAAATTAGGAAAATGTGGGCGACGAAGTAGACAGAATATCACAAATATCGAAGTCCGATCCAACGGTTGTGATTCATCTGCAGTTCAAAATATCCGAGCAAACAAATACTAATTCTCCCACTAAAACAAAGGGACAGTTCCGTCATTTTGCACCTGACAAGCACGTTACACCCGGAAATTCAAAATTCAAAAGAAAATATAAATATAAATTAATCATCAATCACGTGAAAATCCAGCAAAATCGTACCGTTCATTTTCCTCACCCGTTATAGATATGACAGCTCATCATCTAACGAAAATATAAATATTCAAACCTCCACACAGCTCACCAACTGCCACGCCCAGCCAGATCACACGTCATCAGTTCCATCCCCTGGCAACATCGATTTCCCAACTGGCAACATGCAATCCCCGTTCAAATTTTTTTTCTAATTAATTTTCCATTTTCTGGAAGCATCTCTTCCTATATAAACCCTAAAGTCCCCACTTCTGCCAGCTAAATCCCTCCTCTCCGAAAACCCTATCCCTTCCGCCTCTCGATTTTTCAATTTTCATTTTCGATTTCGACCTGAAAATGCGTGAGATTCTCCATATTCAGGGTGGCCAGTGCGGCAACCAGATCGGATCCAAGTTCTGGGAGGTTGTCTGCGACGAGCACGGCATCGACGCTACGGGGCGCTACCATGGAGATTCCGAGTTGCAACTGGAGCGCGTGAATGTGTATTACAACGAGGCTAGCGGCGGAAGGTTCGTGCCTCGCGCTGTGCTCATGGATCTCGAGCCTGGGACCATGGACAGCATCAGATCTGGTCCGTATGGCCAGATCTTCAGGCCGGATAACTTCGTGTTTGGCCAGTCTGGTGCGGGGAACAACTGGGCGAAAGGTCATTACACCGAGGGAGCGGAGTTGATCGATTCGGTTCTCGATGTTGTCAGGAAGGAGGCAGAGAACTGCGACTGCTTGCAAGGTGTTTGATCCTGTTCCGTTTCTGTTTTTTGATTTCATTTTGTATGTTTGCGTTTGATCTGTTGATTACGGAGTCGGATCTGTGTCGTGTAGGGTTTCAAGTGTGTCACTCGCTAGGAGGAGGAACTGGATCCGGGATGGGGACGCTGTTGATCTCTAAAATTCGTGAAGAGTATCCAGACAGGATGATGTTGACGTTCTCTGTGTTTCCATCTCCTAAGGTGTCTGATACTGTGGTGGAGCCTTACAATGCTACCTTGTCTGTTCATCAGCTTGTTGAAAATGCAGATGAGTGCATGGTGCTTGATAATGAAGCTCTATATGATATCTGCTTTCGCACTTTGAAGCTCACAACCCCTAGCTGTGAGTTTCATCTTACTACTTGCATCTTATTTTGATTGTCTTTTAGGCATGGTTCTCCGGTTTGTCCTGTGTTTTGTCTGCTAATAAGATGTTAAAATGGAGATATGAACAATTTGAGCTGTGAGTTGAATTGTTAATTTTTTGCTATTAGTCTTCCTATTTTGGTTGATGTAATAAGGTTTTATAGATAACCAATTTTTAATTGTGTTTACAGTTGGAGATTTAAACCATTTGATTTCTGCAACAATGTCTGGTGTTACTTGTTGCCTGCGGTTCCCTGGACAACTTAACTCTGATTTGAGAAAGCTGGCTGTTAACCTGATCCCATTCCCTCGACTCCATTTCTTCATGGTGGGATTTGCTCCATTAACATCTCGTGGTTCTCAGCAGTACAGATCTCTGACTGTACCAGAGCTGACCCAGCAAATGTGGGACGCAAAGAACATGATGTGTGCTGCTGACCCGCGACATGGCCGCTACCTCACTGCATCAGCCATGTTCAGGGGCAAGATGAGCACTAAGGAAGTTGACGAGCAGATGATCAATGTGCAGAATAAAAACTCATCCTACTTTGTTGAATGGATCCCTAACAATGTCAAGTCCACTGTGTGTGACATCCCACCCACTGGGCTTAAGATGGCATCAACCTTTATTGGTAACTCCACCTCCATCCAGGAAATGTTCAGGAGGGTTAGCGAGCAATTCACAGCCATGTTTAGGAGAAAGGCTTTCTTGCATTGGTACACTGGTGAGGGTATGGATGAGATGGAGTTCACTGAGGCCGAGAGCAACATGAATGATCTGGTCTCTGAGTACCAGCAATACCAGGATGCTACTGCTGATGAGGAGTACTATGAGGATGAGGAAGAGCCTGAGGTGTAAAATTCCTTATGCTAGTGCTTACTTGAAGCACTTAAGTCACTGCATGAAATTTGGGACTATTATGTTTGTGCCAGTTAGTTTATTGGCACATGTTTGACTTTGTTATCTTGGATCGATTCAGGATACAAGCTGACAGGCATGCTTAATGTGTTTTCAGTATTTGTACTAACTGGATTTGGTTTGATTTTGTTGTACCCCTTGGTTTGATGGCTGTTTGAGAGACAGTACTTTCTGTTGTGTGTTGTGGAATAACTTGATACATTAGAAACTCAAAGCAGAGCAGCCATTAAGTGTCAATAGGTTGACTGAAAGCTGTGAAAGAGAGCCCGATACTGGAAAGGGGGGGTACTCCATACCTTATGTCAAGTAGATTAAATGATTAATGACACACACGTCAAACTAAATCTCAACTTCAAGCTTCCTGACTGTGATAACACCTCTCTCCCTATCAGACTTAGCATCTTCATTTAAGATTCCAGATGAGATGGAGATCGTTTCATGTTTTTGATAACGAACCGCAGTGATTGTTTCGGAATTTTTTTTTTTTTTGGATAATACAATTCTATAATTAAAATTTTGGGTTGAATTTGGACGTAAAATTTAAAAATTTAGTTGAAATTATACATATAAATTTTTTATGTATATAATTCTTTTATGTAAAACTTAGATAGTGCTTTAAGTTTAAAGTTTCGTATATAGTTATTGGATTGAGGGATAGATCAAATGAAATCACTTTGGATATGTAAACTGTGAACTATTATTATTCTTTGATTTAAAATCAGCTGACGGTCAAATTATTTTTAAAAAATAATATTTCAATCTATTTTATGCCTTCCTTATCTATGTCGCCTAATATTACACTTTATGTTTATCTAATATGATTTTATCTCTCCTATCAAATGTATATATCCCGTAATAACCGACATAATGATTTGATCCACCTTTTCAATCTATCTTCATCATAAATCCCTATTTCACTACCACTTTCTACAAACACATCGTGGGCAGGCAGAGTAGCGATGAAGGCATTGTTGATGCCCTGTCCAACCCAGTTGGGAAGAGGAGCAATGCCGCCCGGATTGTCCTTAAAATTGTTGGAGAAGCCGTAGATCTTTCACCGGATAAAAATCCAGATGGGGGATTAGGGATGAAGGCATTGGTGATGTCCTGTCTGGTTTGGTTGGGTTC
>NQLW01000011.1:3287501-3334598 GCA_002312845.1 Kalanchoe fedtschenkoi
CAAAAAAAAAAAAAAAAAAAAAAAAAAAACACAACAGTAGCTAGCAAAGATACAATTGCAGTCAGAATTTTAGTCTGTGGGCTGAAGGAAGTAAATGAGATTAAATCCCAGTGAGAAACTGAGATTACAAAACTTGTACCTCCTTAGTTTTCTTGTTGATTTTCTTAAGGGTGCCAGAGAATTCAGAGAATGTCCCGGGCACAACAAGAATTGCTGAACCTGGAACTAGAAGCTTCTGTCATTCTGAACTAGCCAGCTTTACTCTAGAGTTTCTGAAGACTTTTTGGTTTCCTTTTAGATTTCGGTTTCATATCTAATGGAACAACATCAAATTGAGTGTCCATAGACTTCTCTAAACAGTAATTCCCTCTGCGAGTTCCTCAGGCTTGCTCAGATTTTGCTTGTTCTTCTTTTGGTTGTTCGAAGCCTACCTCTACATCTTCCTCTGGAGTGATGAAATTTTTTTGCTGACTTTTTAACACAGCACGTGTCTGGTTAAAATGACACTTGACGAGCTTTATTGGTAACATACGTGATACACGTGGTGGATCCGCCAAGAATCACTCCTTCCTCTGGCACCAGCTTAGGCCTGTTTATCTGACTGTCTCTTCCTGAAAAGATCAACTTAGCAGCTTATGTCAGACCCAAATCAGAAACCAAATTTTAACAAGTTATGTACGGATGCATCCATCAATACGCTCGCCGTCAAATGCGACTCCTCCGAACCCACCGCCGCCGACGATGACGACACCACCAAACGGGGTGCTCTCAGGTTCCAACTGCTCAACGGAAAGCATAATCGGAAAAATGGCATGGAGCCAACCGAGGCTGAGTCTCCAGCTTTCATCTCAGACCGAAGCTTTCAGCGTCGGTCAATGGCGATGGAGTTGGAAATCAACTGACGCTCGTATCGTCCAGATAACAAAAAAGACAGTCTAAACGCGAGATACCTCAGTCGTCTCGATGCTTGACAGCGACAAAACGCAAGTAGTGATGCCGTTTTGCAGTTTTTTTTCCCGGGAACCGGAACCGCGAAATTGTGGTAAAACCTTAATTTCGTTTCGAAAAATCCCGCGTTGAGTTTGGCTCGAGATTTAGCCGCTTCTGTTTCTTGGTCATTTCATCCGCTTCAGCTTCGATCGATCTGCTAGTAAAGATGGTGAGGCAGGTGAAAGCGAAGAAGCCGGAGTATCTGTTCGGTAAAGGGAAGGTGACGCCCACCCAAATCGCCTATGTAGTCGACCAGTACCTGTCCGAACATCAATTCACCCAGACTCGCTCATCCTTCAGATCTGAAGCTTCGTCTCTCATCTCCAAAACCCCAGTTCAAGAGGTAATCCATTTTGTGGATTCTTTCTTTTCTGGGTATAATAAAGTTCTGGTTTTTAATATTTGGGATTTTTGCAGGGGCCGAAAATGATGAGTTTGGAGACGATTATTGATGAATATGTAAAGATGAAGGAGCAGAAGCTGATTGTCGAAATGGAAAAGCAGCGGTTGGAGCAGGAGAGTTCAAGGGTCAATTCACTGTTACATGGTATGCAGAGTGTCATGAATGCTTACAATGCTGCTGGTGCAGCAGCAGCCAGTGTTCCCGCTTTAGCTGCTGCTGCTCCTTTTACCCTGTCCGATCAATCAGTTGCTGTGGTTCAACATTCGGATCTCACCAACGCGTCTCCTGCAGGTATATATGCTGGTTTTGTGTCTCTGTTTGAGTTGAGCTGTTGATTTAGGGCTGGTCTGCTTTTACGATGTTGTCAGTTAAAGGCCACTTACGCATTGCTACAAAATTTCCATGTAACAATCCATAATTACATCTTTGGAGACATTGTGATGAATACAGTCATTCTCAGCTTGAGGTTCTTGTAATGGGGGAGTTGTCTCAATGAAATGCAGCCGCCGGCTCGCTTGTACAACTATAATTCGTGAGCTCTAATGTTGTTTTTTCTCAGGCCGAATTGTCAATGTTTCGCCTAACACCACACCACCATGGGTTCCTCCGAATATGTTGCAAGCGTCTACAAGCTTCACCACACCGGTAGATGGCAATCCTTGTTCCAAAAAGAGGCGAGGTTCTGAAGTGGTACCCGGTGCTCCTATCAACGCTAAGAAATCTCGTGCCAGGATGCCCAACAAGAAAGTAATTGGCGGTCAGTATTTTTTTATTACTCCATATGGTATTTGTTTGATTTTCCATTAAGGAGGCACGCAGTACTTATTCTTGAAAATGCTGGACTCATGTTGCTCGCAAATGTTGCAGGAAATAGTCTACAAACTCAGCCATCTACGCTACAATCATCAACAAGCAGCTGTGTAGCTAGTATGTCTCCAGTTCAAGGGTCTAGTGTGGCTAAAATCTTGTTTCAAAAGACCATAACAGCATCTGCCGCTCAGAACTCTTCATGTCCTGTGACACCTCCGCGAGTGCTTTCTGGCCAAAGCGATAAAAATGTTTCTCCTGCTGGCCACTCTTCCAGTACTAACTCAAGTAACAAAAGCACGCCTCCGGATTTTGCCTCTAACAGCACCATAGTTTCTACCAAGACCGTCATTCTGAGTCCATTCAAACAAGCAATTTATTACTCGGTAGAGAAACATTGTAGCTCGACATGTTCACCAGCAAAGGGTGACTCTCAAAGACCGATGAAGAGGGATCATGTCAAGGGAAGGCTAAGTTTTGATGGAGTTGATGAGACAACAAGTTTAGAGAAATCAACTGCGGATGAGAGTTCTACATCTGACTCAGATGCTGGGAATGTTTTTGACTTTGATCTGCCAAATTTGGATTTCAACATTTCTGATCTACTTATGGACTTCGATTTACCTTGTGAAGGGCTAGACGCTTCTGGTCAGCCAGCCTCTACTTCTCTCAACTCAGGGTATGAACAAGAAAGAGTATCATAGCTACTCCATTTCGCATCTGTTCCATCTGGTTAAATTGATCCTTTGTGTTTCTTTATCAGGCTCGATCCTCACTCCATAGAAACTGCATCCAGTGGAGATCAGATCTTTCCCGAGACATCATCAGCTACCACGCAAGTTCTCTCTGGTACGCAACTCACTCCACATTTTCTTATCTAACTGATGTTGCTTTTTCCAGCCAGCTTCTGATCCTCACTGAAAATCTGATGTCTGAGCAGGTACTGATTCACATACCGGGATGAAGTTGGTCTCTGAATGCATTGAAATTTCAAGTCCAGGTAGTCTGTGACAGCAAGTAATTTCAATCTTCAATCATTTCCTCATGCTTTATAAACTACATGACACAAGTTCTTCATTTTCGTGCAGCAAAGCGCCAGATCCCTGTTCAAAAGAACACATCCTCATAGAATCGACTCCTTACACTACAGAAACAACTAGCCTGACCCAATAGAACTCTTCTCGAACGAGACAGATGCTAGCATAGTAGCTCATGCTCTTAACTTTCAGACTGTGTATACAGATTATCCGAATTCTTAAATATAGCTTTCAGTTGAATTTGCAATCTTATTGGCCTTCCACACTGAGGTAGGAAAGTTCACTGAAGTTTTTGTTTGTTATGTCTGATGAGGTTCTCAAGAAACATAATTTGCTGAAACATAATGAAGTATTTTGCTTATTAACATCTCTTTCAAGCTAAGTATTTCTCCAGCTTTTCAACTTCCTCCACACTTCCAATAAAGAGTGGCACTCGCTGGTGTATCTGCCCAAACAATCATTATTGTAAGGCCTGCACAGAAAACTTTACTAGAGGGATGAGATTGATATGTATTGAGTTTTGCTAACCTCAGTTGGTTGAATATCAAGAACTCTTTGGTGCCCGTCGGAGCCTTTCCCGCCAGCCTGCTCAGCCAAATAACTCATGGGTGCACATTCATACAGGAGTCTCAGCTTGCCATTCTTGCTTTTGACGTCTCTGGGGTACCCGTAGATGCCACCATATAGAAGTGTCCGATGGAAGTCCCCCACCAAACTTCCTATATAACGGGCTGAGTACGGCTTGAAATTAGGACCGGGGTCCTTGAGATCATCGATGTACTTCTTCAGCTTGTCATCCCACATCCGGTAGTTCCCCTCGTTGAACGAGTAAATCTTCCCCTTCTTTGGAATTTGAATGTTTTCTTGGGTCAGAACGAATTCACCATACATGGGATCCAGCGTAAATGAAAAAACTCCCTTCCCAATCGAAAGCACGAATATGATGGAACTGGAGTACATGCAGTAGCCCGCTGCGAGAAGATTGTTTCCTGGCTGGCACACATTCACCACGCACTTCTGCGCAACACTGCCAAGCTGCAAGTAAGAATTCCCATCATTACATTTTCAGTATCAAAGATGATCCATGGATTAAACTAGGCTACCTCGTCATCATCTCCCATATCTGCAAAACACTCGTCATTGGGGCTGTAGATACCGAAGATGGAGCCTGTTGAGACTGCAGCATCAATGTTTGACGATCCATCCAGCGGGTCAAACACGACAATGTAGTTGCCTGAGTAGCTCTCTTCAACGGCTACCGGCACATCCTCTTCCTCCGATGCTATGATTCCTGTCCTTCCACTTGACCTCAAACAGTTCGAAAACACCTGTTACAATATAAACAAGATATAAGTCAACCTAGCAGAACTCAATTCCCACAGACAACTCCATTTTCCCCATCCTTCACTCATTTCAAGACATGGTTTTGTTTATTTAAACTGAAAGGTGTGGAAGAAAAACCTCATTGGAGATGACATCAAGCTTCTTCTGATCCTCGCCCTGAACATTTACACCCCCCTGGACGCCGGTGAGATTGGAGATGCTGGCTCGCTGCACCAGTGATCCAATCTGCTTACATGCCATGGAGATGCTGGATAAGACAATAGTAAGCTCGGCATCAATGACCCTAGCCTGCTCTTGCCTCAGCAGCCAGCTAGTCAGCGTCTGAATTTGGAAGCCGCTTCTTTTGTTGGACGTGCCAGTCTCTGCACTCACCACAGCCATGCACTTAACTCCTCCAGCTGACACCAAGTCATTTCGTCTCCTGTTGCTGCTACTGGCGGCAGTGGTGAACTGCGGGACAGGCGAGACGCGGTTGGTGCGGGAAATGGAGGTGGAGCTGGAGAAGAGCAGCTGGGAAGAGGAGGCTGCGGCTGCCATTTTGAGTTGGTGTTGTGTGATGCTGCTACACTGTTTTTTTGTTGATGAAGGTTGGACATTGTAAGGCTGGTAAAAGATTGAAGTTGTTTTGGTCCCACTTATCTCACACTGACTGGTGTGGCTCTGTGTTAATACTGAGTGATTGGTTTTGGTCCTCTCTGAGAATTTATTTTCTGGGAATGTGAAGGTGTCAAGTAGGTTTGGGTTATCCTCAGGCCCAAATTGAAATTTGGTGGGACAACGTGCTGTGCTGGTGCTACAAAATAGAAGCCTCAGAGCCCTAAACTCACCAGTCACCAGTCATTTGAAATCAGATATGGTGCATGCAATACATTAGACAACATCAGTTTACAAATAATGTGTAGAAATCTGATGAAATTAAACCGCATCAATCATGAAAATAATGATAGATTATAAAAGTTTTGTGAGTCGCGAAAGCATATTGTAAAAAGAAAGCAACGAGCTACGTCCGTTGTCCGTGTATAAATAGTGAGAATGGAAGTATGGCCATTCTCGTGGAATTAGAACGTCATTTCCGTTTTTAAGATAGTAATGCGTCCTACACTGTCTGATACTTACATGATAAACCATTTGACGGATCTCAACCTGAAGAAGCCGGTAACATTGAGGAAAGCACCGACGACATATGTGAGGATGACGATTTCAGTATAATGTTGAACAATCTAGCCGTGAATAATGAAGGAAATCATGAATTATTCGAAACAATCAACAACAAGGCCGACGCCTCTCCATATTCTGGATGCAAAACGTTTCAATAAATTATACGACGTGTTAAAGTTGTACAATTTTAAAGCCACATATAGGTGGAGTGACAAATCTTTTATGGGTCTCTTGTCGTTTCTCAGCAAGATGCTGTCAGAACCAAATGAGCTCCCCAAACGAACTTATGAAGCGAGGAAGATACTTTATCAAATTTGTGTTAAGTGCAAGTAGATGCATGCGTGCTCCCAATGATTGTGTGCTATACATAGATGACTATGAGGATATGAAAGAGTGTTTGAATTGCAGTACACTTCCACACAAGTAGAAAAATGTGAGGACGAGAAGATAAAATGCGGACCTGCAATGTCTTTTAATACATCCTGATGATTACGAGATTTAAACAGATGTTCGCAAGTTTAGAACAATTTGAGTTGGTGCAACAACATACAATACTTTGAGGCTTGCATCACCCGACAAATTTCAATAACTGGAAGCAGTTTGACATTTGATATCCCGAGTTCGATAACGAGTCAATAAATTTGAGGCTTGCATTAAGTACCGACAATATGAATCAGTTTGAGAAGCACACAATACTTAGCCGGTCCTCATCGTAAATCTGTCTCCATTGTTATGCATGAAAGTAAAATATATAATGGTTGCTCTCATAATATTAGGTCCCAGACAATCCGTCAATGATATCGATGTGTACCGGTACCTACCTTCTTTTATTAAAAGATTTGAATCTACTGTGAGAGACAGGAGTTCTAACTTACGACACACTAAAAGAAGAGATATCTATGATATAAGCCACATGCTTTTTGTACACTTAACTACTTCTTGGTTCGTGACAATCTAACTGGTTATAGTGTCAAAAGGTACAAAGCATGCCCAATATATGAAGACGACACAGATTTACTAAGATTTTTCCGAGGCCGTAAAATTATTTACACAAATAACATATGATTTTGTCCACTTTCACACCCATATGAAGGTTTAAAAGAAAATGAAAAGTCAAACCATTCATCCTAATTTGGAAGTGATGAGTCTAGCATCAATTTAAACAAGGAAAAAGAAAAATCTGGTGTGAAGAAGTCTCAAACCACCTCAGTAGAAAGAAAAAAGAAGAAGAAGAAAAAGCTAGAAAAGCTTTTGCTCATAAAATAGTTGACATTACAAACCTCTTGCAAACAGTTGTATTGATGGTTACATGTTTCCAGTTCTCAATGGATAACTTTCTCCTGAAGAAATTAGTTGAGTGAAGTTAATAAATAATTCAAATGTAAATATGCTCAGGACTATGAGTTTAGAATTGAGAAGAATTGATCCAATTGTTAAGGTCCGGGTTAATCGTGCTGCAAGCATAAAAATGATATGATAGGGTCTCCTCTGTTGTAGAAAAATATGACATGGGAGAGTTAAGCTTTATATATATGTAAATTGCTTAGTCGGTGGCTTACTGTCATAACATATTACATTGAACCAACCATATATTTTAGTTGTCGGTGAACCATCGATTGTAACAATATAAGTTGTCTTTTGATAGGAACAGATAGGCACGTCTAGGCGTTGAGCACAAGGCACGAACAATGAAAATAATTGATATAGCAACTCAGGATCCAACCACACCCTGAAATGTCTACAAGAAATTAAGAAAAATAATACCTCAGGATGTGTTTTGTACATGTTTCCTCAGGATCTTGTCAACTGAAAATACAAGTCATGTATCCCCTCACCACATATTCCCTCAATAATAAGTCCATCCCATTTCTATATAAATCCACTCTCTTTCCCTCACAATTTTCATTCATAATTCATCTCTTCTCCACCAAGTCCCTAAACATAGCATTTCCAAGAATCTCAATCCTCCCTCAGTTATATGTTATGGCATCTTCTACCAATTTGTCTCTCACTGTCATCTGCTTTTTTGTTTCTCTCTTTCTCCAACAAGCTCAACGTAAGTGCATTTCATCTCCTCCGATTCTCACTCATTATGTTCTCCTCTCTTCCATGAGAAAATGATCAAGCTCCGGCCTAAATGTACCTGTTGATCTATCACTGCCGCTAACTAGTAAAAACTGTCTATTTTGTGTTTTCTTAGTTGGGATTGTATGCCACAATTTACCAAATGACAAGTGTGCCTTCGCAATCGACTCAAACGAGAAGCGGTGCTTGCTTGAGACAGCATACATAACAACTGCAGAGTTTGCCGAGTACCAGTGCAGGACGTTTGAAGTCTACGTACGGAATTCAGCCGGTTATGTAGAGACTGATGGATGTGTAAAGGCTTGCGGGATTGAAAGGCAATCTATTGGAATCTCATCCGACAGTCTTCTCGAGCCTAGCTTCATTTCCAAGCTATGCTCCTCCGCCTGTTACAAAAATTGTCCCAATATTGTTGATCTTTACTTCAACTTGGCGTCTGGCGAGGGTAAGGCTTCACCATCATGCCTCTCCGAATTGCTTGTATTCTAAGATAATAATCACAACTTGCCACCTTAATTTGTGCTTCCTTAGACTCCAATCAAAAAGTTATCTACAAGCTTTATTTACTTGCTTTGCCAAATTCTTGCAGGTGGATTTTTACCAGAAATATGCGCATCACACAGAGCCAGCTATCACCATGCCCTGGTTGAAGTCAGGAGCTCTAGAGCAGTAGCCTCCGATCAAGTCTTCGATGGTGCGTCATCCTCGTCCCCTTCTCCGTCTCCGTCACAGCTCTGGACATAGATCATAAACATTCACCATGCCATTTCTCATTCAAAATATTTATTTTTTCGCACGATATGATTCCATATTTTTTGTGTAAAAAGTATCCTTTTTTGATATTCTCAGTCTGTATTTGTTCTTTCGTTTGTGAACTATCACATGTCAAGCATACAGACTTTGATCAAGCCCTCTACAAAATATTTCTTACTTCAACCAATTTTTATTGAGAAAAATACTGAAAAGATCCAGCTAAGATGGACTTTAAGCTTCACCGCTTTGTTGTTATCATTATGCTTCTCCCACAACTCTCAATACTAAAATGAGGACTAACTCCAACATCCTACTAGGAACTTAATTTTCTTCCTCAGACAGTGAGTCTGATAATGTTCTGATCCTGTTATCTTTACCGAGGAGATGACCTCGGAAAACTTCCTGCATGATATTCCCTTAACGAATACAAATGGGAAAAAGGAGTGCTACCAAAACACAATTTTCCGTCCAGAAATATTTTGGCTCAAAAAATGGTCGAAAATTTTTCCTAACTAGTTACCGGCCAAAATTGATATTTTGTAGTGAAAACAATAAGTGACAAAGAGTTAGCTGGAAAATTCTCAAAAATGTCATCACATATCCAGGCAAATGACAGCCACTTTCGGCCATTATATATATTTTTGGGAGCCATTTTTCCCCGTAAATAAGTTTTGGTCGAAAACTGAGGGAAGATGATCGATGAAACTAAAAGTATTCAGTCTCATTTCTGAACAAAAACCAACCGAAAACGGATCGAAAAGTGAAAATCAAAATCGGACACAAACATCTTTATTCTTCTTCTTTCTTCCCTGTTCCTTCTATTACTGATTCAGTTTTACTTGAATATAGTTTTGGTCATGTATGAGTTTTATTATTTGTATGAATTTGGTTGTTCGGTATGATAAAATGTGTTTGGTATGAGTTTGTGTATGATGAAGTAGGTGTATTGTTATTTAAGTTTGTGTTAGTGTGAATCAATTTGAAGTTTGTGTGAGTTGGGTTATTGGTATTAGTTTGTGAATCTGTTTGAAAGGAAATGTGTGAGCTATGTATCTAGACATGGTACACAACAACTTGAGGATGACTTTGGATCTTTGGAGGACCCAATGCGGATTCATAATGAGCTGTCTCTTATCATCCCTGTGATGCCTAGTGCATAAGTTAGACATGCTTAATTTTATTTAATTCATCGAAGTAGTTTTGATTAATTTGATGTCATAAATCTTTTTAAATTTTTTTATCTCTGTTTTAGGTTTGAATCGGGCGAGATGAATTGGGTGGTGCATTCGATCATACACCTACAATAGAGTGCATTCGATCATACACCTACACTAGAGTGGGCCTTAGATCAAAGCCTTTGAGGTCCCAGCTAACGTTTGCCAATGTTATTTCTGATAAATTTAAGGTTAGCAATTTAAGTCACGATCAACATTTTATCAACACATACTTGCTTACGAGAGTACATTTTATCAATATTTTTATAATATTTTGTATGATAGCACAAACAAGAGTCATTTATCTTTATTGAGAGAAGGGTGATTAACTCTTTATGAGTGAGTAGAGAGCTCATTATTGTAGTTGATTATTTTACATAAGCATGCTTCGTACCTGTGTGTGATGCTAGCAGTCCGTGATATCAGTAAAGCGTATCTATTGTTTTTTAAAAAAATAATATTTGAAGACTTTGAGTCATTTTATTTCCGTGATATTGAAATATGTACTTTTTATGTGAATATATTACTTATTGAATTATTTTGATGCCTTAAAAGTACTCAAAAAAAATAATCTTGCAAATTGGCTCTTAACCGAAACAACAAACGACGAACCAGTTCAAAACCAAATCCCTAACAACAGGTAGGGGCTAAGTGAAGAGGGGAACATAATTCCCTGGAAAGAGGCTTCACTCGTCTTAGACCATTGTTGACTGATATCTTGCTTAACAATCGCGGTTATATCACTAATCATAGTGATGTTCATATTCATTGCAGGTCAATTCACGCACATCTCGATTTTGAGATTGTTAGACAACACCTTTAACTATTAGACTAACAACTTGTTGATAAGGTGATGTATTTTTACATGCGTATATGTCCCATAAAATTCACTTTGCACCATGAAATATATGTTTTCTGAATTTCAAACTTTTTATTTGGTCATATTTATTAATTATGGGTTAGAGTCTAGTGCAAGCTGCTTTACTCTCATTCATAGGAGATTTTGTCTTCAACTTGTTTTTATAAGACAGAGTAGTGTTTTGTATGGAGAATGAAATGATGTTTTGCAGAAAAGTACATAACCCCTAGGCTAAATTATCACATGGCCGGATTGGTTTCATGTCAGACGTCGTCTTTCCCAATTGGTAAGCCAAATGATATACTTATTACTGGCTAGCTGTTGAAGAGAAGAGAGTCGTCCGGCATTGAATCAGACTCAAATGAATCAAACCACAAGAGTTGGAGAGGGGTGATATCCAGAGGTGAGGGAATGCTATCAGCATAGTTGTTGTGCTGACAATCAAGTATTCGGGTGAATGGGATGTTTCACCAAAAGAATCTACAGTAACAACATCAAGGGGCTCATCAAGCACTTGCATATATTTGCCAACATGTTTGGTTTTCTCCTACTTATAAAGCTTGTCATCATATGAACTCATACATATGTTTGTTGGTTTCCCATCCCCTCTCTCTCTCAAGGTCTTTTCTTTTATCTTTTATTTTCTAGTTTCACACACTCATCAAAGCAGCTCAAACCTTTCTTCTCTACTTTTAGGCTCTTCCAAAAGCGTGAGATTCTCACACCACCCATCTCCGCATTTCTCCGTTACAGTAACCCCCATTTGCCCTCTGCATATGATTTGCCTCCTCCTTCCCATTCCCTTTCTTGTTCAATTTTCAGCCCTGCAAGTCTTCAAGTTTCAATCTTTACCATAGCTGATGCACTTTCAGCTTCCGGGTCTTCCAAATGTTCATCGATTGCTAGCCTTCAAGTTTCGACCTTTACCGAATCCCATGCACTAATTTCTGGTTTCAGTTTCTGGGTCTTCCAAATGTCAACTGCCCACATCGATTTGGAGCAAGGGAGGATGTCATACCAACAATACCCCCGCCGCACCACCAACTCGGGAAGCGATGATGAGGACAGCAGAAGTATCTGCTTCTCGGACGCTGACGAGGGTTCCTGTTACTCAACATTCTACTCAACTGCGGGTGGCTCGTATGAGGACATAAGGTTCACAGATCATGAGGTGGGTGACGGTTCGGGGTCAAGGCGAGACTCTTCTGTCTCCGATTGTTCAGTCAAGGTTGAAATTCATGATGAACATGGTGATGTGAAGGTGCATTTGGATGATGAGGTTGGAGGTGAATCAAGGGAGTGTAGGATATGTCATCTGAGTTTGGGGGCTGGGAGTAATGTGATTGAATTGGGGTGTGATTGCAAGAATGATCTGGCTGCTGCGCACTCCAATTGCGCCGAGAGATGGTTCAAAATAAGAGGAAATAGGTCAGTCAACAACAACTTGAAAAAACAAAAAAACATTATTCTTCAGCTTTTCAATAACTTACATCAGCTAAGCATTGTGTTTGCGCATTTTGCCTATTGAGGAAGATGTTGCTTGCTATTATATTCCCATTACCTAGTTGCTTGTTAATGCTCGTTAACTTCAAGTACTGAAGCTGACTGACATGTTTAAGGATGTTCCAGACAAGATGCTTTGTGTATGATAGTAATTTGGATGCTTCAGTAAGACCTGTTTAAACAGTCAAAGTAAATAATTGTGGTGTGATTAGTGATGCTTGTTAATGGACCTACAATTTAGTATTATATGGGTACACCGAGGATGATTCGTTATCCATGCTGTCCATGTTTCTTGCCTGATGTCTTTTCTTTTTTTTTTTTGGTGTTTTATTGCTAGTGTTTCCATTTGCTTTCTGGATTCCAACTTCTTTATTAAAGTGGAGATTTGACATCTAATTGATGCATTCAGCTATTTGTGCTCAAGCTAATCAATTTTCTGATGCATAGGTTTGAATATTTTAGCTTTTTAGTAGTACACTTATAGTTCTTTTTCGTCGTTGCTGCATCATAAGTGCGTGGATAAGTGCTGTAAAATTGGCTAATGATGTAGGACCCTTCGTTTATGTGTAAAGCTTGTATTCCTTGTGTGATGAAGTGCGACACCATTCCATATTACCAAATTTTCAGTACAAAGTTCCTTTACATTCACATGGTTTGTTGTTGCTTGTCTGTTGACTGAACTTGTGATTGGCGGGTTTTACTGCAATTGTAACATTTGAAATTTATCCACTAGGGTTGTGGCCGAGTTTTAAGAGGAGTGAGGGGTGAAACTTGATAATACCCCACATCTCAAGTTCGAATTTTGGTGGTTGGGTGAGTAGGTTAAAAACAATTTTTTTAAAAAAAAAAATTAAAATTTTGTATGTGGATGAAGTTTAACGTCAGCAGAGGTTTTAGATTTGTCTTAACTAGTATTAGTCGTAATGTCACGCCTGCAAGCATTTTCCAGCTTTTGGTAAGTGATGCGAGATGCTATCGGCAGTTGCCTACTCCTTTGTCCATCACATGGCATCAGAGCCCATTTCCTTTGGCATTTCAAATAGCTGTTCAAACTAAGAGATCAGTGTCTATGCCAATTTTCTCTGAAATATCTTTGTTAATAATTGAGCTTTTCCATGCTTTGCGCCATCTTTGATATGTGTGAGCATTGATGTTAACATATGAATCCTATGTTTTTTTTTTAAAAAAAAACTCATTTGAACCGAGACACAGATTGCACTTAACCACTCGGCCACCACATATCAATACTATGCTTCATGTCCCTTTCTCTTTGGTTTCTTTGAGCCAGCAAAGGCAGCTTAAAGGTCATATATGTTGCTTTTACCGTCAGAACTTTAATAATTTTGTAAAGTTGTTTTTATCTTGTAGACCCTATTTTCCTGTGTATTTCAGACTCTTTTTTCACTGGTTCTTATTTTATTTATCTTTAAAAAACCTTTTACTCCTTGGAGTGGTTCATTGAACATGACACCAGGTCACTCACTCTCTTTCCAACACAAAGGTAGAGACGACAGGAGTCGTGTACCTGTCATCAGTCATCAGTATATTCAGACATCTCAATTTGCATGCACATGTATACACTTTTTTTTAATCTCCAGTCTCCTTCAGTACTTGACGAAGTGGCTGGGTCATTCTTGGTTTTTTTTTCTTGTGTATATTTGATTCCGCTTTGTTTACAGGACGTGCGAGATATGCAACTCTGTTGCGGAGAATGTCAATGTTGTGAGTGAACTCGAGCTGATGCAACAGTCAACTGGAATCAGTGCTTCCACGATAGTAACAGCATCATCATTAGCGCCACCATCTCCTACGGAATCAACCAGATGTTTCTGGCGAGGACATCGCTTTCTGAACTTCCTACTTGCTTGCATGGTGTTTGCTTTCGTGGTATCTTGGCTGTTTCACTTCAATGTGCCTTCATAGTAACACTGTCAGTGCTTTCCAAGGCAAGGTTCACATTAGCATTGCCGCCACATGAAGAATGGATTTTGAGCAAGACAGGTAAGATAAAAATACATGAAACATTCCACTTGTATCCTTCCATTTGTATTGTTCACTTGAGTCCTGTTGTTGTATATTATATTTAAGGCTTATATAAGATTTGAACTCAGACCTACATTTCTGTTTTTGTCAATCAGAAGCTGGCTCATGGTTTCTCAAGGTATTTGATTTGTCAAATTATACCTTACCGATGTTGCACTGGTGAAATGCAGCTGTCAGAAAATAGTTGTTAAAATACATTTATGTAATTTTCTAATGGTACATGGATGGATGACGAAAGGTAACATAATAACCTAAGTTTTTGACACTAACACCCGTTCTATTTCCACACCCATTCTATTTCCTCTGCAATAATGCCTTTGATACCCTTCGATTTAAATGAACATCCGGTCAATGCGAACTCAGCATTCCTATAAAACAATGACATTCCATAAATATCACAACACTCCATTCATTGTGGTACCAGCATGGACTGGTCCCATATTTGCATCATCCGCTATCTTGCCGTTCATCTGTGTCCTCTGCCTCTGTAAAAATCAACCAGTCTGATAAAGTGACAAATTTGAAATATAAATATATAAACCACAATGAAGGAGGACTATAGATATACCCAATCTATAGGATCTCCTGAATTGCCGTTGATCATCTTGTGGTCTTCATCTTTGTTTCTGATATCCTTCTCTTTAGCGCTTAGTGGTAGCAACAAAGTCGCAGCACCACTTGTTCTGTCAGGAAGCTCTGCATCAATAAACTATAAAGCTCAGCACAGTTGTCATATAGAAAAGAAAAACAACCCTGAGTCTAAGTCCCGCCATACGTTGACCTAATACAATCTCTTAATGTTTCATTTCTAGTCTAGCAATGTGACTAACTCATACGTTTTCAATTGTATAATACTTCAGAGCCCGGGAATGCGAGTGGTGGATTGCTATATAATCTAAAAAACCTAACCGAAAACAACTTACTAGAGCTTCTGAATGATTGTAATTAAACAGGAAACTGTTATAATAGAATCCTCACCTGGCAATTTTTTGTCAACAAAGAACACTACTAAATTAACGGTATACCTGTAAAAAGCAAATCATTACAAATTAAGTAGGAAGAGTGCATAAACAGTTTTAGCAAAAAATAGAATTGAAAATATCAATTTACCAAGCAACAACTACGTCAACAGAATAATGTTTGCGAGAGGCTATGATTAACAAGCTCTGAGCCACAGCAATTAACCAAGAACACAGCTTTATAAACCTGCATGCACAAACGACATTGCATTAACTTCAATCTGTACATAAAAAGACTAAGTAATTGTGCAACTGAGTCAGACAGCAGCCTCTAGTACGGCAAAGAAAGAGGAAAGCGGCCCTACAATAGTATGGATCACTACAAGCTATATCTACAATGACAAAGAAATCCCAAAGGCCACCAGATAGTCCAAATAATTTAAGCAGCGACAATTTGTGAAGTCTTCACAACAACAAAAATTTCATCTATCAAAACTTGTTAGGCCTGAATGAGTAAGAAACAATTTGAAAGTTCCACGTGACAAAATCCAAATCCGATAACAACCTAATTGATCGTTTTCTGCTTCTAAAACACTGAGGAGATAACTTCAATCATAACAGAAAACAGACAAGGAATGCCAATGTCTTTTCCATGATATGCCAAACGATCATCAGCCAGTAAAATTTTTAGGATAAGTTTCAAGACAGGTTTATGTATTTTCATACCTTCTTGTGCCATACTTGTTATAAGTCCGCACAAAAACGAGAGTGAAGATCATGTGTGATGAAAAAATTAGATCACCACACCCATATATTATTCCTCGGGGAACTGCCAAAACCATGTATCACACCATCAAAACAAGCCAAAATAAGTAGATGGTCGGAAAATAAGAAAAATGGGTACCAATGATGAAAGCTTCAATTAGTTTTTCGGGTCTAGGTAGAGTAGCACGTTCAGAACCCTGAAAATAGTAAAAACCAACTACTTTAGAAATGTTCTCTTATTATGAAAGGGCGTAAAAGACTAGAACCTTGGCAATACACAAACCATTCTTAGGACGAGGTGCAATTTAATAGTGATAAGTGAATGCCTATTGCTAAAGATTATACCTCCCGACAATGGTAATTCGGACCCGGTAGCTGAGTGGAGTAGAATGTGATGATCCTGAGGAATTGAGAAGCCTGCAGAAAAAATAGTTTGGACAGAATTAGAAAAAGAGGTAAACAAAAAGCTCAGGTGGGCAAGCAATTAGGTTAATGACACACAGATAGCTTCAATGAATATTTTCCAACCTATTTATACAACCGATGATCGAGTGCATACCATCTAGTCACATATTCGTACAAGTTAGTTTGAACTTCAAATAGCTTTAGTATCGTATCATGTTTGATTAGTATGAGGAAATATTGGACATGATTAAACTGATGTAGAAAATTACGAGTGGGGCTTGAAAGACTATTGACGAAAGAGGTTGCTTAATTTCAAGGCACATCATCCACGTACCGAAAAAAAAACAAAAGAAACTATATTCATCATTACGTCAAAGCATGCCTATGAGTCAGTCCCTTCCCTCGTGGAGAAATATTGCTTCTTAAATGTAAATTTTAAGATTATATAAACAATAAACAGTCGAATATAATTTGCCAGGGATTGACCCTCGTGGCCACAAAACTAATTTTACTATATAAGAATGTTCCACCACGTCTGTGCCCCACTGTCAATGCTCAATTATAAAGTACCACCTTAAACAACATGTTATATTCCTCATAAGTAAATAAATAAAAATGAATGAGACTCATCATTTATTAGTTGCCAGCATCAACAATACGCAATATTCCTACTTGTTTTAATCGCATAACAAATCATTCGACACTAACTTCTAAACTAGAAGAATTATAAAAATTACAACTTCTGGCCATCGTTTTAAGCTTACTAATGAATTTCTCAAAGATGAGAAGTCCCCAGGATTCTAAATAAACAATACATTCTAATATAATGATGTAGTGGATAAAACATGAACAAGTCAGACATCACTTGAACGAACTCAGATGAACCAATTATCTGAACTTACACATAAGAAAGCTAAAACCCTACACCAGATTAGAACTGTATAAATCCTTTTGCTCTTAAAGATGAAAGGATGGAACGTCCACTGCAGTATAACAAATAGCATGTCAGAAACTATCCAGACTGCTGTAAAGTTAGAGAAGACACTCCAAATTCAAGAAGAAGGTGTTTAACACAAATAACGATACAAACTTCTTTTTTTTGCTAAAAGAGAAAACAAATCTTATAACCGAAACAACTTCATTTCAATCTGATAAGTAATTTATACAAGTGGGGTAGTGACCCACTACGTTAGATGGTGGATAGAATATACAACTGACAACTGAGAACAGGTTGCAGATTTCATTTCACACCCATGCACAATGCATGACTTCGGACTTTATATTGAAGGATGGCATGTCCTCATATTAAAGGCGGTCATAGAAACTCCATTCACAGAATATGACATAAGAAAGATATAATGCACATGTTTATTTACATAGAACTGCATCCATTTTTTGTATTCCTGTTTGTGTATAGGTATGAATATGAGATATTTGCATAGTACAACCATAAAAATGAAAACCAAAATATCTGGTAAAAGCATAAGGCATATTCGCAAATGAAGTAATTAACAGTTACGAAAAATTTTCTTGTTTAAAGTGAGTATAACGGTCCAAATCCAACAAGTTCAGACAATGAAGGCGCCAGTCATATTTCTGTTTCATTTATTATATTTTTGTTTCATCTTAAGGTCACCTCATTCAGCTGCAGTTAATCTGACAATATGCATTGAACCAGATTGCTTACCAGGAAAAATGATAAGAAGACAAAGGTGAATAACATCTCACTGATATAAGCTCTCTCAGGACCAAGCTCCTACAGGTAAACATAAAAGAAAGTCAAGTTTTAGCTCAATCAGTTCGAGGCAAATTCATGTCTCATAAAGACTGCAGCAATTAGCCACTACACGAATACCCACCGGAAGAAGATAAAATCCAACATCTTGGAGAAGTGGTCCGGGCCTGTGAAAATAATGAATACTTCGAGCAGCCAAACCATGAATGTACTGCACAAGAAATAATCAAGAGACTCAATACATTTCAATATAAGTTAATAACAAAGTCGGACACAACATACTTAACTCCGCTTCAGAGAATCACATCAATTACTCAGGCACACTGCCACCATAAAAAGTTGAAATTGGACTCTACCAAAACTACAGAATCATTCCAACTTGGACGTTTTACCAAAAATCTAAAAAAAAACTTCCAACTAGAACTGTTTTAAAGGAAGTAGTCAATTAATCATGCAATTAGACATCTTATAAATGGCTAAATTAGGAAACAACAAAATTTGGCATCAACAGTTTCTACATGGACGACAAAATAGTGTCAAAAACTGCTGATCAAGCAATTGAATCCATTACTAACTATTGACCAGTTCAAACCTCAACTTTGACACTGATGTTCAAATGTAGATACCCATCTTCTCAAACAACAAAACACTGAGCCCCCCCGACGAGAAACAAAATTGCTTTAAAACTTGAGGGGGTAACCTGAAAAATAAGGCCAGCCAGAAGATATTTCCAATTCTCAGCAAGCAGGTTGATCTCGGTAGTTATCTCCGCCCAAAGTCTCTTCCATAGCTTCAAGCCAACCAAAAATTAGATCCAAACCACCACAACAGTGAGAAAATGAAAAAAAAATAGAAAAGGAGCAGAAAAGGCACCTTCGAAGCCTCGCGACTGATGTAAAGCGTCATGTCTTTCTTTCTATCTATCTATCTATATCCGAATCTTCCCACAACCGAAGCCAGTCACGCCCATGCTAGACGGAGGTCAACATGGTCGGAGAGCCTAAAAATTGAAATCGGCGATCGACCAAATCGGTTGCCGATGGCAACGGCGGCGGAAGAGAGGAAGATCGATTGGGGAGGCGCGGAAGCGTAGAGGAATCTGACGAGAAATTGGAGTAAATCGAAGAGGTTCAATGCTCTTCTTTGTCTGCTGCTTCTTCGGTTTATTTCTTCTGGCGAGTTTAACACGGAGAGACAGTTGCAGGATAGAGAGAGAGAAGAGGATGTTTGTTGTACAGAGAGATTAATTAACACTTTAAATAAATAAATAAATAGTGGGGTTAGGGTCTTTCCAGGTTAGTACTTTTTGAATATAATACAGTTTAAATTATTCTGTGGCGTCGCGGTAATTAATTAAATTAAATTAGTACTAATCACAGATTCTCGTTAATTAAAGTTCTTCAAGTTTTCAAAATTTATTACTCAAACCATATGAAATAAATTATTATCGAATCTGATTTTTCTAATTAAGGATCATAAATTGCATATCAACATTCTAAAACAAAGTTGAAATATACTTACATGTGTTTCTAATTAAGGTTATTTGTGAAGATGGACAAAACGTAACTTATGTATATTTCTAAATTTACATGACAAGGCTCACATGTGTTTCATGGTAAGTATGATGTGTAAGAAAACATGATGCGTTCACTTAAATGATAATAAAAAAAAATCCATTTATTATTATTATTAAAATAAAGAAACTTTTGTTGATATTTTCTTACTTTTGTTATATACATTTTAAATTTGTTAGGATAAATGGGTCGTTTTAAAAAGAAAATATAATATAATAAATAGTGTTATAGTTATAGTATGAAGATATTTTGAAATTTTATAATGACAGTTTATTTCTATTTATTTTATTTTAACTTTTCATAATAACGAGTTTATTTCCAACATATATATATATATCATGCATGTAACAAATGCATGGATATTTTGGACAAATCATTTGTGTAAAAAAACTTTTAAACCATACCAAGTTTTGGATTCTCTTATTATTATTATTATTTTAAAAAATTTATTATATTATTAATGAATGAGATGTCTGTCTTCGAATCAACTTCTGTGCTTAAGAATCGAACTAAAAATAAGTTTGATATGCACATCTCTTACATTATTAATAGATAATAAAAAGAGAAAGTGGGTGTTAATTTTTGTTTTTTGTGTTAAATTATTTTAAATGTCATGTTTAGACTTTGTGATTGTATTGTTGATATAGTGAATAGAAAGTAAAATGAAAATTCGATATTTAGTGGAAACAAGTCTTGATGTTGGATATCATAATCAAAATACTAGTATAATATGTTTGATGGGGTCACATGAAATCATGAATCTTCAAGATTGAGGGATGGGCTGTGTTTGAATTTTGAAATTGAATGGGAGAATCAAACTTGGATGTCTGGCTTGAGACACCTTCAGAACAAGAACAAGAGGGAGCAACCTACACGTGGAAGTTTCAAGGATTCTAGAACAAATTAATGGTGGAGTTTTATTGGTTTCCGATTGGCTGTGCCCAAATGAAACAGTACTAAAATAATAAAAGAGCGAACATTTAATTACAAGAGTATAGTTCTGATTTTTTGGTTATACAATAAATTTGAACTCGGGACTGATTTTAATGGTATTTAAATTCATGACATAAGCATGCGTAACATCAATTAATATAAATAACAATAAATTTGCCGGTCCATTCACTAATTAATTGCTCAGATTTGATCTTTCAATTTATGGTTCTGCGATCAATTTTAGTTGCCAGTTAGCTTCGGAGTTAGGACACGACTTTTCGCATTTTGAGGTCTTTACTTCATGTAAAAGAAGACAAGTGGACGAGGTGGTGGGGTTGGTTTGGGAGTGTCATCATGTTAATATAGTTAAGTTTAATAACGTGGGTAGACAGGCGGTCGGGGCCTGCAGCTTTTTTTACGCATCATGCTTCCTCTATGTTCATTCAAGGGTCTGTTTGGTTCAGGGAAAATTTGATATAAAGAAAAATTTTAAAAATAAATTTTTTGAGAATTTTATTTTATTTTTTTATTTGGTTAGAGGTGGAAAATTTATAGAAAAATAGTTGAACACTCTTTGTTTTGTTAAACTTTTCTATCTAATTTTCAAACTAACTTTTTCTTTCTTACTTTCTATAAAACAAATAAGAAATTTTTTTCATTTTTTTCTAAATTTTCATTTCCACCAAATTTTTCCATAACCAAACACACCCGCAGTGTACCTTATTATAAGCTGAGCTATAAATGAAATATACTATTTATTTGACGGAGATGACGGTGAACTGGAGTACAGTGCAGATGACCTGCTTCCGCCTTGGGCGTCACGACGCCAACCCGTTCATGAGAATTTTGCACGTAGAAGTGTTTTTATTCGGACATGAGAATTTATGTTTTTTGGTATTCGCATTCCACAACGTCGTTTTAACTCTTTTATGAATAAACGACGCAGTTCTTAAATCACATCATAACTGCAGCACCAAAATCTGTCGCAGGGAATTCCAATATCTCTGTTACGTAAAGTCGGTGGCAAGAAGCTTGGGCATTTGAAGGTGAAAGGTCAAAATAGTGATAATCAATTCAAGACTCAGACATCAGCCGACGGCCTGACGACTAACCCAAGTCATAGTTGGGGGATCTCAGTGCTATTTTTCATGAATGAATAAAAACAAGAGTGAACTCAATAACAGAAGCAGCAGCAAGATATGTAGATTGATGGAGGTTCATGGTCCGGATGTGCTTAATGTTAGAACGGAGCAAATGTAATATTATTGAAACACATCAAGAGGAGTAATTTAGTCTAACAACATCAAAAGTTATTTTAAGTGTGGAGTTAAAAATTGACAGATGTTTGAGGATGAAGACATCATCGGATGGTTTCTTCGTACTGTATTAGATGGCGTAGGTTTCCTATGGCGATGGTCTTTCGACCGCTTCAGCGCCTCTAATGGTCGGATTTTCTTTCTAATTTATCAGTCAAGAAACATATAAGGATCAAGAGTATCCGGAAGATGTATCATATATCTCTTATAAAGTGTTGGCGTTGAGAGACGGGACCGAAACTCTAGTTGTTGGATTGGTTCCATTGATCGTGGACTTTACGTATTGGGCCCTTGGTTGGGCCGGACCGAGATATTAACTCAATATTCTCTCACTTAATCGAATGACTAATCAATATAAGTCCACACTCAATCGACCATCATACCAATATAATGCGCTATACCAGGTAGTGTGATGCTATTAAAACTCCAGTACCTATAGGACAAAACCCTATATCGCTAAGATAGTCACTAATTTTTATTAGGAGGTGGTTCATAATTACGGTCCTCTTTTTCAGAATCAGATCATAGACATCCTTTAAATTCATGCCGGCAAAATGCTCTTGAAAGAGATTGGGGTGAAAGCCTTTAGTTTGTGGATCCACTAACATCAATTTAGTATTTATATGTTGAACCATAATATTCTGATCCTAAACTCTATCTTTAACAAAATGATACTTAATGTCAATGTGTTTGGAAGCACCACTTGACCTGGTATTATTCAAAAAGAATATCGCGGCCTCATTATCGCAGTATCACTTAAGTAGTCTAGAAATATTGTCGACCACCTTCAAGCCCGAGATAAAGTTCGTAAGCCATGCAACTTGTCATGTGGCTTCAAACCATGCCACAATCTCAGTTTGTATCATTTATGATGTTGTAAGCTTTAGTTTAGAATTTTTCTGGGAAATAGTTCCTCTTGTGAGGGCGAAGATGTATCTTAAGATAAACTTCTTTAGTTTCAACACACCCTACAAGAGCAAAATCTAAATAACCTATAACCTCAAGGTTATCATTGCTCGTATATGTGAGCATGCAATGTGTAGTGCCTAGTGAATGATACTATACTTTCTTAACAACCTTCCAGTAATCAAGTCCCAAATTAGATCAGAATTTGTCAAGCATTCCGCTTACAAAAGTCAAGTCAGGACGTTGATAAAGACAGTCGCATGCAAATAAAATTTTTAAATTTGGCTCACTAAATAGTAGTAAGTTCAAGACCAATCCACGAGGACACGGAATTTGCAAGGTTAGTGACTTGATAAAAGAAAAATAAAAAGACACAACTTATGGGGTTTTGTAGATTGTGTTGTGTTGAATTCAGATCTGCAAGCTCTAGATAGTGAGAAACCAGTAGACGGGCATGTAGCTATGGGGATTAACTTGTGATTGTGTTGATCACTGATACTAAAGATGAAATTCTTGTAATGAATTAAACTCAGCAAAATATACGCACTCGTGCACTCAAGCGCGGTGACAAGTTATAAATAATTGCTCATATTCTACTATCATCATATTCTTTAGCCAATAATATAAATTTTATATATCAATCATGCAAATTAGGCTGTCAGCCTAGGTGAAAGGCATATGCAGTTGAGCTACTGTGGTAGGGAGTTCGGTCTAGGTTATTTAGCTCACGCAATTCTAGAGTATGTTTACCGATAAACACGCACGATATATGTTTATTTGCTACATGTTTAGTTGATATACGTCCAAAGTCTCATAACTAAATCAACGGTAAGAAATCATGCAATAAAGTAAGTCATTCATTAAAGTTCTCATGCAACAAAGTCATTTAGTCGAAGCACAAAAAACATGATATCATAAATATAATTTATCAAGAATAATTATCTCACTATACTACACCACAAGTTATACCACTTGAACTACACAAGAAAATTAACCATGAATGGTCATGTAAAAGCACATAATCAAATAGGAAGGAACAATCCTTACAAATTGATTCTACCTCTTCCTGCAACGTTCTCCCTTGCTATTCTCCACTGCTTTTTAGAGGCTTGTGAACTAAAAGTTCACACTGAACCGCACGAGTATACATACTTGAAAAATAAGACAAAGATCTCTTTTTATAGCTTTGTGAGTCCTAAATCCTCATGATCTCATGACTTCTCTCTTTGCCAGGTCTTGATACATGTTTCAAGTGTTTTGGATGTGTATCTTTAAGAAATCTGATGAAAATTCAAATTTGTAAGTTGATATAAATAGGATTTCTAGCTAAATTATTGCCGGCTGATAGAATACCAGGCAACTGGCATTATATGTACCAGTTGAAAGCTGAGTTTCCTACAGAGTTTAGCGGTTGAGGCACTAAGGATCTGTCGACCGATATGACATATTTAAGGCATAGCATCGTGACCATAACTGAAAGAGCCAGTTTTGAAGATCATGCAAGTAAACATGGATAGTGCCCCTTGTGTGACCTTTTTAACAGGGCACAGAGGCGGGCCAAGTTAGGGGTCGGGAGCATGGTGGAGTGGGTACATGATTGGTTGCATGGCACCACCAGCTTGAAGGGTGGCGCAGCCAGAAGGCTATTTATTATATGACGCTTGTGGTGAATCAGGGAGTCCCTAGTGTTGCAAAATGGGTTCAGCTTTTGGGAAAGCTTGTGTACAGTAAAGTTGCGGGAGAGTTTAGTGTGTAGTAAAAGAATAGTGATCATGTGTGTAGGGCGGGCACTCTTACCTTGGATGACGAAACCATAGTTGACCCACAACTGAAAGTCATATTTCTTTATTCAAGTTAGTGTCTCTCGCTCCCACCTCCAAACTTATCAATCATACTTCTCCAGCATTCTGTTCAGACCATACCTGAAAGGATCTTAATCATGGAACATTATGTGATCTGGACTCCCGCTAAGTCACAACATAACATACAAGTGCAAGCCCTTCATACAAAGTAAACGTTTGGATATGAAGATATATTTCCAGTGGGAAAGACTTCAACGTTAAGCTAATAAATCAAAGAATGAAAGTGGATGACCAGATTTACATTAGGGTAGTGGGTGAGCATTATCTCTTTCGAGCTATGATTTGGAACTGTACAAGGGAATTATTTTACAATCAGGAGGGGAATGAGTTTGAATCACTTCTTGACAGGGTGGTCGAGCTCAGGGAGGGCTTGGCAGTTCTCCAGTTTTGAGAAGTGCCAGCCTCTGTGATCTAGAGTGGCCGAGCCTGTTCTTAAGGATGTCGATGTATGTTCTGAGCCTGTACCGGTCTGAGCTGGTGAGGGAGAGGGGAGGATTTAATATGAGAGATGGTGCTTCGACTAGGATGAATACCAGCAGCTGCACAGCTTTTGAGTAGAGCACGGAGGCATTTTCCACATCGCCCAGGAGCTCATCCACCTACCAAATAACATTTCACAAACTTTTCGGTGAGATCAACAAGCTTTGATAATATTGACATTTGACACACATTTGCACCAAAATCTTTAGATTATAAAGGGGTCAGATGGAGAATGCAAACTTTGTTCTCCATTTTCCAGCAACCAATGCAATTACATTACATAAACAGATATATGAACAATGTTTTGTAAGTTTAGGCAAGGGTCTGCTGTCCCTAGCCACATAAAGGCATCTCTTCTAATTTCTTCATGATGTGCTTTCTTTTTTCTTTTAGACCTCCCCCTGCCCATTTAATTTTAGATAAAAATGACCGGAAGGCAAAAGCCTAAAGATAAAAACGCCATCTCATGGCTTCGATCTATCATGACATATTGAAGTTTTTAAGAAACAATGCCAGGGTTTTACTTTGTGTCTACAGTTTTGAAACTTCAGATAAAAAATAGTCAATAAATTTCCTTTTGAAAGCAGAGAAATGGAGAATATTTACCGCTCCAATGCGGCCTAAGGAAAGAGCAGACTGGAAGATGGTCTCCATTGCATCGGGCATTTCAGCACTCCCTGCATGAAGGAGGACAAAATGATATATCAGCGAATCATCCATGAATTTTAATTACCGACAACTTGTAACTAAATCAGATGTTCCCCTAGAAATATTCCTTCAGATGCATGCCTTTGTTTAATACAGTTGCTGTTCCCGCACCCCAGGAGGATCATGTTCTCTGGAGAAAACCTAACTCTGTACTGTCTAAATTTTATAGGCCATGAAATTTCTTACCTTATGATTGATGAGTTTGTCTAAAATAATTCAATCACATGAAAAAGAGCGAGCCATTTATACCAGTCTTCATATATCGAAGGGTTATATGGAAAGCCATACCAGCGTCAATGACTTGGGCAAGCTCCTCAGCACGGCCTACTTCAGTGAGAAATTCCCTCTCAATTTTAGAAGAAAGATCCTCGGGCAGTTCATCATTGGAGATATCAAGAGACTCTTGCATATCTGAACTGGTGCGGTTCCTGCCTGAACTCCTCCATTTGGCTGAATGCTGGTTAGGACTCCCTTCCATAGCAGAAGCAGCACGTGTATGGCAAATATGCAGCGCTTGCTTCCAAATTGCAAGAATAACAAGCTGAATTGAAAATGCTTCTAGCTGCTTTGCCGATTTCATCTGAAAAGCGATGGAGGTAAAACATCAAATTTAGTCTTCGTTTCAGTATATAACTCGCAAATAAAATTCTTTTGCAATTGCATTCAAAAGCAACACCTAATATTTCATAATTATGAATCAAAAAACATACAACATAACATATTAGTGAACCTCCACATGCTGTATGGCAATTAACACCTAGTTCTTGATCAATGGTTTTACATGCTTATATCAAATCCCCTTGAGCCAGGCTTACGCACAATAGATTGTTTTTGTGCGTCATCCTTTTGTCTCCAAAGAACACTGAGACACAGTATGGACTATGGACTGCTAAGCATACTCTTATCACAGTTTTTCTACTCAACTAGCAGTACAAATACATACTGAGAAATCTTGAACTATGAATGAGCAGAGCTCACAAAATGAGTCATGAAATATTACCTCTACAATGATGAATCAAGGCCATCTATAAGTTTCTAATTTGCCAACATTACTGAAAAGATGAACATCTCTAATCTCCAGTTTCGAGAAAGGCCTTGTACGAAATTTATTTATTTTCACACTTTTTAATAATTTTTATGGAACATAATGGGCTGAGAAGGATTCATTAGGAAGGACATCAGTTATGTTCCAACACCGATACAAAAAACTTCAATATATCAAAATACATTGGAAATTTAATTAAATATGGACTTTTACCTTCTCATTCACTAGCTCATTGATTGTTGCTGCACACTGTTGCAATGACTTAATTCTTGTCAGACCATAGGTGGAGGGTCGCTCCAAAGAATCTGCATAATCCATGGAACCCTGAGAGGTGCCTGGGGCGGAGTTCTGACTTTCCAAACTTCCCATCCGACATAGGCAACTGGTCGTGGTTCCAACAATCTGCATTGGAGCAGTTGATGTGGTTTTCAAGTGTGGAGATGATGGTAGAAGGTTTTCTGACTTTACCAATGGATGATCGAGCTTGGCCGCACTTGCTACAAAAGATGATCCATCCAAGGGCGGTCCCGAAACAATCACATAATCAAGGTCACTCAACTCCAGTGAATCCCCAACTGTAAAATATCATACAATCATCCTTATTCCACACCATTCGTACGCAGGAATTCGAAGAAAATTTTTCAACAAATGAAAAAATTTTCAAACAAAATGATTTCAATTGACAGCTAATAGATGACAACAAGATCTCGAGAGTACCTTTGGATTGAGCATTTGATGATCTGTAGTTACTGTATTTCTCAGTTTCTAAGTTTCCATGTACAGGCTTCTGGGCTCCCATTGGATCTCGACTATGCTCATTCTTGTTTTTAACTTCATTTGTAGAAGTATCCAGGATGTTGTAGGAAATGGTTGGAGTCACATGCCCTCTATCAAGATTGCTAGGAACAGGAAACCCAAACACAGGCTTCCTCCTTAGAGACGATGGGCTCCCATCTGGACCACTAGAGTTATCATCTAAAGGAAAGGGCAGATAATCCTCTTGAGAAACTTCATCTGTATTTCTTGTATATCCAGAATCAGACAACTGGAAATCTTCTAACGCTCTTGCTGAGTTATTATGCCTGCATGCGACAATATTCACCATTAGAAGGAAAATAGCCTTTGTCCTGATGCCAAAATTACATATAAAGTGAAGAAATTCACCTAGATGAATTTTCAGGTTGCTCAGCTGAAAGGAATGGGTGGTTGAAAAATTCTTCAAATGTTAACCGCTCCACTGTATTCATAGAAACAGAGATGGTTCACTTCAACCAAATATGTACATGAAGATGATATATGCCCAATCAGTTTGAGGTGATCATGGTATACGGAAGAAAGAACAATTCAAAGTACATGTCAAACCAGGAACACTTTTGATTCATATGCACATTTCCCGGCTGCTTATTGCTTAGAAGTTACAAGCTAGTAGCTTGGCTAAATATATATATATGTATAAAGAGCTTTGTAGCTAGTTTATTCACACTGGTCACTGAATATATTTGGAAATCATTCATTAAGGGCCAATAAGATTCTGCAACTGCAAGATTTTTGAACTTGCCATTATAGTACAAAGCACAATTCTGAAAAAGAAAAGATCTGCAGAGTTGCACCACAGCAAGATAACTCCCTCCTCATTATCAGTTAATTATATAACAAATGTCCTACACCACGTTAAATGTGATAGTCACGTCAATAAGTGGACATGTACTTTTTAAAAAATAAAATAAAAATAAATTATATTGTTGAAAGAGTGAAATTTGAACGTGGAAATCTACTTTAATGGTGTCATTCTAACATTTTAATAAAAAAATCATTTCACTTATCAGCTATCGGTAGGTGGAAAGTGGAATCCCAGTTTTAAATTCCACGTTAACCTTTGAACATAAAACCAGGAGGTAATCCCTATTACCTGGATTTCGGCGCAGTAACTTTCTGCATAGATCTTTGCAATCAGAAGTCAAACCATTATTGTTTGGTGGGAAATACAAATCAGTTGATTTGATAATGTTTTGTAGAAGCTGCAGGATAGATGCCCAACTGTCAATGACCAACAGTGCTATATATCAAAAGATGCCCGGTCCATTCTACAAATTAAGTCACCTGAACTTGACTATTCCCGTTGAATGGTGTTCTTCCTGTCACAAGCTGAAACAAGATGGCACCCACACTCCACATATCTGCCTGCAGATTTGAGTTAGAGTTAGGGTAGAAATATTGTGCAACAAATCACTAATCCCAAAGAAACGAGATGAGCTAAATCACCTTTGCATCATACTTCTGAAGTTGCATTATCTCAGGCGCCATGTAGAGAGGTGATCCACACAGGGTTTCAGCAAGGCCTCTAGGTTGTAACAATCTGCCAAAGAGAGCAATGATGTTCAGCGGGTCAGCAAATGTTGGGACTAACAAGGCATCTCCTTCATTGATGCAGTGAGTGTTGTGTGATGCGTTGGCATAACAATTATCCGCGCTCTGAAGATGATAGATTAAGATCTTTAAAACTACACAACTCAGCAAGAAAGATGTGTAAGATAACAATTGTTTACCTTGCAAATCCGAAATCAGCAATTTTTAAAACTGCTTTGTTATCGTTCGTCGAAAGCAAAAGATTCTGTTGCAGGAAAAGGTGTTACAAGAAAACCATTTACTCATGTATACGGTAAAGAAACTATCCCGAGGGCAACTATCAAGGTAGAGCAAATGTTATAAAATAACCATATCATCATCTTCATACACTCTTAAATAATCTACAATCATCTGATTGAGTCAGGAGATTCACTAACACTTTGATTTAGCAAACGAAAAAGATACCAACCTGTGGTTTTAAGTCTCGGTGGATTAGATTGTTGTCATGGAGAACTTGCAGACCAGCAGCTGGGAAATAGAACTTGCTAAGATTATGAGGACACTAAAATTGCATAACTACTCAAACTAAAAGAGGATGGCAATGCAAAACGTACCTAATTGCCGCATGAAATGTTTTGCAGTTGCTTCAGGAACTTTCCCATTGCGATTTATATACACTGAAAGGTCACCCCCTTTGCAATATTCTAATACTAAATGTATTTTTCTAGGTTCCTGACATGGAAAGTATAGGCATCATGTTAAAAATGAAATGCAGGCTTCACAAACACTAACGGTGCCAAAATACTTCAAGAAAGGGAAAATCGAGGAAGTGATGTCACCACTGCTAAATTCAAGCCTATTCATTTTTGTGAGCCAGCCTCAATTTTTTTCTCTATTTAAGTGAGATTCAAGTGTTTCCAACAACAGAAGGCCACCAAATTCAGATTTTCATTTTCAGTTAAAAATCCATTTCTTAGGTTTCATATAAGTCATCATGACTTGTGCTCACATCTCAACTGACTCAAAGCTCATTCCTATAGCAACTGTGAGACAAAGCCCTTCTAATCTTCAACACAATGATTTGACAAAAGATATAGCAGAAACTTTTCCTTACAGAATTCATGAGCTGACATACTCTTAAGCGATTTGCTTAAGGACCACACCATCCACCATCATTTCAGCGCTTACAAATGGATAAGTGAAGATGGCAAACTAGGAACTGCCCAAATATTTTATTTGCACATGCTGATGTGGTCAGTTAATCATGACATAAATGATTAACTGTTATCTCACGAAACAACAAAAATGGACAAGTGGATAATGTGCATGCTCATAATAACAGGCAACAGAAAATTTAATAGAAGCTCAATTCAAGAACAAAACAGATATTTGCTAGCTCAAAATAAGAAAATTTAAATATATACCTCAATTATGTCATGCAGATAAATTATATTCGGGTGATATATTTTCTTCAGAACGAATATCTCATACTTCAGACTGTCCTGCAACTTATTGCTCAGTTTGTCTGTCACTATCTCTTTAATCGCAACTTCAGTCCCCAACACAGAATGCTTAGCATGCCAAACTACTGAGAATGAACCAGAGCCAATTTTTCGGCCCACTTGATAATCCCCAATCATTCTTCTGCTTCCTATTGTCGATTGAGCCATGACTAAAAACAACTTTTTAGGTCACCTGCAAGCCAAGGCTCCTCGACCCTAATAGTTACAAGTTGGATGAGGCTTTGAACTGATAGGGGACTGAATGCTACAGGACACAGAAATTAGTTACTGTCAGCAATCAAGTTATACAAACAGTAATACAATATCCATAAACAAAAAACAATACGAATGATTCATCAGTTTTAATACTGGGTTGAGTATCAGCCAAAAGCAGCTATGTCAATAAATAACCAGTCCAAATACAGTCTAACTACCCTAGAAGCAGATATGTGAAATAAAAAGGGAATCCAATCACAATTGCAATTCTGAATAGTAGATTTCGTCGATGTTCCTAATAGGTGACATCTAATCTTCATATTAAAAAACCCTAACCGAAAACGCCAAACATCCAGTCTCAATGATGTCATAGTGAGAAGGATCAATGGCAGCAATCCGGGTGAAATCAAATGTAACTGATATCATCAACGAGGAATCCCTAGGCACCAAAAATCCCAGTAAGAAGTCATTAAATTCGAAGTCTTTCACAATCTTTAATCAAAATAGCAGCGGCTTATCCATCAACAACAATTTAGAAAAAAACACCAACCCAATTTGATCCAACGATTCCCCTACACAGGAGGCAAGCAATAGCGATCGGCGACAACCAAGCAGCAGCAGCCCTGGTTACAAAATCAAATCGAAACAAGGGGCGCTGGTTGTTTAAGCAAATCGGTATAACCCAAATCAATCCGAGAAGCAACGACGAGAGCAGCAATCAGCAGCAGCACACACACAGCCCAATTATATGCAGCAGCAGCAGATACACAGAAGCGAAATTGATGATTGGTGGGCGTTGGGTGGTTGTTTTATCAGATGGTTACGTCCTTAAAATTCCCGAAATCTATCCGATGTTGCCGTCATCGCTAGATATGATGTTGCGTATCTCGCTCGCTTCACCCTCTCGTGTTGCGCGTGCCCTACCCCCTCACCTCATATGTTTTTTTTATAAAAATGTAATATTTGCTCGGTTTTGTCAGATTTGGATTGCTGCAATTTGCTATTCAAAATGACATCATTTTATTTGTTTGCTAACTACTCAATTTAAAACGAAATCATTTTGATATGCAGTTTCAATTGAGTAGTCAACAAACAAAAAAAATGACATCGTTTTATACCGTGCAACAAATTGCAACGCAGCACCGAATCGTGTTCCGATTTTGTCAGATACTATAATTTGCATACTAGTATAACAAAAGCAGAAAAATTATATATTCGGTGAAAATTTACATGAATATGTAAATTATATTAAATAATTTAAATATTTTATCTAATTTGTATATTTTTATTAGTTCCTAAAATTACGAACATAAAATATATCGAATTTATCTATTAATTTTTTCCCCTAAAATTTTGATTTCTGTAACTGAAGCCGAGTATTTGTGCACGTTCAAAAATAAAACACACGTGCACAAAATATTTTTCAACAAACTTTTTCAATTTATATTTTCGGTTTGTAATTTTAAAATATTTGTGCATGGTGCACAAAATGGTTCATATTTACGGATTATTTCACAAATGCATGAATAACTCGCAAATGCAACCATGCACATATGCATTATTCCAAAAAAGTATGTACATTTGCATTGTTTCGTTTGAAGAATTTTCTAGTGCACGATCAATATTTATATAATTATTAAAAAAAATTAAGAAACTCAAAAAAAGAAAAATGGTGCACCACTGTAAGACTCTTTTTTCTTGGAGTGCGTGGTAGGCAAAGAGCCGTATGCAAATAAAAATAGCTTGAATTTGTCTCAAGTTCATCATAGTAATAGTGTTTGAATGTTGCTTCAGTAGACATCTCGTCTTCAACGATAGCAGAGAAAATCTATATTGGTACACGACTTTCTGAGTTTAAAGATGCATGTTTAGATTTGATGAAATTTTTAATGTTTCACAATCAGAAGTTTTTATGCACATTTTTTAAAAGTTACGGTGCTCATACTTATATGAATGGATTTTGTGTGTTCATCATTAGTGCTTTGTACAACTCATTAGTAAATTTCATGTACATTTTTTACATCAAATCTATATGTGCCCCGCTTTATGAGTTTGCACCAATTAGAGGTATCGTACTTTAAAAATGCACTATCTTAAAATTAGAAACAACTAACCATGAAATTATAATCTCACATTCTGTCAAAATAGCACATTCATCAAAATAACAAGAAAAATGAACATAAATCAAACTATGCACTAATATTTGAATTGTGCATCAAATATCAAACCATGCAGAGATCAGATGGTGTACCAAATATCAAACAGTCCATCAAAATTGTATTGTGCAACAAAATTTCAAAAAAAAGGGTTGATGTGTGTTTTTGAAGATGATAAGAAAGAGAATATGATGAAGAAATTAAATTGCTAAAAACAGAAAATCATAATTTTAGGAGAAACACAATCAATCGCTAAAAGCGTGGAATTTAAATCTATCATATCTTTCTCATAATAATACAATCTTTCTCCCATTTGAATTATTATTCATTTATGAAAGTAAATAAATTTTTCAAACGTTCATGTATGATTAATCTAATAATCACAGATGATTTTTAGTTTACATGTCCAAATTGGTTTTCACCATATTCGTCTGGAGAGGATTCATTGAGAATAACCAAATAGTGTTAGAATTGAGATCTCAACTAAAACTCACATCGTGTCTCAATTTATTAGGGGTAGTTTAGGGATAAATTTATAGACAATCAGAAGTCGTCAAGTGTCTCACTACCCACACTGACGAACCACTCTCTGACTGTCACTCGTCTCACTCACTTCTTTCACCTACCACTTGCATCCCACTATATCTCTTTACGCAAATATTTTATTTTTATTTTGAGTTATTAAAATTGATATATGTAATTATTTTGATATTATTTTTAAACTTAAATTTCATAATTATTTTTAATTAAATATAAAGTTTTTACAGACAAGAGATCATTGACTGGCATACGATAATAACATATTATTATACGTACTTTATACTATTACTTGTTGATATGCACCACATATAGTTGATGATGGATTCCCCCCACTTGGCCAACTTCCATAGTTCTCATTTTCAGGTTCAGTCAGATTTGAAATTTTTTGTTGATGCTATTTCGAGAAAAATTTCATATCCCTAAAGGTTTTGTTATCTGATTTATCATCTTTTGTTCAGAGTTTTGAGGGGTTCGAGTGACTCACATATTCCAAGAAGCAAATGAAATGGCTGATCGGTTGACTAGTTATGCGTATGTGTTTGGCTCGGTTGTTTCTCCTTGGCTTTCAGATTTCTCTTCAAACGTCATACTTGCTTTTCAAGTGGATGTTAGACATATTCTTTTCACTAAAATCAAGAGATGTCTTTGTTTTGTAGAGCCATTTGCTCGCTTTGCCTCTTGATCAGGCTCTTTAATCCTTCATAATGAATTTCAGATTTATTTATTTTTTAAAAAAAGATACGTTTGATACCGATGAGATTTGTTGACAATTTTTTATGTGTATGTGGAGTAATTTTACATGTTGTTCATACTTGTTGATAGAATAAGATTTGAATTACGTTATATAAAAGAATTTATATCCCAAATTCACTATCTTAGTGCCAATTTATGAGTTGAGAGCTCGAGATACAAGAAGAGAAAAGAAAATGAAGAAGCTTATGGTACACGCCCTACAGAGTGCTGTTGATCAAAAAATCCAAAGTAACTCAACTGTAAGCATTAATTTCTGTATCATAATTCAGAGTATGTCACTATAAATTAACCACCACAAATTGCTGAAATGGAAGTACCTGCTTTAGACATTCTCAAAACTCTGATGCTAAAGAAAGATTAGCATGGGACTGCTGCTGACACGCTTTTTCGGCAATATATACTCAGCTCCAAAGAAAATATCATCACAATAATCAAACTACAACCATCTCACAGCAAGAAATATTCAGCTTCTAGACATCAAGTTTTTTTTTATTTGGAACATTTCCCAATTAAATCTTTTTTGAATGGTCTTCCTTAAATAAAAAGTTAGTCAAAATGATTTACTTTTAGAAACCGGCATTTGAAACCACTGTTTCAAACTGAATCTATACTTGATTTATATAATATGCTGATAGTGCAGTCCAATCAGCACACGTAAACAATATCCCATTTGACACTAAATCTGATCTTAATTGAATTACAGCGGATTTACAACAACAATTGGTCATAAATCTTACCTAAAAATAGACTATTTTAATAAACTTTATTAAAGAGAGGTCGGGATAGATTTGTTTGGGAAAAGGAGCAAAATAAAAAAAAACCAGTAGACATGCAGTGACTATTAATACTAGCTATAAGCAATTACCATAAAAAAAATGAAAAAAAATAAACATTCAATGGCAACAAGTTTCTGATATAAATACTTATAAGATTGGAGTCACAAAAGGGAACAAAACTCAAGAGCTACACTTCCAAAAAACTTGAAATTCTTGAAAACATAAACCCAAAAGTAATAGAAAACATAACTAATATCCACCCTTCAAGTCATTAACCACATCATATGGAATTGGAGTGACAGTCTCTAGAGTGGCACCTTCAACCATAAACCCGGGCTTGGGTCCCTCAGGTTGCCTCTTGGTGCTGATCACCTCACCTCTGGCCTTGGCTTCAGCCTTCAACTTGTCATTCCTCTTTTTCCTTTCCTTGATTTCCTCAGCACATCTAGATGGCTGTACATGCTCCACGCGAACATGAATTCTCTTCCTGATGATTCTGTTGCCAACCTGTTCAACAAATAATACCATGTCAATCAAGAGTCAGGCAGAACACAGGTATATCAACTCCAAAAGGCACAGGTGAGCCAATTGAAACGCTGATACAAAAGAAACTGATCACCAATCAATTCAACAAATCAGATTTGATTACTAGCTGTTCAAAAGTTAAAACACAAATGGCCAATACAATTTCTAGAATCTGGAACTTCAACACAGATGGACAGCTTTGCAAATATATACTATGAAGTAAATTTCTAAAAAAAAAAACAGCTCCAATCTACTTCCATAGACGACAGGGTTGCAAAGTACCAAAACATAACATTCAAAACAAACCAGCAGCACAACATCAGAGACTGACACAACAGACAATTTCCTAGTACTTCAAGATATCAAATCAAAGAAAATGAAAAGACTTTCAACTCCTAAAGTTCCTCCAACATTCAGCAAGTAAACCATCTGAATCGGTTCTGCAATATTCGACCAAACTTGTATACATAGCTTATATTGAGAGGGCTAAGCGACGCAACACAGCAACAAATCAAGCAATGAAATACATTCTACCTCCAGATATTACAAATTAACAGAATTCTACTACCCCTAGTTTGAAGTTAGCTACTGATAGCAGCATGATAACACGGAATAAAAACAAAGCATGTGATTGCGGACCTGTTTGTTGATCTCAACGCCAATAGCGCGCTTGGTAACGTTCCAGACCTTGCCAGTGCGTCCATGGTAGAATTTGTGAGGCATGCCCTTGTGGATAGCGCCGTTCACCTTGACATCGACATAATCACCGACCTTGTAGGTCTTGAGGTAGGTGGAGAGAGCAATGTAACCCTTCTTCCTGAAGCCGCGGGCGAACAGGTCCCTTGTTCTCGATCGAAGCCCGTGTCCAGCCGGCATGGTTGATTTCTTTCTCTCAGCCTTCTTCGCTACCCTCTTGCTCCTCTCCGGCGGCCGCTACTTAGATTTTCACTCTGTGGATTTTCCGGTTTTATATGTATAACTAGGGTTTCAGCACTGACCTACGAAGACTGTATTTGGGCTTGGATTTCATTACTTAATGGGCCTCCGTTATACGATTGGGCCGAGGCCATGCTTAACGATCCTCCATCAATGGATTTGAATGAAGTTTTGGGCCTCACGCTCGTGTAACATTCCCGTCTTCATTTGGCAATCACTTTTTTTATCATCATATTGAAATATAAATATATTTTTTGGGAAAAAATTTAAAATGGGTTTTTCAACTATTACCACTTATTGAATTGTGTTTCGAACTAGTACAATTTTTAAAAAGTGTACCACGAAAAAAAAATAGACTGATTTCGGATGATACTTACGATCAATTTGTTTGATTTGTTAAATAAAATAGATCTTATTAAATTTTTTGATGATTATAAATGATTGAGTATTGAAAGATGAAAGACGTCATTTTGTTTATGTGTACAAAATAATATGATTTATTTTGATAATCAAACAACGTAATTTTCACACACGAATATAAGTCTTGTGATAATATTACTTTTGGAGTGTAAATGTAAATTTTATTTTAAAAAATCAGTCTAATTTTTTTTCATCACACCTTTTTAAAAATTGTGATAGTTGAGATTTTTCTTTTTTTTTATTACGGGATTTTCAATATATTTATATTTGTGTGATACCGTTCTTTATTTATGTTTTTTCTAAGTAATGAAATTTCTTATTTATTGGGTCGAAGGGATGAGGTGATTATGTGAATTTGTGACATGAATGGGATTTGGAAGGTTTTTATCCGAATCATGACGACTGTTGATGGATGAGTTATAAGAAGTTTTGAGTGCAGTCGTATATGAGAAGATAATTTTTACATGGACACAGTCTATCATATGGATTGTGAATATCGTAAATTGAAAATCGACATATAACACATTGAAAAATTAAAATGGCACGGTATAATTCATCATTAATTTTAAATTTTTTTAATTTTCCACATAGTTAATCAAAATGATAATAGATGACTCATTACATGTCTACAATCGTCCAAAATTGGTCTCATATAAGAATTAAAAGTTGTATTCAAGCTGCAACATTTTGGAGTTATGTTGTAATTATGTATTTGGTATTGTCTAACAACTTTAAGATCCTGATGTCAAACTTTGTTGGTATCGCATTTACGTGTTTAGATATGTTGGAGGTGCGCGTGAGCTGTCCCACAATGATTATGGACGAACATTATCAAGATGGAGGGGGTGTGCGGCCCTTGGCCACGAAGAGAAAATGGGGGAACCAATCCCCTTAAAAAATTGTTGTAATTATGTGAGAAGTAGTTTTGGCATTTGTAACAACCCCGAGTCTCCTCCTTCTTCTTCTTCTTCTATTCAACTCCGGCGTCCTCACGGCGACTTACTGTCCAATATCCATGCTGTCGACTGCTCACGACTTCTACAAAGTAAGCCGAGTGTTCCTCTCCGCCGACGACAGAAGTTGAAGAAACTCAAGCTAAATCAAATTTTCTTCCGTTTATGAGGGTGCGTTTGGTTTATGGATAATAGGAGAAAAAAATCTATAAGAAGCGAAGAAAATTTGAGCGAAAGTTAAAAGTTTAAATTACTTTAAAGAGTATTTTTTATCAATATTTTTTTTATTTTGACCAAATAAAAAAATTGAATGCATTTTCTCCCTAATTCTCCTTTCCTAATCATTTTCTATAAACCAAACACAGCTGTCGTACAATATTTTGGGTTGTGTTTGGTTAATGATAAATGAGAAAGAAAATAAAATGAAATGAAAAACTATAACAAATTCATGTTTAGATCAAGCTTGGATATGAAAAATAGATGGAAAATGGAAAAAAATTATCAAATCAAAAGTGTTTGATAGCATCACAAAAAATTTATTAAATCAAACCGTGTTTTATACTATCGAACACAATTTATATTTACAATCAAACAAAAGGATAGTTAATTGAATTCACTGAAAATTTATTTTTCTTCTCAGTTTTCTTTCTTATCAATTTCTGATTTTACGAGAATATGTTAATATCGTCAGTCTCAACACAATAGAAGAGAATGAACAAGTAAAGATGATATATAGAACCGAAGTAGGAGACAGTCATGCAGGATAACACACATGGCATTGATAATAATCGTCTCATGCAGAATCATGCATGCCCTTTGCCAACTTGTATGAGTATGATTGAAGTGAAAGTCTGTAAGAGCTGGCAATTGTAGATAGTCGGTATAAAACGATCATGCACTGTTTTAGTATACTATGGCATTGAATACATTCACAAATAACAACTGTGGACAACAACGTTATTGCCCACCAATAGAATGTCGGCTTCTTGTTTTGTTAGAGTGGACATGTTCCACAGTCCGCCACATCCGCACATTGAGCTGTTAACGTGGATGTATAGTGCAACTTTTGGTCAAAGTCAACTCCTAATCATACAAATTAATTTCATTACTATATCGTGGCAGTGCACATTTTTAATTGGTATCACAAGACATCAATTAGTTGACCAGTCTAAGGCACCGTCTTTTTTTTCTTTTTTTTAAGAGCATGAGGATTTGAATCAGTAATTTGGTACATTGTATTATTATACTGTGTTATTAATGTATGTATAATACTACAAATTGAGAAGTTATTATGAATATGGTTTGCAAAGGTAAAATTCCATCCCCTGCATGATTAATACATATTCATATTCTGAATCAAATATATCACCATGATATTAATAATATCATTCTGTTGTTAATATATACCACCAAACGGGGGCTTAACGGTATAATTTCATGTATATTTTTTTAACCTAAATCTTAAAGAGGAGCCAAAGAGAATATGTATGACTTTACTTACAACAAAGGTGAATATCGAAAATTTAGCTTGCTACACGTATCATTCTGATTTCTTACATGTTATGAATTTTCAGATTGGTTTATATCAGATTGTATTCTTATTATGATTCAAAATTTTAGACTTACGAGTGGTGAATTTATAATCTAATATAAATCGAATCTTCTTATGCGTACTAGCCGACGTGAGACATTTATCGAGTAATTGTACTCAATAATATCCCTTAGTTAGAAATTGGCATGCTCCTCTCAATCAATACTTCGGTATATTTTTTTATGGCATGCGTCTTCTAGTGCAGTCTCTGCGTCTCCCCCTCCTCTCTCAGGGTCCAACCTACGTCTCTGTCTCATCCATCTCGCTCGCAAATTTTGGAAGTCACTCTCGCCGCCCGATGACATCTTTCATGCTGGTGCTTCAATTCATGCACTCGGCTTTTAACGCATGTCCATTAGTCTCGAATTGAACTCTCAATTCTGATATCATGCTGAATTTTAAGATCGACTTCTAAGAAAAATTAAAAAATCGAATTTTATGGCTACTTTTCCCGACCTGAATATAATTGAGAACTTCTCTTGTGAACTAAAGCTTTGCTGACAACAAAGTCTAAACTAAATTCTCAAATCCGACCAAGTAGCTCTGCACATTTCGTTGATTACCCAATAACAAGCTGGTCCCCTGCCGCATAATATATGTAATGCTCAAGTTGATTGAGTTGATGTTAGATGACATTTGAAAAGGTCAAAATCTTCAAAACCTCTGACTTCCATTTCTATACAATATGTTCCATTCAATAACTTCCACACCAGACTTTTTTTATTTTTTTATTTTTTATTTTTTGTATAAAAGGTCATCGGTTCCGCTCATCCAATGCACAAAGCAAAATCAATCTCACCGAAGAGGAGACAGAAATGGCGACGTTCTCTCACGCGCCTATATCAGCCTTTGTCATATTTGTCATCTTCATTTCCTGGGGAAGCCTGTCACCGTCGCAAGTCTCCGCTCGCCGTCCTGTCATCTCTGAATCTCTCTACAACACCCTCTTCCTGCACAAGGACAACGCAGCCTGCCCTGCCAAGGGGTTCTACCCCTACCAGTCCTTCATAGCAGCAACTCGTAGCTTCCGAAGCTTCGGCAATAGAGGGAGTCAAGCAGTGCAGAGGCGCGAGGTGGCTGCATTCCTCGCTCAAATCTCGCACGAGACAACGGGAGGGTGGGCAACCGCTCCTGACGGACCTTACTCATGGGGTCTCTGCTTCAAGGAGGAAGTTTCACCCCAGAGCGATTACTGCGATTCTACCAACACACAATGGCCCTGTGCGCCTGGAAAAACCTACCAAGGACGAGGCCCGATTCAACTATCATGGTAACCACGTTGACCATTTTCATTTGACAGGCCGTGCTCTGCTCAAGGTTATACAAAACAAACGTAGCTGATATGATCGCTGTTTTGCAGGAACTTTAACTACGGGCCAGCAGGGAAGGCGCTGGGGTTCGATTGCCTGGCGAACCCGGAAATCGTATCGAACAACTCAGTCATCGCTTTTAAGACCGCTCTGTGGTTTTGGATGACAGAGCAGAGGCCGAAGCCTTCATGCCACAACGTGATGATTGGGAGATACAGGCCGACTCGAGCGGACAGGGCAGCCAACCGAACGGTGGGTTTTGGACTAACTACCAACATTATCAACGGCGGTCTGGAGTGTGGCCGGCCTGGTGATGCCCGGGTCGAGAGCAGGATCGGCTTTTTTACAAGATATGCGCAGCTGTTCAACGTCAGCACTGGGCCAAACTTGGATTGTGGGAATCAGAAATCCTTCTAGTGATGTTCAGAGACTTAAAATTATGCAAAAACTAATAAAAATACTCTTTGATTTCAACAATTTTTCATATAAAATTCTATCTTATTTGACATCCTTAATTTTTTTCCGTAACCAAACATAGAATGACTTTTAACTTTCGCTCAAATTTTTCTTTGACGAAACCGAGCAGATCCTTATTGTTGGTTTATTAGGGGATGCAAAAGATTATTCGAGTTACCACTGAGAGGCGAGACCACGCTGAAATGGAATTAAATTCAGATCCACCAAGTGAGGGGAATACACTTGACATTTTCAGATCCGCAAAACTTGCCTCAACTTCTTATCATTCGGGCATCTTGATGCATAAAAGATACCAGTTTTCATATTTCGACTGGCAATTTATATTTGTCAGCTTGGGTCAGATGAGAAGGGGTGCAAGTGACAAATCTATAGATAAATATATTAGCTGGGAGGTTATGGAGTCGGATGAGAGGATAGACAACAGTTGCCGGCCCAGGTTTGGCAAACCAGATTAAGGATATAAAATATTTCACCTAAAGCGATGCTCAGCACTGACATATCCCAAGTTTTACGCGTAATGGCTTTCTAGATAGTCAGTTAAGGAGACGATACCTCAATGATACAAACCCCAGGACTCGGAGAAAAGCTGTTGGAAGACAATGGTATGGACAAGTATGAAGGACATATTTTAGGATACCAACCCCTGAATTCCCCGAAAGAATACGAAGTTTAAAACAAAATAAGTACAGAAACCATGGGATACTTGCAGAACAAAAAATATTCCTAGACACTAAAAATATTCTAGAAAGACTGCCGGCTGCTAATAGGTATCAATTAGTCCCTCTCTTTCGTGTATTTTGTGTATATTTTTTGTTCCTAGGTTCACAATCTCGGTAGGTCGACAAAGAGGACTGGGGCCTAGAAAGTGGAGAGGGTTTCAGAAAAATCTAACCTCCTAGTGGAACCCTCCACCAGTCCACACATCATCCGAGTGCTCGCTGTGGCCGGCACTTTTAAAATGTGAAGGATGTCGGGAATGACTCTCGTAATCGTCATCTTTGGCGTCATCCCATCCTGCCCACCCGTCTTCATCTTGAGATGCTGCTGCTGCATCTTTTGTGGACCCATCATTCTTGTAACTGTCCTTGCTATCCCAATCATCCCAGGAACCGCTGCTGATGTTATTCAGCTGTCTGTTTGATGAGTGACTGCCCTCAGAAAAGTTCCACCCTTTGGACTCATGAGCATGATACTGGTCAGCATACCCATCTGTTTCACCATCAAGTCTTGGCCAGTTAGTTCCCTCTTTAGTTAGCTCATCGACCTTCTGGGTAGCCAGAGCCATGACCCCTTTCATGATTCCCCACGTTCTCTGTCCAATTTCCGTTGTTTTGGCCGTCAATACATTGACAGTTTCATTAACCTTGTGATCAATGCCGCCTTCTGTCACCTGTCACAAGTCATAACTTATAAATTACCTATTGGACGTGTGGATAGTACAGGGTTATGACGCAGATAAGGATGACTTTTTTCTTGCACTTGGTATTTCTCCACTATTCTATTTCTTATCCTAAGCACAATCTCAAAGCAAAAGGACAACACATGCAAACATTTTCAGATGTAAAGATACTAATGTGCTGCTATAAATCACTCCTAGGATTCACTCATGTTGAAAGCTGGTCATCAAAAAAGAAAAAAGGAACCATGCATAGAAGAAAGAGCGCAAATATCAGATGTTAGCTACCATTGAAGTGATATCTTTAGTTCCAGCTTGAACCACACTAGCTGCGGATTGGGCGGCGGATGCAGCAACAAGTGATAACCTCCCAAGTCCCTGCCCAAATATTCTGACATATTAATTTTTGTGATATGAATCTCAAGAACATAGCAATTTAATGCGGATTCTGACTCATAATGCAAAAAAAAAAAAAATGAATAGGAAAAACGTAAGGCTAGACAACAAACCTGAGACACGACATTTACAGTATCCATCAGCACATCTCCCTGCGGACTGTTAGACCTGCGGGAAGGAGGCGGGGTGGAACCAAATCCGACATACTTCCCACCTTGAGAAGGCGGTAACCCTTCAGGCCTGGACTCATTCTCGGCCATCTTCTTTGCAAAAAAGCTCCCTTTATTAGCAGCGGAATCCTCCAACTGAAACCTGGTGTACATATCCTCAGTAGACCTGGACCTGGCTGCCATGCCTCCCATCCCACCACCGCTCCGAAAATCACTCACAGACTGATTCCTCCTCATATCCATCTTAAACCCAAATCCATCACCATCATCCCAACTATCCCATCCTCCATCATTTCCACTCCTCCTCCCGCTCAGCGGCGGCTTGCTCTTGCTCCTCCCAGTCCCCATATTCTCCTTCACCACCGGTGGATCCGTCCACGGCTTCCCCTCCGCTAAAGCCTGAATCCGATCCCTGTACACCTGGGCAGCATTGGTGTTGTACTTCACCACAATATCGGTCTCCTTTGCGATGCCGTACTGCAAAAGGAACGAGTTGAGCGCGTCGTTGCCTCCGAGCTCCATTTTTTTGAGCTGAATGTCCGACCAGGAATCCATGGTGACGGAACGGACGAAGCTGATGTGGACGCCGAGGCCGCGGTGCTTCCCGGAGCATTCGAGGCACATGAAGACGCCGTAGGACACGGATGCCCATTGCGGATTCTTCTGCGAGCAATCGACGCAGGTCTTGTTTGAGGGATGAGATTGAAGGCCTTTGAGACGCTGGGGTGCAACCATTTCGATCAAGATCGAATCTTTGGATTCTGATGGGTCTGAGGAACCAACGATAGATTGACCGGAAGGAAATTCCCTCAGAGAAAGAAAAATTGATGCTAAATCAATCATTGCTTTCTTCTTAAAGTAACTCATTTATTTTTTACCTCTAAAATTTAGGAAGCAATTCTAATTTTAGAAGCCATTTTGAATGATCAGAGCTTAACCATTTGCGTCCAGATGAATGATCTCACTGTATGTAGCAAAATGAAGCAGTGAAGAGGAGACAACTAGTTGAAACTGAGGTAATGCATGAAACTGCATTACATTAACTTACATTGGAATCCTGGGTGGAGATGTCTACAATGTATAAATGGAGCTCATCCTAGAAAAAAAATATATGAGACTCGGTTGGGCTGTTGTGAGAAACTTCTTTCCTAGGTGCTTTTATCATCCTTGTTCTCCTCTGGTTTGTTATCGGAAGGGGTATTCTTCTCTGCTTTCTGGGCATCTTGGAGACCCGACAAACCCAACACTCTGGTTCTGGGCGGTGGTGATGTGTCTGCCAATGGAGCAACTAATCCTGGCTTTCCATCATCGATAACCACATCAACTAGCCCGTATTCTTTTGCTTGCCACGCATTCATAAAGTTATCTCGGTCTGTGTCCAATTCAATCTGCAGAGAGCAGGGTTTTATAATTGATGGAAGGAACAAAATGAGGGTGCCCATTTTTTGTTCAATCTGCAGAGAGCAGGAAAAAAAAAAGGCACGGAGGTCAACCTGTGACTCGGGTTTCCCGGTAATTCTTGAGAAAATCTTGTTCAGCTTGATTTTGTGATAAGCCATTTCTCTGATCCGTATTCCCATGTCTATTGCCTGAATTATTTACATGTATATGCAATTAAACACATGGACTATCAGCATAAAGGCGACACTGTACCTCATCATATCGATTAGAGAATATTATTCATCTTTAGCCATCACATACGACTTTCAAAAGTAAACTGATGTCAACAAGCCAGGATAAAATTAGAGTCTTATATAGCAGATGCTCAAGCATGATTCACACACAGAAAATAGCGATATCAAGATGAAGCTACAGGTACACGGTAGGCAAAAGTCAAAAACAGGAACAAACAAATTTACATTATAATCGTGAGAGACATTTACATAGGACCCCTGCAATCAAAATAACTTGTGTTTGAAGCTGGAAGCATGCTATCATTTAGTCCTAACTAGTAGAAGTTACGTGTTCAAAGATATGCAATATACACTAACAACCTGAGATTGATTTTTGGATTTCGACTCACAACTTATGTATAGATGCACCAAGGATCGAGATTCTTCAATAACAGCAAGCAAAAGCAAGCACTTACCTTTCCTCCAGCAGTTCCAAGTGGCTGATGGATCATGACTCTTCCATTGGGCATGCAAAACCTCTTGCCCTTTGTGCCAGCAGCAAGGAGAAATGCACCCATGGATGCAGCAAGGCCAAGGCACACAGTCGAAACATCAGCTTTGCACAACTTCATCGCATCATATATTCCCATTCCTATATAATATATTACTCAAGTTAAAAACCATGTCATTCTAGTCAACAAATCCATTGCAACAAAAGGAAACTGCAATCGATTAAAACTGATTTCCAAACACTTAAACAGTTTGAGCTCCTTTTTTCATGCAGAGGACATTCAGCAGAAAATATTCCAAAAGTCAGGCATACCTGCAGTAATAGAACCACCAGGTGAATTTATGAACAGCTTGATATCTTTGGTTGAATCCTCGGCATCCAAAAACAAAAGCTGGCTGATGATATAATCTGCAGTCATGTCATCCACCTACAAAATCATCATCACCATTAACAACCAGCAAATGAAAAGTACCAACTTTCCACCCCTCATAGAAAAATATCCCATTTAAAAATCAACTATCATCAAACACTTCATATTCCCCGCTCAAAATGCAACTCATAATAAAAGTCAACACAAGTCTCCAAACTCAAATTCACAACATACATTAAAACCGTAAGCACCTGAGATCCTAAGAAAATAATTCTCTGACGGAGCAACATATTGGTAGTGTCGAGCTCCTCAAGCCTTGGAAGCGTTGCAGCACCACTGATATCCCAGTTACTCGATAGGGGCTGTCTCGTGGAAGAAGCAGATGCTTCTTCCTCGCCCGATGGTTTTCCGAACAAAGTTGTCCCTACTAAAGGGTGAATTTTTCTCGAATCGAAACTGTCAGGCACCGGCGATTTGGTCGAAGCTCTCGCGGAAATCCCGTATTGAATTCTAGGGCTTGGTCGGACGAGGGTTGAGGATGAGGAAAAAGCAAATTTGGTGTGGATGGAAGAAGGGGGTGAGTGTAGGAGTGAAGTGGACGCCATTGGAGCTGGTGCGTGAGTCGAAAACTTCGATATTTGGGAGCTTTGTACGCTCGATTTGGGGATTTCTAGAGCCGGACTTGATTTCTAGGGCTTGAAATTGGATTGATGATCTGTATTTCATATTAAGAAAAAAATATAAAGAAAATATGGTTTTATCATTTTAGAGTATTGTTATTATTTTAATTTTGAATATTTGTATAATTAACAAGTTTGTGTTTTAATTCTCTTGTAATTACGATAAATATAAATCATATACGATTATTATGCTAATTTTGAGATTTTGAAACCAAGTTTAATTTAAAACCTCAAAAATAAGATTATGTTCATGCATGTACTGATTTTAAGCCAAATTTGGTTCAAAACATCAATAACATTATTATACAATATTTATATTATTTATTATCCAATTTTTTTTCCTTTCTAATTACAGACGATGCTCGAAACTAACATTTAGTCCTAGAAAGTTGAAGACTCCTCATTTGCTGACACCAAGTAAAGGAGGTGAAGGTATGAGACAATGTGTGCGATAAGTCGCAAAGCGTCAACCGGTTGCGTGATCCGGGAACATATCATTTTTAATTCAGGAGATGGTCATGAGTTCCCAGAGGTTCTTTGCTACATCGTTCACACAATAAAATTTTGAGACTAATA
>NQLW01000011.1:3353706-3409061 GCA_002312845.1 Kalanchoe fedtschenkoi
TGCAATTGAATGGTGTAAGCTATCATCAACATGCACTGCATTTACAACAGGCATAAGTTTCAAGCTTAATGATGTGTGGCCAGGAAAATCAAATGCGCAGGCACCTGGCTCAACTTTGCGTTCTATTGACTTACGTAAACAAAACCTGCACATGGGAATGACAGAACAAACACAACCCAAAGGAGATGCATCATCAATGCCGGAACATCTCAAGACGACGGCATTTGGGCATGCTCCTTCAAGCAACCTATTGACTTCATCCCTCCCATATATCCGCTGAAGCTCACGAGTTGCAGCCAGGAAGGACTCTGAAACAAATAGAAAGCTAACTAACTCGACAAGAGCATGAAAATAGAAAGGAAGTTATATGAAAATGAGATGCCAACACTGAAAAAATTACAACCGCAATCTGTTAAGAACATTAAGAGCACTAATTTGCATAACCTTTCCAGAGGCACAAGGACTTCTGGTCGATGGGTGAGCCTGTTATTGTTTGAATGACATCAAACAACAGGTTTTGTGGGGTGCTCCTGAGCACCTGAACTATCCCATAAATAGTTTTACCATTCTCTGGCTGTTCGGATGTTTCGTTTTGCAACCAGCATGTCTTTCAAATTCATAGGCAGTGATTACCTAATCATTGGTTAGCCGGTACCCTTTATTACAACATGAAGCTCCTTCTAGACCACAACAGATTATAAGTTTCCATCAAATACAATGCTGTGAGGGATGGCAGCTAACAACTCCAAGACAGCCCAAAGGAATTGCAATTTTAACATATGTTCAGACCTACTGACAAACTAAATCAAATGGAACTTCGGTCCAATTTCTGATGTTTTTATATTCATGGTATCACCAGAAAATCTAGCCATGCCTAGGAATAAAGAAAAGTAGAAAATTGCAATTTTTTTTATCCACATTCAGTTTGAATTTTAAGATTATTTCCAGATATTAATGACCGACAAGTTTCATAAAAACTCAATTAAATACTTGAAACTGGCTTACCTCGCGGGACCAAGCAACGTACTTTACAGGAACCCCATCCAACATACCAGTTGCAGTAAACTCCTGACATTTGAAGGGAAGCAATTTGGAGGGTCCTTTTTATTGTTTTTGAATACTCTTTCTTCTTTGATGTGGTTCCACACACAGAAGATATATACCTGACGAGCACTTGCAGCAGGATGTTTAGCTGATTCATCATGATTAACTGCAGCAGGTTTCTCACCCGGAGGCTGACCCATCAGTAAATTGTAATTGCATTTGATCTTTCCAACAGCTTTAGCTTCATCTTCATCTTCATATTTACCAAAAGATATAGCGTTATTATCCCCATGATTATAAAGGTTAGCCATCCTCATGTTGTCCTCCTCCTTGTAAGAGTTGGTGACTGCTACATTAGTTTCACACCCCTTGTCACTCAGAACATACCACGACCCAGCTGCATCTGGCTCTCATTTTCTTTGCTATAAGGATGGTCCCTAAGTACCGAATTTTTGTCAGATGAATAGTTTGATATCCCGGTGTCTTGTCCCTTGCTATAGGTTTGAAATATTGACATATCTGTGCTAACTCCGGTACCAAATGAGGTACTCATCGACTGGATACTTCATTTGGTCTGTAATCTTGATGGAGCGAAATCCCACTATGCTTACTGAAAGGTTGAACCCTGGAGATGAAATTATTGTTCCCTTGATGAAACATATTTACAGTCGATATGATGTTTCCATGACTTTTGTCAAATGGAAGGCTCGTAGGTATGGAATTTACATCCGGTTTTCTGTAAGCCTGAGCGACTGAAATAGCATGAGCAGCACCATTCATATATGCTTGCCCCACTGACATTGGCAGCGCGTTATCAGAGTCTTTCACCTGACTGACTTTCAGCTTCCGAATACCACATTGACACATGATTTGGAATCATCCACTGTATGAGATATAGACAGCCCAAATGAGGAATCATTCCCAAATGGATTGTCAGTATTCTTCCTTCCCACATTCAAGTTCCCACTACCAGTTGATGAGGTGTGCCTGTCATCAAAGTCAATGGTCCTTGCCGAGTCAGCATCAAAAAGTCGTTCAGTGAACTGGCTAGTCACTGAATGAAAATTAGATGAGTTTTCCCACTGAGCAACATTTGAGTTTGGAATTCCTAAGAGGGAAGGACTACTCTGAACTTCGGCAGCTTGCTTCTTCTGTGGGAATAAGTCTGCTTCAGAGTTGTCAATGAACCATTGATGAGATCGCTTTGACTCCATCTATGGGGTTATCATACACAAACTCATTATCTCGTAAGATACCCCAAAAGCCCTTGTTCTGAGATTTAATGTAATTAATTGGCCACGCTACTTAATTGCAGCGAAGTATTGAATATAGATCATCCTCAAAGCATACGGATGCAGAAATATCCAGATTATGAAATATGAATAAAAATGACAAGCATACCAATGCAGTTAGAGCTTTAGAAGACCAAAGTTAGCCTATTTCATCCTCAAATGCATTGTAAGAACATAACGAACAGCATAAGGAATTCATCCTCAAGGTTAGCCTCCCTGCCAAAGCCCAGGGTCAATACCAATTTGACAATTTTAAGTTAACAATGGTCATTCAATCACCAAGTTGCAAAGCAACACGAGTTAAAATCAAGAATGAAATTAAAACAAATGCCCGAACATTGATTATTAACAAGCTACGAAGATACGGCGTGTATGAGGGAAACACTGGTAGAATATAAGAGATACAGAAAAACGCATTATATGCATACTAGCATCATTGTCAGTGCGACGGTTAGAAAAAAAAACCCTCAAAAATTTCATGAAATATGCATATCTATTCACCAGATCACAGAGAGTGGTAGCACAAACAATCAACTGTCCAAGAAATTCTACCATGTTCACAGTTCAGATACAGACTTAAAAAAAGCAATCACAACATACCAGTTATTCTCTTTTACCAACTCCGTTCCACTTCCTATTTTACATCCATGGTGACATTTCGATGGCTTGGAAAAAAGTCTTCTGAATTCGAGACTCAAAACATATGCAAGACTGCCTCCATGTGCACTGAAGATCACCTCCAAATCAGAATGCAAAGTTGTGACCCATCATTTACCTACAATTAAAAAGTGCAAAAGAATGACTTGCTACTTGAGTGAGTCTTCTCTAATTCATCAAAGTCACAAAGAGGCGAAGAATTAGGCTGTGATTGGTTTAGGGAAAATGGTAGGGAAAGGAAAATTTGATGGAAAGTGAAATTCATAATGGATTCCATCTTATTTTCCGTTTAGAATGGAAATTTGAAAGAAAGTTTCAAAATTTCTTTTAATTTACTTTAACTTTCCTTCTAACTTTCCAAATAATTTTCTTTCCCTCATATTTTTCATCTAAACCAAACATTGCATTTTACCAATTTTCCTCCACATTTTGCTTTCCACTAAATTTTCCTTAAACCAAACACATCCGGTTCCCGAAAACTGGATTGTGGTAGACAGACACAATGTGAAGCACGAAACAGAACAAGATTGAAGTGAAACAATTCCCATGATACCCAGTTGAGAGTAACTAAATAAACAGATGAACATAATGCTGGGTCATGCAGGGAAACGATCGACCATAAATAAAGGTTAAAAAAAAAAACTAGCAAGCCCTAAAACTGGAATAGAATACGAAGTGAGGGATGATGCAAATTGTGTTGAGTGAAGATGAAGAGAGTGAAGGAGGAATGGAAGTGGCCGGAGAAAGAGGACGGAGTTGGGACAATCACTTTTGAAGTGGCCAGCAACTCCACAGTTCCTTTCTATGATTTATTTTATTTTATTTTTCACGAGGCCGAATTGACACCCCTCGCATGCTGTCTTGTTTTGTTGTCACAGATGGGTTGACTTTAGCTTCAACCGATAGTTATTGTTACTCCAGAATTACTGAAATCATCAATTGGTTCATCAATAATTAACAACTTTGATGTTTTAACTGAATTCCAATGTTGAATTAAGACGTGGGAAAATTTTCAATTATAAAGATTACTCAGAATGAATCTGGAAGAACCATTTCGGCCTCAATAAGTTTATGAAGAATGTGGCTCAGGGTTTGGAGCCGTTCGGTTACCGGCTTCTCCTAGACCATTCAAAAATTGAAGTAATGAGAAACATTATATTTTTCAGACCCAAAATATCAGTATTGTACTTCAGATTCAAGTTATCCCACATATTTTATCCGTATGATATTCGACATTAAATACATCATACATATTATTAGACAATGACGCCAGAGTTGCGCACTTAGCCCACATATCGTTCTCCTAAAAGAGAGCTCATTCGATCTTTTTTGAATTAGTTTCAGTGAGTTTAGGCGGTTCTGTCACCAAATACAAACTTTCTCTTTATGAGCCACATCTTCATGCAACTAGACCATCACTTGAAGTGGCGACCCGTGAACTATTACGAGCTCAGTCAGTCAGATCGATCCTAGAGGTGCAAAGACCTCCAGTTGTAGCTGTGCTCACGCTCGTGTTTGGAAATCGAACAATGACATTGACATGGACCACATCTGCAGAGACTGCAGCAACCATGACATTAGAGTTTACTGCATTCTTTGCAACATCATTGGTTACATGACCAACAAGGGAGGAGAAAGTTCGAGCACAAGAAGCCATCAATGTAAGACAAGTAAACACCACAATTAGTAACGAACTTATTTTTCCTACGATTTGGTGAAAATATAGACGTGCAATATGATTGAAATACACTTGTATCATTTAGTAGATCATATGCGAATAATAATAAATATGATATATACATGGTAGTATAATCACATATGCAAAGTTCTTAAATTGTATTGAAATTAAATTTATTTTACAAACGGAATCACCAGAAATTGATTTGTCTTATAGTAAATAAGCATAGTAATTAGTGCACGTGTTGCTGTGATATTCTCTCAATATAAGACAGTTTCAATTATCTCAACCACTCACCAGCGGGATAGTCTCCACGAAAGCTTCTTCAGGTAGATTTCCTACAAAGCACTGTAACTACCGTGAGGAATGTAGTAAGAGAGGAGGAGGAGAAGGTGTGTTGCTTGTTGAGGTGTATTGGAATGCTACAGCAGGTCTGGACAGCTTTAGGAGAAGAGGAAAGTGTTGCGTAACTCCCTCCCCTCATTCTCCATCACAGGGGGCCACAACTCCTTGAAAACTATCGCTAACCGAGACAGACTTACACGGACCATGTCCACCACGTGTCCGTGGACATGGCCAATGAGAGAGCGCCACGTGGCGCGTTGAAAAGTAAAAAAAATGTCTAACCAATGACAAATCGCCACGTGTAATGTTGACTTTTCAACGCGCCACGTGTCACTCTCTTATTGGCCGTGTCCACGGACACGTGGTGGACACGGTCCATGTAAGTCTGTCTCATCGCTAACCTATGTCAACTGTTCAAACTACAGCTTTCCACTTCTAACAACAACTCCATCTTCATGGAATTGCTGAAACTGGAGCTCCATTTCTACTGACTAAAGACTAGTTTGTTGAACTTCTCTTTCGTGCTGGATTGTAGAGGATGGAAAGGATCTAACAAAAAAACCTGGACTAGAATGCATGAGCTGTTATAGACCGGACCTCTCCATAAAGAGAATGAGCTACTACAGACCACGTTGTAGTCACTAATGAGCCTCTCCGTAAAAAGAAGGGTCCAACCCCTCTTGTTCTTCTCTTATATTTCTTTTTGTTTTATGTAGAAATAAAAAATATATAAATTACATTAAATACCCTTTATCAGACAATGTGAGATATAATTATAATCAATGCATGTCTACGTATGCATCTTTTACTGTCGGCATGATTATTAACGAATATTGATGAATTTTATGAAATTAACTTACTTCCAATGATAATTATAACCAAAATTATAATTGTTATATGTAACCTAACTCACAAACGTGAATTAATTGTTACATTTAAACTAGTACTCCCTTCGTCCTGATATACATGTCGTTTGAGGTTAATTTGAGTAGATTAAGATGATATTTAATGCTAACGGTTGGACGAATGTAATAGGTGAGGATTTAATGTATATTTATAAAATTGTGTGTAAAAGGTAGAATTGATGGATTATTACTCGTGTAGAATTTCTTTTTTATTGATTATGATTATGAAATCATTAATGTTTGATTTTCTAAGATTGTTGTAGATATTAAATACGCATTGAAAAGTGTTAAGTGACAAATAGAAGTGGACAAAAAAATTCGGTTAAGTAACATGTAAAAAAGGATAGAGGAAAATAAGTGGTAAAACTTCTAAAAGATGAGAAAAAAATTAAATTGATGTTTTGAAAAAATCATGCAACAAGGTTTAAATCGTCACTGTCAAGTTGCCCCTGATAATCAAAAGAACTTTAGACACTGGCCACTATTTTTTTTAAAAAAAAATATTTTAATAAACACATCTAATTATAAGAGGATTCAAACTGTAAATGTAAATAATTATAAAAAAACGAGTAAAGGTACCCGTCGTCTCGACGGTTCAGTTCGAAAAAATTTAAAATCGAATCAAATTAGTCATCCCTTTTAAAAATATGAAACTGTAAACCGAACGATTTTTTTAAAATTTGAAACCAAACCGAAATGAACCAAACCGGACCGAATCAAATCAAACCGAACCAGACCGGACGAAATCGAACCAAACCGACCGGTTCGGGAGCGTCGCGACACAAATCCTATTCTGTTATATATATAGATCGAATCAAATTAGTCATCCCTTTTAAAAATATGAAACTGTAAACCGAACGATTTTTTTAAAATTTGAAACCAAACCGAAATGAACCAAACCGGACCGAATCAAATCAAACCGAACCAGACCGGATGAAATCGAACCAAACCGACCGATTCGGGAGCGTCGCGACACAAATCCTATTCTGTTATATATATAGATGTATAAATTCTTTTCCCGATTTATCACCAGTCAACGGTTGTGGTAGTGATTGAATCTATAATAACTTCGGATGTGCATTTCCTGTGTGGGACACGAGCTGATAATATAAACCGGATACCTCATATTACCTTTGACCAAACTCTATGTGCATTTTTAATTCGCATTAATATTTCATTGTGTAAAATAGTGAGATCTCAATAATACATATGATATTTTGACCACAGTTCAGTTCAGTTATTTCTGACGAGTAAAGGTATTCGTCGTCCCGACGGTTCAATTCGAAAAAAATTAAAAATTAAACCAAATTCTTAGTCATCCATTTTTAAAATATGAAACTGTAAACCAAATGATTTTTTAAAATTTGAAACCGAACCGAATCGAACGGGATCAAACCGCACCAAACCAAATCGGACTGGATCGAACCGAACCGAACCACAGGGAGTGTCGTATGGATTTATTCTGTTATATATATAGATATAAAATGACAAGGAAAGTGATGATCTATCCGCCTTGGCGGATTCAGATTAGGTGACATTTTAGGCAGCTGTGCAAATCTGCCGGGGGATTATTAAATGAGGTTCAAAAACGGCTGAACAGCCAATTGTTGCTCCCACTTCTCCCTCGTCTTTTAGCTGCAAGAGAAGAGAAGGTGAGAAAGCGCAAAACTTATCCGCTGTGTTTGGTTTGGGGAAAATTTGAAGAAAATCAAAATTTGAGGGAAAATGAAAAAAATCTTTTGTTTGGTTTAAGGAAAATTAAGGATGAAAAATTAAACGTAAAGTTAGATGAAAATTTGAAGAAAAATTTATTTAATTTAAAAAATATTTTATTAGTTTCTACAAAAATTTCACTGTAAACGAAACTTGAAAATAAAATAAAATTTAAGAAAATTAATTTCCCCCATATTTTTATTTCCCTTTGATTTTCCTCAAACCACACAGCCTATTTGTATGCATATTGGATCTCAGCATGCCTAATTTGCCTCTCCTCATAATTTCAAGTTTCAACCAGCATCGAGGTTCGGGGTTGCCGTCAGATAGGGGTGTAAGGATTTCGGGTTGATCCGAAACCCAACCCGAATAAATTCAATTAAATTGAATTTAGATTAAATTATTTTATTTGGATTGTACTTTTTGGCTTGGGTTGGTTATTGGGTTGGACAAATTGAATTCGGGTTGACCCAAATTGTAAAACACAACCCGAATTACAAATATATAAAAAATTAAAAATTAAAAAAATTTATAAGAATTTTAAAAAAATAAAAAATATTTTTATTTTTTAAAATATTTTTTTAAATTTAAAAAAACTAAAAACTAAAAACCAAAATTATTTTTATTTTTTTTAAATATTTCTTAATTTTTTATTTTCAAATTTCTCTATTAATTAAAATAAATGGATTGACCCAAATTCAACCCAAATTAACAATTTTGAATTTGGGTTGGGTTGGGTTGGGTTGAGTTGTTTTGAATTTGGATCGGGTTTGAGTTGAGTTATTTTATTACGAATGAATTTTGGTTATGAAAAACTCAACTCAAATTCAACTTTCTACCCATATTTACACTCCTACTCACAGAAACAACTGCCAATTTCTTATTTTTTATTATTATGCTTCACATATTACTCCTCGAAAAATAAAACAGTTATTAATTGTTAATGCAAATTTTCATAAAAAGAATTTTCATTTTAACTATATCAATTTGGATGAGTGTGGTTTAGTGATAAAAAGGGTGAAGGTGAATTCTGACAATTCTCACCATAAAAGTTTAAATCTGTGCACGTTCAACATGCCACAATGTAATTTGTATTTAATATTTAAAAAAGGGGAAAAAATCCAAAAGGGGCTCTGAACTATCACCGCTTACCCAATTGCGGTCAGAACTACCATGATTTCCTAAAAGGGTGCAATGAAAAAAAAATTGGACTGATTTTGTAAATTAAAATTTACCATTATATTCCAAACCTAATATTATTATAAGACTTAAATTTGTGTGCAAAAATTACGTCATTTAGTTATCAAAAGACGTTGTTTTCTTTATGTGCTTAAAATGATATAATTTATTTTGATAACCAAACGATGTAATTTTCGCACACAAATCTAAGTCTTGTAATAATATTAGGTTAGGAATGTAATGGTAAATTTTATTTTAGAAAATCAGTCCATTTTTTTTATCGCACCCTTTTTGAAAATCGTGATAGTTCTGACCGCAATTAAATAAGTGATGATTGTTCAGGGCCCTTTTGGGTTTTATCCCTAAAAAAAAACTGTATCGATTTGGATTTTAAAGACCAATCAACTCACGACATCAATCAATCTAATTTTTTTATTCAATTAGTACATCTTATTCTTACATGTTGATGAAAGAAAGAAAGAAGTCGGTCGGTTGTGTGGCCAATGTTTTGAGTAAACACCCAGGAAGAGTATATGCACCAAAAATTGAATCACAGTCTGATTTTTTGGCCTAATTTACGCCACGTACGTCTAGATCATAAACATATTTAATTTACAAAAAATATTTATGTTGAGATTAAATTCGACATTAATTTGAGGCCGGCTCTGATTTAACAATAATTTTCATATTGAAAAGGTAGGTATTTATTTTGAATCATGATAATTTTTTATTGATAAATTAAATTGAAAAGCTTGCAAACTCATTATATTTTCGCGGTGATAGAAATATTGTTAATTTTATTCAAAAGTTGTTTATCATATATGTTGAATGTGTTTATTTTCAATGAACTAGTACACATTTTGTTGAGTTAAAAATTCATTTAGGCTTTGTTTGTCTTGGGAAAAAACTTGTGGGGAATGAAAAATTGAAAAAAAAAAAAGAGAATGAATCATTTGTTTGGTTGAAAAAGGTTACAAGAAAGGAAAAATTAAACTGAAAGTGAGAAAAAAAATGATGGGGACAAAAAAATGTTTTAATACGTTTCCGGTGATTTTCCATTTCTAACCAAACAACAGAAAAAAAAGAAAGAAGAAAAGATATTCATCGAAAATTATTCCCTCCAATTTTCCTTTAATTCTCATTTTTCTTAAACCAAACACAACACTAGTCAAAGGAATGCACATGTTAGGTAAATGAATATTCATTTTAGTGAGATGAATGTGTTCATTTATTTATCTTGTATTTTGAGTTTTGAAATGTTTGTTCTCATTTTACTCAAGCATATTCATTTTGAATAAACTGAATGTTCAATTTATTAAATCACTACCAGAATTTTTTTCAATAGCGGGGGCCAAATCCCCCGAAACAGCACCGATTAGCCCCCGCAACCATTTCGTTAGCGGGGAAAAATATGTGGGGCGAGCTGGGCTCGAAGCTGCCCCCGAAAAATATGTTAGCGGGGGTTAGGGGGTATTTGCGGGGGAAGGTTTAGAGGGGGCTTTAGCGGGGGATTTCGGGGGCAAATGATTTCGGGGAAAAGCGGGGGGTTGCGGGGGAAAAGGGGGGAGGGGGGATTTTCGGTTGTTTAAATGTGTTAATTAGGTTATTGTTATTTTAGATTTAAATTAATTAGGTTAAATAGATTTTAACTACCTATTTATTAAATTTGCCCAACCGCTAACATTAATTTCACATTAATCTACTCAAATTCACCTTTAAAGATATGTATTAGAGGAAGGAGGGAGTACTAATTAAGGTAAAAATAATCTAAATAATTTTATTAACTAAAAAAATAATTTCTAAATTTTAATTTTGTTTAATTAATAATTATTTGATATTTATACTTTTAATAAATTTTACATAAATTAAATTATCCTAAATCAAAATTTATTCACTCCATTCCCTCAATCTTAAAAATTAACCTTTAAATAAACATAACCCCGCTATCCCCCTCTATCCCCCGCTAGCCCCCGGAATTTCCCCCCGAAACTACTTTTTCCCCGCTATCCCCCGCTAGTCCCCGATCTCTTCCCCGGGGGGGACCGTCCCCCGCAATCCCCCGCAAACCATCCCCCGAGCCAAAAAATTATTCTGGTAGTGAATCTCATGGTTTATTTTGGGTAAAAATATGTTCATTTGAAATTGAGAATAAATGTATCTTGTTTATGAAGAACAAATTAATTTTTGAATCATAAAATACTTATTTAAATAAAATAACGAGGTTTGCTGCAATCTTATATGAAAGTTGATATCAAACATTATAGCTAATTAGCTTGTAAGTAGATTGGGGAGTTGTTTGCCTGAGATTATATCGATGAAGCTCTCAAAGAGTTTGTGATTTGTGAAAGATAGAAATATGATTCATAATATCTTGCTTATTTTGCCACCACTTTTTCGAAGAATTATGACACAGGAAATGTTTTATGAAAGTTGATAATATCTTCACAAGACTCATGACTCTCAGTTGGCTTCTGGTTTAGTAGTAAATTTGTGAAGTGGGCGGAAAATTGCTTGTGAATATGTTCATATTATTCTGTCCAGATAAATTGGAGGAGTATGGAGGAGCATTTTCAGGGTACAAAAAGATTGTGTCTCATGTTACATCTTTTGTTCGCAATGACCTAATTGTATATAATGCTTAAGGCCGTGTTAGGTCCGTAAAATTTTGATGGAAAAAAAAACTTTAAAAAAATTTTGTGGGTAAGAAAAATTTGTAGAGAAAGAAAAAGTAAATTTGTGGGGAAATGAGAAAATATTATTTGTTTGGTTAAAAGAAATTGGCGGAGTAAAATGTAGATGAAAAATAGAAAAGGAAAATTAGATGAAAAATAAAAGTATTTTAATACTTTCTTTACAATTTTCCATCACGAACCAAACAAGAAAATATTGAGATGAAATATATGAAAAACTCATTACCTCTCTCTTTTCTCTCCCTTGAATTTTCCCAATACCAAACACAGTCTTAATTTTTAATTGTGTCTTTATTTTGAAATATAATTAAATGAATAGTTGATGATAGATTTATCCGGTGATGAAGATGTTGATGAAACTTGAAGGACAAAAGAAACAGTTTTGTTTCTTATTATAAAAGATGTGCTGCCAACTAAATGTGTTACTTGTATAGAATAGATGTGCTACATTGGAATGAATTACAAAGAATCCAATTAGGAGTATTTATACTCCATACGAAACAATACTAACCACTAACATTTCCTATTTATTCTACATCAAACATTTGTGTGGTGAGAATAAGGGAGAGGAGAGGAGAGAAACATGGAAGAGCAAAGAGTTGACGATGAATTATTGTTCAACACTCTCCCTCAGCGACAACTCTCTCTCAATTCTGCACTTGAAATCATACCAAGTTTTTTGTGGAACGCTTCAAATTTTATACCACTGAAAATATCCGCTATCTGATTTGCTGTAGTTATATACTCCATCTTTATATCACCAAGCAAACTTTCTCCTGTATATAGTGATAATAACTTTCACATGTTTTGTTCTTGCATGAAACACTGGATTTTCAGTTAGCCATATTGCCGATTACATAATATATCTTCACAGTATTTTCCACAGGCTAGTGCAAATACTGTAATAATTGCTTTAACTATGACTTTCTTGTGATGCCATTACTGCTGCACGATATCCAGGCTCTGTACTTGATAATGATACTGTTGGTTGTCTCTTACTACACCAAGATACCACACCCGAACCAAGATTAAATGCATAACCCATTGTGGAGCGTCTTGTATCATGATCACGAGCATAATCAGCATCACAAGTGCCAATTAACTCACATATATTTCTTTCTTATAAAAAATACCATAATCAATGGTTCCCTTAATATACCTCAAAATTCTTCATGCAATCTCCAAGTGGTTCTTTTTTGGATTTTGCATGTATCAACTAATAACTCCCACTGCATATGCTATATCAGGTCTTGTAAGAGTGAGATATAACAAGCTTCCCACAATCTGTCTGTACATCATTGCATCTTTAAGATCTTTACTCTCAGTTGAGCATAGATGCGCATTAGCATCTATCAGCGTTGATATAGGCTTGCACTATTGCATTTCATATTTCTTCAGAAGATCTTGAGAATATTTATGCTGGCACAGAAAGAGCCCCTCGTTAGTTCTTTTCGCTTCCAATCCTAGAAAGTGATGCAACTCTCCAAGTTCCTTCATATGAAAGCGAATTGAAAAGTTGGCTTTTATCTGTTGTATTTCTTGATCATCATCTCCTGTGATAATAAGATTATCCACATATACCAACACAACTGAAAGTTTTCCACTCTGAGCTTTGATAAATAAGCTAGAATCAGATGGAACCATTGAGAAGTCATTACCCAATAAGAATTCTATAATTTTGCCATATCATGCTCTCGGTGCTTGCTTCAAGCCATATAATGCTTTCTTTAGCTTATAGACGTATTCTGGGTGATTTTGATTCATGAATCCTTTAGGTTGCTCCATAAAGATTTTTCGGTCTAGCTCTCCATGGAGAAATGTATTTTCACATCCATTTACCATATATTCCATACTTACATGCCGCAAGTGCCATCAAGATTCTGACTGTTGGAATTTTTGCCACTGGACTAAATGTCTCATCATAGTCTAATCCATACTGCTGAGAAAACCCTCTGGCTACAAGTCGTGCCTTGTATCTATCAACAAAACTGTCTGGTTTCGTCTTCAATTTGTACACCAATTTGCATGAGATGGGTTGTACATCTTTATGAGTTGGTACTAATAACCATGTCTCATTTTGGTTCAGCGCATCCATCTCTTCTTCTGTAGCCTTTCTCCATTCAATTTTCTGAGTTGCTTCTTCATAAGTCGAAGGCTCCATCACTTTATTGACATCAACTGTGGCAACATTTACACACTTTGGATTAGGCTTCCTTATTCTCTCTGACTTGCGGAGTTTGGGGACAGTGGTTTGACTGTATTCACCAAATTTTCCACAAATTTCATCTTCTGACATATCATGATTTACTCCAGTTTCCCATGGATTCTCATTGGCTTAGGTGACTCAACATTTGTCACCCCCTCGTTGTTAGACTCCATAATGTCTTTATCTAGAGTCTGAGTTTCAGCCTCCACCAACTTCTGTTGAACCTGGTCCTCTATCTCCTTCGAGTTAGGCATCACCACTGCTTGCGGCGACCACCAAGAAGAAGCTTCATCAAATATGATATTTCTTGACACATAACAACGGCCAATCGTAGAATCAAAACACTTCCATCCTTTCCGCTGTGTATCATAACCAGCAAAGATACACTGTACGACCTTCTTGTCAAATTTTTCTCAAAGATGATCTGAAACAAAAACATAGCAAACAGAACCAAACACTCTAAAGTGAGTAACTGTGGGCTTCAGATCCCATAGCTTTTGGAATGGTGAAATAAACCCTAATCTTACTTGTGGTAATCGGTTGATCACATGAGTTGCAGTCTTCATACACTCTGCCCAAAAACGTGGTGGAACATTTTTGACGTGTAACATACTTCGACAGATCTCTGCAAGATGTCGATTCTTTCTCTCAGTAACTCTATTCTGTTGTGGTATGTTTGGACAGGTTAAGTGTCGATGTATACTATTTTGTTGTAAGTATATCTTGAATTCTCCAGAATCAAATTCTCCTCCATTATCGGTGCGTAAGCAACACAACCGATAACCCATGTCTTTTTCAACATCCTCTCGAAATGTAACAAATTTGGTAAATGCTTCTGATTTCTCCTTCATAAAGTCAACCCAAACATATCTCAAATAATCATCAATGAAGGTAATCATGTACTTATAGCCACTTACCGATGCTTGTTTGATTGGGCCAAATACGTCAGAGTGAACTAACTCAAGTGGCGTCTTGGCTTTGAACTGTGACTCCTTGTATGGTAATTGATGTGCTCTTCCAGACTGACAATCAACACATACAATTCCATCTCTGACTTCCAACTTTGGAAGGCCATTCACCGAGGACTCACTCATCATTTTTCTAAGCATGTTATATAACTAACATGCCCAAGTCTTGCATGCAACAAATCAGCAGTCTCATTCTTTCTTGTTTTAATCGACATAAGTTTCTTATGTTGACATCACATAGATGGACTCTAGTCGTCGCCCTTCCATGATAGGTGGAGCTACCGGCTTCAGGATTCTATAAACCTTTACATTATCTCGACCAAACACAACATAGTTTTCCGATGATGTCAGCTGTGAAACGGAAAGAAGCTTTTTCTTCATACCTTGAACATGAAACACCTTCTCCAATGTCACTTTTTCTGAATTGAAGCGGGGAGCAATCACCGTTTTTCCTGTGTGGGTGATAGGCAACCGGCTGTTATTTGCGGTGTTCACATAATTTTCACCGGGGTAACTTTGTGTATGTTGGAGCTTCTCCAAATCTCCCGTCATGTGATTAGAGCATCCAGTATCAACAATCCAGTCAATATTATAGTTGACCTCATTAGCTCTGTTAACAACACATGTTACCTCTTCAAATGAGCACAAGACATGAATGTCCCATGTCTCCTCATTTCTAGCATTGCTAGAAGTTGCCATGTTGCTTTCTTGATTGTTGTTGTGCCAGCATTCATGAGCATAGTGACCATTCTTACCACAATTGTAGCAACGAACATTTCTCTTTTGACTTAGTTGTTCATTGCGCCCACCTTTTCTTTATTGTGCACATGCTCCCCCTTCTTGTGGATTCCTTCAACATTTATCTTTTGGCGAATGACTTTGCTGCCCTCTGGATCTTTCAACTTCATTTTTCTTTGAAGTATAGTGTTGCTTTCTTGCTCCTCGATTTTGGCTTGGAAGAGCAGCCTCCTCTTCTTTAGCACTAGTCGCAGAAGATTGCCTGTCAAGTGCCTCCTGATTCGCTAGAATATTTTTTAACTCTTCAAGAGTCGGTTCTTTGGCCCAACCACGTGCAGCCGTAACAAGGCTGTTGAATTCTGACCGAATGCCATGAATTATAATTCTTCTGGTCCATGTGTCTGTGATTGCATTTTCACTGTCCAAATTTTGATATTTCTTTACACACGACTTTTACCTTGGAGAAGCATTCACCAATGGTCACGCTACCTTGCTTGATAGATATGAGATCATTCTCTAAACGTTGCAGCTTTGCATCGTTTGTCTTCTCATAAGGAGCCTTCAACATATCCCAAATTTCTTTGGGTGTTTTGGCCTCCTTCACCTTATGCAGCAAATCATTTTTAATAGAGATAGTAAGTGCAAACATTGTTTTACCGGCTTTTGTTCACTTCTTACGATCGTCGGCCTTCTCAACTGGTGGCTCTGACGTTTCGCTACCTCCAACTGTCTCTCATAGCTCTTGCCCTTGCAGATAGTACCTGATGCGAAAACTCCAGTTGTTGTAGTTGTTGTCATTCAACTTCACAATTGAGTTCATTGAAACAGCATCTGCCATTGCTATTAAATTTCTGGAGTCGGTCCCGGACCCTCGCTAGCTCTTATACCAATTGATGAAACTTGAAGGACAAAAGAAATCGTTTTGTTTCTCATTATAAAAGATGTTGCTGCCAACGAAATGTGGTACTTGTATTGAATGGATGTGTTATATTGGAATGAATTACAAAGTATCCAATTAGGAGTATTTATACTCCATACGAAACAATACTAACCACTAACATTTCCTATTTATTCTACAGCAAACATTTATGTGGTGAAAATAAGAGAGAGGAGAGGAGAGAAACATGGAAGAGCAAAGAGTTGACGATGAATTATTCTTCAACAGATGTGTTTTAAAAATCAGAGTCAGACATGCTGGTGTAAGTTTTGGAGCTAGTGATTCATATTTCTGTAGAGATGAAGAGTTTAGAAGTGAGAAGCATTTCAAGCCATGATTTGAATTTATAATTTACAACTTGTCAGCATCCAATTTTTTAGAAATTTAATGAATAATCCACTAGCTAGTTGGGAGATTGAAGATGCTGGTTTTAGGCAGCCCGACCGTGAGTTTTTTTTTTTTGGATTTTTTCCGAAACTAATCTTTCTCGAATGGTCTTTCTTATAAAAAGTTCATCAAAATGGCCTACTTTTAGTGAACCATTATTTGAAACTGGGTCTTGACCTGTGTACCGACTGAGCAGCCCAGTCAGCACACATGTGTACAAGACCTAATTTGAAATTTTGTTTGACCTTAAACCAACCGCTATTTGCAACAGCAGTTGGAAATTAATTCATGCACTAGTTTAAAACTGGATCTACATTAAGACCAAACCCAGTTTAAAATTGTGGTTGACATTTCAATAACAATTCAAGATTGTATCTTTTTAAGTAAACATGTGAATGTTGTCTACAGACTATTCAAATACAAACCTTGTCATTCTCATGTAGAATGTTGTCTGAAGAGCCACTACCAAAATTCAAGGCTTTACCGGTTAAGATTTATCGGTTAGTAAATAACCGGTAAATTGTTATCGGTTAAATCAACTGGTTAACTATCAATTAAAATTGTTATCGGTTAAACGGACGGTTATAATATCTGTTAAATTATTATCGGTTAACTTTCCGCTAATAATATCGGTAGAAAAATGGGGGAGAAATGGAGGAAAATTGCTAACTGAAAAATTAAGCGGTAGGCCAGCCGGTTTCCCGGCTGGTTCAACCTAACCGGTAGCCTAACCGGCCGGCTGCCTACCACTTCATTTTTTCGGTTAGCCAGCTTATTCTTTAATCCAACTTAATAAACCATATAATATACCCAAATAAACCATATAATACACCCAAAAATCCTTTAATAATTCATATAAACCAAAAATTGAATTTGATTATTCTTTATTTCTCTTCCACCTTTTATTTCATATGGAACCACTCGGGCAATTTAAAAACTATAAATAAAATAAATTTAAAATTATACATATATACACTACATTATCCTTATCCTCATCCTCTCATCCGTATTCTTTATTGCATTGTGACATCATCATAACTTTGTTGCATTGTCACATCATCATGACAAAAACTTACAGTTTCATCACAATCACAAACATTTTGTCACATATTGTGATAATTCATGCATGACATGTTCCTTCATGTCTCTCCCAATGTAAGTCTCTTCCAAGTGTCTCTACCAACGTCACATGTGGCATACATGCCAAATACATAGAAATGAATTCCATGCACCAAAGCTTGTCTTTGTCTCTTATATAAACCTAGCTTCTTCACGTCGATCACTCATCCTCATCACATTACACTAGCTACCTCATATCCACATCTTATTTCTTTCTGCCTTTACTTCTAACTAGCCTAAATCACTCCATATAATATGTCGTCATCCGGAAAATCTCACAAGAAAAAAGGTTTATTTTCGAGAGTTAGGCCAAAGGTTGTTCGCGAAACGGGTCCTCCTGAAAATAGCAAACCACCCCATCTCAACCTCGTGAAGAACCACCATCAACCATCACTTCTCAAAATACACCACCAACAATTCCCTTTGGGCGTTCCCGGTGCTCCAATGTATGGTTATTCTCATGCCCCTATACTGTCTGTGAACCTGTTCCCTTCAATTTACGAAAATGTTTACAGACCCACATTTCTAGAGCAACAAGAAACTCCTATATACTATGATACTCAACAATCTCAACAACCAAACCCTCCTATATACCAACAATTTGAGCCATTCATGCACCCAACATTGACGAGGTCGTCGTCATATTGTTCTCCTTCTCAGAGGAATTTTAGTTCTCCTTCACAGCAGGGACAGCAGGCCGCCGGGGAACCTAATTTATTTTCTTCACAATGGCAGCGACGGAGTTCCACTTCACAGCCTGATTCTGGCGAATGAGCAGGACTCCGAAACTAGTAGCGGTGATAATGAAGAAGATGATAAAAATAGTACTGTGCAAAACGCACCCGAGGAAGAGTCGCTGGCACCAAGTGATGATATTATTTATTAAAAGACATCATTTTCTTTATGTGCATAAAACGATATTATTTATTTTGAGAACTAAACGACATAATTTTCACACACAAATTTAAGTCTTGTAATAATATATTAGTTTTGGAATGTAATTGTGAGTTTTATTTTAGAAAATCAGTTTAATTTTTTTCATCGCATCCTTTTTGGAAATCGTGGTAGTTCTGACCGTAATTGGTAAACGATGATAGTTCGGGCCCCTTTTGGGTTTTATCCCTTATTTTTATTTTGTAAATTTAACGTACATGAAGAAATGGAAATGGCTGTGGCTTTGCTGAGTGATGACGATATAACTTTTGCTTCTCTGCATCCAATTGCACAGCAAATGCAGATCTGGCCATCAATCCATGGAACAGAAGGAAGCTCTAACGAGTACAGAGGTTTGGACACTCAAACTGATTATTTCCTTGAAAAATATGATAATGGTGGATCTTACACCTCAGGAGAGTCTTCCACTGGGACCTCGGCACGACGACCATAGGCGGCACAGCAGCAAGCTAATATCAATGCACAAATTGCCGCACAAGTGGAGTTCGCTGTCAAAGCTCACATGGAAACACAACACAACCAGGATATTGCAGCACAAGTTCAACGCGTTGTTCAAGCTCAAATGAATACACAACTTCTGAACCAGAATAATCCTGACATTGCAGCACAAGTGGAATGGATGATTGAAGCCGAAATGCAAGAGGTGCGAGACCAATTGAAGACGGATATATTTACGCTCTTGAAAGATGTCATCACGAAGAATAATGAGAGTACCCCAGGGTCATCCCGACGATCACCTCCCTCATGAGAGGAATCTCATGAATCTTTTGTGTGCTCCATAAAAATCCAAATATAAACTGGGTGTAGACCCGAATAATTTTATATCTAAATAAAGATTGTGCTTAGTTATTTTTCCATAAAAATAAAGTAGTAACTTAAATTTTATTATCTACACCTAATTACACACTAAATTATAGTAATAAATTAATTTTCTAACAAAAACTTGCACCAATTTCTTAGATTTAATTACCTAAGTTTAATGAAACACAAAATTAATTCTTCAAACCAACCGACCTCCAATTCAAACCAACCAACCGACCGGCTTCAAATCAACCGACCGAACCGTCCAGTACCGGCTGGCCTACCGGCCGCTGGCCGGCTGCCGACTTTGTTTTTAAAATTTTTTATCATAAATTCTATCCATAAGAATCTCACACGTCTCAACCATTTGTCACACATCTTAACCATTTATCTTCATTGACTTTACATCCACCACCACGCACACCCACTCCATATATACAGTATTATCCCTTCCATATCAAAGCGAAAGCCAAATCTAGTACATATACTTCATATCACAAAACTTCATCCTACTACGATCTTTGTTCCCAGTTTATATTTTTGACATAAGAGAAGGTATGTATTTGAGTATATTTCATTATATAATTATGTATACAGGTAGATTTACATGTGATTTTTTCTCAGGCGATGAATCGACTTATTGTACAACGTTCATGGATGTACAATCATCATCCATCATCTGTATACGGTTACCGAAAAATTTCAAAATTTGTAGCGGATTTGGAAGAGTTCATTAGCTCTGGTTATCTAAATGGAGTTGTGTCCGTGGGTAAGCTATTATGTCCTTGCAAGCGATGTAAAAATAGGAACTGGCATTCAGCAGAAATCATGAAGGATCACGTTTTGAGCAAGGGATTTTTGGATGATTATCACAACTGTGCGTCACATGGTGAAGCAATATGTAATTGGGACCCCCCATCAAATATATCAGAAGAACATGGGTTAGCAGGATGTGAATCACAGGGAGTACTACAAATTAACAATGAGCCTGCTTATTCTCACAATCAGAACAACGAGAATACTCAACACAATATTATTCCAGGTCCGAAGATTTCGGGGAAAAAAATTGATGTGTATCTCCAACATTTAATAGACGAGCTCAAAAATCTTTGGGAAACTGGGGTCTTCATTTTTTATGTGTCGAAGAAGGAAACCTTCCAAATGCATGTTGCATTAATGTGGACAATGAATGATTTTCCTGCTTATGCGAGATGCTATCAAGCTGGCAAACTAAAGGAAAACTTGCGTGTCCGGTGTGCATGCATCAAAATATTGCTAGTTATCTACCCAATCGACGAAAGACTACTTGGTTCGATTGTCATAGAAAGTTTCTTGATGCAAACCATTCGTACATGTGGAATAAGACTTACTTTCTTCGAAATACCGTATAGTATGGACAACCTCCTGTGCGTATTTCTGGAGAGAAAATACTTAATGAAGAAATACGCTGCTATCCCAAAATCACAATTGCACCTGCAATGGGTAAGCTACCAGCATTTAATGATCATCCTCACAACTGGATGAAAAAAAGTATTTTTTGGGGTTTACCATATTGGCAGAACAATTATTTGTGACATAATCTTGATGTCATGCATATCGAGAAGAATGTTTTCGAGAGTCTATTTAATACAATTATGAAGGTCTCGAAGCTCTCAAAAGACAATTTGGAGGCACGTAAAGACATTGCAACTATGTGTTACAGAAAGAGTCTAGAGTCAATTTACATTGGAGATAATAATTTTGTGCTACCAAAAGCTAAATATGTCTTAGAAGATACGCAAGCGAAGGAAGTATGCAAATGGGTGAAACAATTGAAGTTCGATGACTTTGTATCCAACTTGGATCATTGCGTCGATGAGGATAATCACAAGCTGATGAACATGAAGAGTCATGATTGTCATGTATTCATGGAACGATTAATGCCAATAGCCTTCCATTGTTTTCTACGGACACAGATTTGGAAAGCTGTGTCAGAGTTGTCGACTTTTTTTAGAGAGATTCGTGCATCTACACTCCGCATCGAGCGTTTAACACAACTGAACACCAATATTGTTCTTACTCTTTGTAAATTAAAGACGCAATTCCCTCCAAGTTTGTTTGATTCGATGAAACATCTGGTAATTCATCTCGCCGAAGCGGCATTATTAGGAGGTCCAGTTCACTACAGGTGGATGTACCCCTTTGAAAGGTACACGTTTGACTCCAATAATATAGCTTCATGACATCATTATTATAGTTTAACTGTGCTACTTATCTTTAATATTGTAATGACGTGGCAGATATATGCATGTATTGGAAAAGAAGTGTACAAACAAACGCCACATTGAAGCTTCAATTGTACACGCATACATTCGCGAGAAAGCTGCATATTTCTCACAGTCATTCGAATCGACTTCGACCGCATCAACATCCGCAGAGACAATGCTGTCACCTACAACTATTTTTAATTACCCAGAGGAAGCGCCGTGATGGAATCAACCAGTCACAATGACTCATAAAGAGCGTAATGTTGCTGAATATTTCATTCTTACAAATATTCCTGAACTACAACCTCTTATAAAGTATGTACACCTTCTATAGTCATACCCTCGCATACGCCCATATTCGTGTATACATGTGAATTTAGTCTTCTTATTATTCACTTAAATGTATGCAGGTAGACTGCATACTACTATAAGGGTACATACGGTGATCATCTCACTAATCATCAGGTATAAAAATTAATGACTGAGAATGTACCGGCGTGGTTTAGAAATTGGATTAAAGTGCAATGATCCAATATATCTCTGTTGTGGTTGAAAGTGGCCGTTCAAGGACCACGCTTAAAAGCTCGTCATTTTCAAATATACCAAGTTAACGGATATAGATTTCGTCTTGTGGATTCTTCAACAAAGTTTAAAGAGGGTAGTAGTGTGTCCATTTTAGGAAAAGATGATAATGAGAATGAAACAACGTCGTAGGAAATCTTATCGACATATTAGAGTTGACCTATTCCAAAGAACCATTTCTGACAATCGTCCTCTTCAAGTGTCGATGGTTTGATTTGAATAGGATGGTGAATTTCGTAGAAAATGGATTGACATTAGTCGATAAAAAAAGGATGTGCGACTCAGACTACGAACCTTTTGTATTGGCACAGAATGAGCATTGGTATACTACACATTGATTCCCGGCTCCAATAACATACCGAGAATAAAGGATATGTTAGCTGTTTGTAAGATAAAGCCCACTTCACAAATCAAATCAAATGAAATTGAAGAAGCCTTTCAAGATGAACTTCCAGCACTAGGACAGAAAGTTCCATTCGTTGAGCTAGAAACAGAAAATATAGAGCTGGGAGATCCAAGTACTAGTGAGATGGCACTAAATGATCCTGAACATAATAATGGTGTAGATCTGCAATACAGTGAAAATGACGATATTAATGAGGAAGATGAAGATCAAATAATGTCAGACTTTGACGAAGATGATTCGGATGAAGAGTAGTTTAGTGAAAATAAGTATGTTGAAACTTAATGATTTATATAGTTAAACTAGATTTTGTGATCCTAAACATATATGAGCTAGTTACATGTACACTCCTAAAAATAATTATAATCCTAAAAAAAATTAAATTCTAACTAAACCTTAAACATTATTAATCTAAAAATCTATAATTAGCACTCTAAAATTAAACCTTAAAACTTTCAATCTCTTAATTATGCATACATCTTACCATAAACATTAACTATTATCCATTAGAAATCGCACAAATTCTAAATTAATTTAGACCCTAATTCAAATCCTAACCATAACAAACCCTAACTTAATTACAGTAATTAATTTAAACCAACAAAACCATGTTAACCGGTGAACCAGCTCGTAAACCAACCGGTAGGTTCACCGATAGCAACAAAAAAATTCCCACCGGTAATTCCCTATCTAATTGAACCGTTTAATTTTTTACCGGTTAACTTAACGATTAATTTTTTTTTAACCGGGATAATAATTTTTTCGGTTACTTTTCAAATTTTGGTAGTGACCCATCCTCCATTTTTCAATCAAAATTTGATCTTTGATCTGAATGTGAAGCTTTGATCCATTTGTCAATCAAAATTTGATCTTTGATCTGAATGTGAGGCTCTGATCACATCATGAGCTCTCTCCAGCTCAACTAGAAACCTAAGTGCAGCCGTATTATCTATACGTGTATTATAATATCCATATAAATACTACTATCTATTGAGGAGGTATTAATATTAATACGGATTTCCAAAGGTAAATTTTTTCTTCCCGCATTATTAATACGTAATTCTATTTTGTACCAAACACATCACTATGATATTAATAATACCATCATATTCTTAATACATGCTACCAAACGAGAGCTAAGAAATCATTGACTTTAACTTCCTCATACAGATATATGGGAAAAAAGGTGAGGATAAAAGGATTAAAGAATGTCCTTAAGGCAGGCCCCAACTCCCATCCCCCACTTTTCCACTATCTCCTCCTCCTCATCTCTCAGCTCCTGCTCACCGCACCTTTCATATTCAACAAGCCGTCACCCCCCATGTCGCGCCGACCATATTCCATCTTCACATGACTCAACCCCCACGTGCGCACAAACCGCCAACACCCACCTCACCTAGAAAAAAACAGTCATGTAGGGTAATGACATGATGACAATGACCATCATCACCAAAATTATTACTGAAACGCCAATTGCCGTTTTAAACCGGGTCTGATTTTAATTCAGACCCGTTTGAAACTGGTGCAGGAATTAATTCCAACCGTGGTTTTAAACAACGATTGATTTAAGGTCAGACTCCGTTTCAAACTGGATCTAGTCATCATACAGGTCGAGATCCAGTTTCAAACCGCGGTTGAAATTGATCCAATCGTTAAAAGTAAATCATTTTGATAAATTTTTGTATAAGAATGGCCATTCGGAACTCTCCGGCCGTGGCATGGGAGCCACAAATTATTTTATGAGTTGTAGACTTCAACCACCACGATGATAAATCTGAATTTGATAATTCTGGAAAGGATATTATTAAAGAAGATGCTTAAATCAATAAATTGTACTTAATTATATCAGTGAATGATGTGGTCAATTAGAGAGCGTGCCCAATTCTGATAGGATTCAAATCTCATACACCTAATTTAGTTTACAACAACTCAAAATGAGAGTTTAACTCACAATATATGGTTTTGCTGGCTATTCACTACTCAAATAATTACAATTGTAAATTTGAATTTAAATAATAATATAAAAGTGCACATTTGATAGATAGAATATGATTAGAGTTTTTTTTTTAAGATAGGAATAAATAATACAGCTGATCAATGAAAAATTATTAATACGGATTTGAAAATATCTTACTGATTATCAATACTCATCGTTATTTTATTAAACCATAATTGTATTATTAATCTTATCCTATTCTTAATACTATTTAGTAAACATGCACTTTAATACTTTTCTATTTGCGTTAAATAATACGTCCACTTTTAGTATTATGATAAATAATACAAAGTTAACAGCAGGACCCATCAACATGCTTATCAAATGTCCTCAAAAAGTATAGTTGAAACATGTTTGAAATATTATTTTATGGTATTTGAAAAGATTTGACCATCATCTCGTTAATTTTAATATGAGAAATGTTAAGAAAATTTAAGAAAATGAAGATTTGTGTTTAGTTTAATTAAATAATAACATGCAATATAAAAATACGTACGTGAGTCGAAAACGAAACAATAAAAAAGAGAGAAAATGAAATTTGAACAATCCATGGATTAAAGATTAACAAGTAATTAAAGGCCTACAGACTGCTGTAAGGATTGTGCAAACAGTGAGAGTGGATATGGGAACAGGTAGGGTACGTGGAAGCAGTACGAGAGGGACACGTGGCTGAATGAACAAGTGCTGGCATCCCCACGTGCACGCCACGTCTCTTTCTATCAGCACTGCAAGTGTCAGGTCACAGGCCGCTGCACGCGATTCCCGATTCGTACGCTTTCCACACAAATCAACGAAGGAGAGACCACGCCGTGTCGTCAAGTCGCGCGGCTTGCGTTCCTCATTGGCTAGACCTGATAAAACGGCGCCGTTGTTCTACTGGGATTATTGGGAAGAAGAATCTGAGCCAGAGCCACCCTCCCCGGCCCCTCCTCCTCCTCTTGATGCTCTAGCCTTTAAGCTCTTCATGTATCCGTCGAAGAATTCTCTGTTCTCCTTCTCCAGCTCGTTCCACACTGGTTCGTAGTTTTATTACCAGAAAAAACAAACAACAGTGTATAAGATGTTTGAGGGCATGCATGCAGCTGGAAAAATGATTTGATTAGTGAAGAAAGTGCGCGTCGAGAGAGAGAGAGTGTGTGTGTGTGAGATGGGGTTTTGTCTTCTTACCTGTTGAGGTGATGAGAGGTTGAATATGAGCTTGCCTGGAGAGAGCTTCCATGCACTCTTGTTTGCTCATATTCAACAATATGCACTCCTCTATCAGATGCTGCACCTGCATGACGATCGATGATGATATATCACATTAATAAAAACATGTGTGGCTGGCTGGCTGGCTATGTAAGGTGCCTCATAGATTGATTGGTAGAGCGCGCCAGGCTACTGCTTAATTAGCTTACCGTATGGATGTACGCTGCAGCGCTAGCATGAGATTTATCTGCAGACATATATGGAAAGTATTACACAGTTGCTGCTGATTAACAGATCTGTGCGCAGATGTACGTTGCTGTCGCAAATAGGAACAAGCTGCAATAATTGCTATAACCGAGTTTGGTCTAAGTGTAATAATGAATGACTAGAAGAGAGAGAGGATACAATTAATGAAGAAGAAGGTGGTGGGTGGTGAAAAATGAGAGGAGGAGAGAGCAGAATTATGTTATGTATATGAAGGGAAGGAAGACGCAGGAAGAGCCCAGTAGAGACATTTCTCTATTTTTTGACAACAACTAGCAGCTACGACTTCGATTACAAGGCACTCATTTCGGTTTTAGTTGAGACAATATGATTAATTATTAATAATATAATCGAGTCAAATCAAACCTCAATTATGACAAGATTAGGCTAGTAAAGTGGCTCTCTCTTCATGCCCTCCAATGCATACAGACACAAGTGTGCTATTTGATTTTTTTTAAAGTTTTCTATTTGAATTAAACAGGTCTCAAATCTCAACAATTTCATCCAAAAATTACTCGTATGATTTGACATCTACTAACTAACCCTGTAATAAGGAAATGGTAGAGAAAACAAGAGGACTATATATAAATAACTAATATGTTGAACTTGTTGTATCACTCAATGAATACAGAGTTAGTAGTATAAACAGACTCGTATGAGTGAATTGTGTTTGGTAACAAGTTTAAACTAAGAAGACGTAAGTTTGGTTGGAAGCCAATATCTCATTGGGTTACTTGAGGAGAAAGTCCAACAAGAAGTCAAAGTAGTAAAGCCAGGAGGGAGCACAACCAGTGTTAGAAATATTTTAAAAGTATTCTAGAAATTTATGTAGCGTATTTAGTCGGGTAACTTATACGAAATAAATTAAGAGTTTTATAAATACTTTATTTTTAGCGGTTAGATAGAAATAATTTCCACGATTCATTAGGAACATGAATAACTATAAAAGAATGTGCTTTGTGAGTTGTGTGCATTTGTAGGTGACTTGATAGATATGAGAGTATAAAAATGTATAATTTCTTTAATGGTAATTTTATTTCAATAAATAAAATTCATCTTTTGTGAATAAAAAATTTTACAAATTCAACTAGTAAGAGTTATAATATCCATTTAAAATTTTTTCAAATTTGAGTTTTGTAGAAAGTACAAACAACTGATTTTGTTTTATAAGCATAAATTTGGTCCACACAAAAATATTCATCAGGGAAAAAATCTTAAAGAGATCTTGAAACCTTACTCCTTATTTAATTGTGGTCCGAACTACTATTAAAATTTTCAAACAAATTGTAAACCGTTAAATTTTTTATAAAATTGTTGAGACTGCTAACTCAAATAAACACGGCAAGAAAAACCTATATGATAAAATAAAATAAAAATCAAATGTGGCTACAAATCATCACCTTCGTTTCTCATCCTCTAATAACAATCCTTTTTATCTCCGATCCCCACTTTCCTTCGCCATCTACGCCGCCTCCAATAGTTGCCTTCTCCAATTATTTTTCTGATTTCTATCAAACTTTCCATCACCCCCACATCATTTGGACACGATATTGATACTTCCTGCTTATCCTCCACGATGATATGCATATTCTTTAAATTAGTCATATGTTTACATTAGGCCTCATAAGATGCGCACAAGCCTAAGATGTTGCTCAAAGAAAATAATTAACATCATTGAGAAAATGTGTGATTAAATTCACTCCTGCACAACAACTCCCGTAAAATATTTTCACAAACACTTTGCAGTAGGGGTGTTCACTATACGGTTAAAACCGTTAACCGAACTCGGTTAACCGAAAATTTTAACCGCGGTTAATCGAGAAATTTGGTTCGGTTAACGGTTAAGGTTATTTGTATTTTCGGTTAACCGATTAACCGAATAAAAATAAAAGTATCAATATTAAATATAAAAAATTATAAAATTAATGTTAATATTAAATATTAAAATGAAATATAAAAATTATAAAATCATTAATATTAATAAAAATTAAATATAAAAAATATTGAATATCATATTAATATTAATTTAACCAAATTAATCGAATTTTCGGTTATTCGGTTAATAGGTTAAATTAACCGAAATTAACCGAATTTTCGGTTAATGGTTAATACTTTTGAGGTCGGTTAACCGAATCGGTTAACCGAATAACAAATTCGGTCAGTTTATAACCGATTGTTCACCCCTACCTTGCAGGCAAAATAATCAAAGGAGAAAGGTAGAAGAAACACCATGATGTGGCCATGGAAATGCAATGTAATCGTGAATAACGGGTATAAATAATAGCTCCCGGTAAACTTAACATGTCTGCGATCGTGCTTATTGTGTCCCATGATCTTCGCTTAAATGTCATGTTGGGCAACTTTTACGGTAACTGAACGACATACTCAAAGTGCTTCACCCCATACTCACATCCAATACATGTTGAGAATATGAAATAATATTGGCATTGATCTCCTGTTGGGTAGTAGAGACCGGCCTAAATTTATTCATCAATTGAGGTAAGGGTGTCAATGACTTATAGTGCATGTAGATAGATTTGCGATACTAAATATGCTATCTTCGATTGATGAAAATTAGAAGAATAATTGAGATGAGCGGCTATCAAATGTGTTAGAGATGACGGAGGTAAGGGTCGGGATTAGGGGCGGAGGAGATAGTTATCGGAGGAGAAGAAATAAAAGTGATGTTGTGTGCAGGGCCGATTCCGACATTTTAGAGGCTCGGTGCAAAACTAAAAGTGATGCTTAAAGACATGTTGAAAATTGAAATAATTCAAAAAAAAACTTAATTAACTAAAAGTGAGGCTTAAGGACATGTGCGTAATTATGCTTTGTTAATAAACATAAATTTAACTTAGCTGAATTGGTTGTGAATTTCAAATTTATTTCAGAGGTCGTTGTTTCAAATTCTTGTAACAACTTAATTAATTTTAACATGGAATTTGATGGGCCATACGGCCAGGTTTGAGAGGAAGTATAGTGAGCTGGAGGTTAGAGACCAAGTGAACCACTTGCACCTATGTTGGGTTGAGTCTGAGTGTGTGGCTCATTGGTTTTTTTTATATCTTAATGACATATTTTGTCTGGTTAACCGTGTTTAGTTGAGGTAATGATGTCAATAATTCCATCAAAAACTTTATAATTTGAAACTTATTTGAAAATCATGATTGTATCTCAAATAAAGGGCGATAGTTGAAAATCCCTTTAAGATTCCTTAATAAATATAAAAAATCTACTATAATAGTACCCATTGAGTTAATTATAACTTAAATTCACACCTTACGCATTCTTAGTAAAATAACTCTTGACCAACATTACTTTGGTTTGCTAGTGGATTATTTCGTGCCAGTATAAACCATTCTCATGAAAATAAAAAGGGTACAATTAATTTTCATCATATTTTGTGAAATTTGTTATTCCCCACCTATGTAAAGTTTGTTGTTCATCACGCTCACTTCATTGAGGTTTATAAAATTTATTATTTCTTTCAATTTTATATTTTCTAAATATTGCATATGATAGTCAATTATACATTTTCTTTCTTATTATATATAAATAGCTAAAAGTTAAATTCGATTTGGGTTTTCATCTATGATTCTTGTAATATATTCAATTAATTGGGTTTGTGATATGTGTTGAGTTGGACTTACTCTTAAAATTGCCTGAATATGCATTTCACTGAGAGCTATAGTTTTTTGTTGGGGTTTGATAGTTGAAAATTGAGAAATTATCTAGAGCTTTATCTGAGTATTATAAATATGTCATGGTCTTGTAACTTGTAAATTATCTCATTGTGAAATAGAATCTATGTTTCAAAGTTCTTTATACTTCAAGTTATCTCTTCTAATAAAATCATATCAGAGCTTTAAAATCCTTTCAATGGCGGTGGAGGAATGATTGATTTTCAACATCGGGCGCTAATCAAGTCTGCTACCAAAAAAAACATAAATTTTCTTACAAAAACACTGTTGCAGGAAATTAGCTGAAAATGGTCGACCATATTTCGGTCACTTTCAGATCAGAAATGTTTTTTTTTTTAATTCAAATAATATGAAACAAACTAATGGCCTGGATGTACCTAAAAATGGCTGATAATGTTATCACGTTTCTGACCATATTGCGGCCATTTTGAACTGTACTCTTCTTTTGCGGCAGAATGAAGGTGTAAAATGAATTCGGACCATGAAAAGACCGGAACATGGTTGAAAATTTTCATCTAATCCTGCTAATTTATGGACAGAAGTGCACCACTCTGAAGTGCGTATATTATCTTCAATATTTGTGTATTTATTTATTTGAATAATTGGAGATCAAAATGTCATATAGGAATTTCATAATGAAATAGGTTGGAAATATTTTTGAGGAATCTAATGATTTTGAATCTATTAATGGTATATTTAATTGCACCAATTGAATTATTATTTTTAGAAATACAACAATTGTACGTTGAGTGCCACGAATTTTGATATTATCATTGGTTGCAGGTCATATGAGCCTTTATATTATCACATATATAGGTTATAAAATACTCATTTGAATTATGTTTTCTTTGACAAGTGCTGAGCTTCCAGTTCTAAATAAAAATTCTGAAGGTTATAAAGCAGAGAAATAATCTATGGTGCATGGTCTATCTGGCGCTATGTGGTCAAGTTCATCGTGCACGTGCAAGGTTTCACAAAAATACACTAAGCATTTTCCAAAGAGGTATGAAAATGATGGATGTCCAACACTATTTTTTAAATACTTGATTGTATTGAGTGACCTATTTAATTATCTATTTGTTTTTGTTTTAATCAGGTATAACCCTCGGTCTATTTTTTATGAAACCGATTTTCCATTATACCAACATAGACGATCATTAATATATGTGCAAATTAGTAATCATGAGCTCGATAATTTGTATGTAATGCCTTGTAATAGAGGTTGTTGTTGCTCTTACAGTGTCATGTGAATGTTGAAATATCAGTAATTCATGAATTCTGATTCATTCAAGTATTTTTTGAAAGGGTGTGATAGAGAGAGCTACTGTTGTAGTAACAAAACCTCCAGAATGGGAGTGAACTCACAATGTGCTCTCAATCGTCCTTTTTGAAGAGTTCATCAATCTCCAACAAGCTACAGAATAATAATAATGAAGTTTTGTGTGCTACTTAAATAAAAATCAAAATAGAAAATGTGATTTTTAAAAAAACATTGTACCATTTAAAGTACACATTTTTTTTATAAAATATGTACTTATATTCAATAATTTTTTTTACAGAAGTGATGAAGATTGTTGCAAATTTCAGATAGATTAACAGAGTTAATTTAATTAATTTATTTTATAAAATTAGATTCATAAATATTTGTGATGACTTTTTTTGAATATTTTAGTTAATTTTTATATTTTTTATTATACTATTTTATTTTTTGTGCGCACATATTTTAATTTATTTAATAAAAATATATGTGATACATACTAAATAGAAAATTTACTTAGATACAATTTACAATACATAACCAAAAGAAAAAAAATATGAAACACGAACAAGCTAGTATGAACAATCTGAAGACATTTTCACAAAGGCTTTTACGTTCCACATTGTATCATCACTTGCTCTGGAGGATGGGGGTCACGAGTCTCGAACAGAAGCATTTCTAAGCCATCAGCAGCAGCGAAGCCTGGAGGAGGTGAGCTGCGCATTCGCATCAGTTGCAAAGCCTGATCCGCGCGCACAATGACTTTCCTGATCTTTTCCCCCAGTGCGCGATGGCCTTCCTTATTCTTTTCCTCCTGCGCCTGAGTTTTGTTCTCCCGCCCCTTGCGATTTCTATCTAAAAATATTGGCGCCTTGTCTTATATGTTGTCGGTCTGTTGTAAAGCTTTTCATGTCTCTCTAAGCGGCGTCGTTTTTGTTCATTTGCTGGAGAATGCTTCTTCAGCTCTTACTTTCTGCTTTATAAATGTCTCACTTGCTCATCTCTTCGTATCTGTAAGTTTGTGTGGATGGGAGAGAATCGATCCTTGACTGAATTGAATTGTTATTTGGTTAATTGAATTGAATTAGCCGAATTTTAAAAGTACTGATCGATAACCGAACCGAATTATATGATTAACCGATAGTTCGGTTAATTCGGTTATCAGATAAATATTTAATTAACCGAACAAAATATATACATTTTATAAAATCAATATATTTATATGCAAAAAAAATATTTTTTATTTAATAATTTTATTTTCTTGTTAATTCGGTTAACCGATCTCAAAAATTTATCTTCAATTAACCGAACCGAATTAACCAAATTTTATTTCATTTTTTATTAAATTAACTAATTCATCAAATTAATTGAACCAAATTAATTTAGTTAAAATATATTAATTCGGTGAATTAATTTTCACTGAAATACTCTCCCTTATTTGCGTCCATCACTAAAAAGGAGAAATAGATTTAAATTACATGTTGCCCCCCGCAACTCTAACTATCCAATTTTTTAGTGGGCTTTATCGTGGCCCAATAGAACCTTCACGCTGGCCACAGGGTTTTGAGTTTCTGCAAATTCTCATCTTCCAAAATCCGCCATGGAAGCTGTCTCGAAACTCCATCTCCGACCTCTACCGCTCCGCCTCGCCAGCCACCACCGGCCGCCGTTGTCCGCCCCAGTCTCCTCCATTTCTTTCCAAACACCGCCTCTTAAGCCGGTCTCCTTCGCCAAATCACTGCCAGTTCGCTCCATTAAAGCGTCGTCATCTTCTGTCGAACGAAATGCCAAGTCTCACTTGTCCGAAACCCTAAAACCGCTTGCGACGTCCCTTCTCAAATCCACATGCGTAGCAGTCGCGGCAGCCGCGCTAGTGATGGCGCGATTCGGTCTCGGATCTTTACCTGCAATCGCAGCTCCGATCTCGCCGTTGGTGATGGAGAAGGAGTATGCGAGCGGCTTACCTGATGAAGAAAAGGAAAGAAACCTTGAGGAGTATCTATCATCTCACCCCGATGACGTCGAGGCTTTGAGGTCGTTGATGGAGTTGAAGATCAAGAACCAGAAGCTGCAGGAAGCGATTGGTGTTATCGACCGTCTGATTCAAATCGAGCCGGGGGAGAAGGAGTGGCCGTTACTGAAAGCTCATCTGTATAGCTACAATGGGGAGTATGAAACTGCTAGGGCGCAGTTTGAGGAGGTGCTGGCTAAGGATCCCCTCCGCGTGGAGGCGTATCATGGGCTTGTAATGGCTGTGTCCCAGTCGTCTTCTGGGGATGAGCTTAAGGGAGTGTTTGAGAGGATTGAGAAAGCTATGGAGGTGTGTAAGAAGGAGAGGAAGAAGGAGGATTTGAGGGATTTCAAGCTTCTGGTTGCTCAGATTAGAGTTACGGAGGGGAATTATAATGAGGCCTTGAAGGTCTATCAAGGGCTTGTGAAGGAAGAGCCGAGAGATTTCAGGCCTTATTTGTGCCTGGGGATTATATACACCTTGTTGAAGAAGAGTGATGAGGCTGAGAAGCAGTTTCATATGTATAAGAGGCTTGTGCCCAAGGAACATCCATATGCTCAGTATTTTGATGATAATATGGTTGCCACAAAGGTGTTCTCGCAGAAGGTAGCAAGAGAAATGGCTTCTTCCAAGAGTTTGTAGAATGCTATTCAGACTCAATAAGGTCAATTTTTCTATCATTTTGCTTCACTTTTATGGTTTTCTAGATTTGTTTCTGCTAGTTGAAGGTTTAGTCCTTTTGTAGGGATTTGTTATACTTACTATTAAACTTTGGCTTGAGTGTATGAATTTGTTCTATTTTGGTGGTATTGTATATTGATCTTCATAATATGGTGTAGTGATGACCACTGAATTCATTTAACTAAGATCAACAAACTTGATGACAAGTGGTTGTCATGAAAGGAGCTTATAGGGTTAGCATTGAGGTTTCTGCTTTATTTGTGGTGTGAGAAGTCTTGATTTAGTATTTTTGTGATGGGAGGGGAGGGGAGGGGATAATGTACTCCGTTGAGAATTGACTAGATTTCTAAAATTAATAAAGAGTTCTTGTATTTTGGTGGAAGAATGGTGAAAACTTCCAGGTTGTAGAAGGGCATGAACAAGAAGATGACGATGTCAAGGGAAATTGATTAGATTTCTAAATATGAATATTGAAGAGAGAATCAACTTATTTGGAAGTTGATTAAAGTTATGCATTCTATCTTAAGTAGTTACTAAATTACTGTTTGATTTAGTTTTAATAACACTATAAATAGAATGTCCTATGATTAGGAACAACTTCTTAAGTGGTGCAAGGTTTTTGTAGATTTTTTAATTAGAGAAAACTCATTGGAGAGTTCAGGAGATTTTATTTGAGAGGGTCGTGTAGAGGGTGTCCATTGTTGTAATACATATCTATCAATAGTGGAGATCGTGAACGTAGTCTTCGTTTAAAAGATGAACCACATAAAAAATATTGGGGGTCTTGTGAATGTCTTGTAACGAAGTTTCGCTACGCGTGACAGAAAAGATGAGAGATTTCAACCATGGTTCGTGAATTATTGATCTTGAATATTTTTCCAGAAGAGGGATGATTCTTTCAGAATCCCTTTGTTTTCATAATTTTTGACAGAGGGATTTTTAAAAATTGCTGAATGGTTGTGTAGAATTAAAGCAAAGGAATCTTGGTATTCTGGTGTATGAATTGATGAGTCATTGAATCCATGCTCTTAAAAAACAAATGGTCAGGGATTTTGCAGTACTATATTACTCACATTCTATTGTCACCATAGAAGACTACAGATGGTAATCTTCTTGAAGTTTTGTTTTTTCATTTAATTTTCAGGGTTAAACTGACTATTGTTGCCCAATGGTAGAATTTTATCTGGCTCTCTGATTTTATAGAATGTTTTTGATGTTCTTCAATTCACCAGAGCTTCAGCAGCCCCACCACCTTGCAGCTGTTCCTGATTTCGAATCTGCTAGATTGCAGTGGTACCAGGGCAATTGGATGTAGGCCAGTTTTAGTATATCGGTATCGATATGGAGGATAGGGTGAGTATCCATGTAGTAGAGGATGGCAACTTACAGTGAATCACATGCCTGTATGCCTTGCTGGAGTTGTGATTTTCATCTCAACTGGGTAGCAAGATACGTGATGACCCCTCTTGTCTCACATGCAACTTACATTTGATATCTATCTTTACATCGCCCTAACATTTTGGGCACTTCCTACACTATGTGGACTTGGTCTTACTTGCGGGATTCCTGATTCTGATGAGCATGCATCTCTTATCCACCCCCTAATTACCCTAACCTATATCAGAACGGAGCTCATATTGAACAGTGTTCCGTATGGAGCAATGTGATTTGTTGACATTTTATGTCACAGTGATGAGCTTGAAGGATGATAGAGTCTAAGCGAATGCTATTGAGAAGCGAGAAAAGTTGAAGTGTTGAAAATCTATGGCAACGGTTGCAACACCTGGAAGAGGCCTGTTTTGGGTAAAAATAATAGGTCCTTGACTTTGTTAGGCAATGTCATTTGGAGCTAAGCTACTCATGTCAAATCAAATATGACACAAAGATCTCCCAGTGTAACTAACTAACACCTTTATTATTGTATTTGCATAACGATACAATTGGCCATTATTTTCCGTTTCTTATGGGATGGGGTGAGTGAGCTAGATGACATTGACACCTACAGCAACTATACACTTCCCAATTTATCAGTGGTCCATTCTCATCTCAACTTGTGCCTATCAGATAACCAAACCCACCCAAAAGAAAAAAATCATCCACATACCAATTCAGTGTGACAAAATGACATTAAATTGAAAGTTTACATCTATTTGGCAACATTATGCTTCGCGGTGCCTTGCCTAGTGTGAGAGTCCAAGCTTGTCCAAGGCATTGTTACGTCTATGGCCGCTTGTTTTCATTGTTAAAATGTAGTATGTTTGTACAAGCACTAGTCATGTTTGTTCCTATGGGAATGGAAAAAGTCTCATTGGCTCTTTACGGGGGAGTGGATAGTTCAACATTGTAGTTGGGCTACTCCACTCGGATAAGGTGCGTCCTTCGAGTCCCTAATCTTTGTATAGGCGTGCCACCGTGCCTACTTGCGTGTAATCTTTCCGATGTTAATGAAATGTGCCTTTCATTTTTAATCGATGTCCCGACTCGTTCGATTTACATAATAACATCATTTGTGCCTCTTTTTACGAATACCTTACTTATAAGATCCTTCGTTGCCTTAAAGATACTCGAGAGCGCGATAAAGGCTGACTTGCGGGTTCTTGCGTGAGCCAACAAGTGCCGCACGAGCTGGTCCGAGACTTAGCCCGTGACACCTAGGCTAAAAAGTTAGAGAGATTCACCTGACCAAACAACCCCGACACGTGTCAGCTTCTTCATATACCGCCACACAGTACGAACATAGGGCAAATCCGACTTTTCGTCTCCACAACACGCTGCTGGGCAGGACTTCCCTGGTATTTGAAAGTTCAAACCAGATGAACGAATACGCTTCGGGTTCCCTTGTAGAGAGAGAGAAATAAGGAAGTAAAGTGCGGGATGAGCAGATAAAGGAAGCCTCCTCCTCCTCCGTCCATCACATCACATCACATCACTCACTCACTCTCTCTCTCTCGCTCGCTCTGTTATGGTGGTATTAAATGCCCTTCCCGTTGGGCGTCCCTCTTCCGTATTCACCCGTGCACCTTTCCGAAACATCCAAATCCCTCTCTACTTTCTCACCTAGAACAGGCCCTTTGTTTTTTCCCCTAATTTTCTTTGACCCCCTCAGAAATCGATCACTTTACTTGTCGCGTCTTTTTGTTTCCTTCTCGATCTACTTTCTTTTTTAATCGATCATCTGCATTCAGCTCGTGAGTCGATTTTTTTTCGTTATGTCTGGTGAAAATGGGGAGCTTATGGCGGAGGAAGTCGGTGCTTGAAAACGCTTCGGATCGAAATAGAGAATCGCGACTCCATTATTCGGAGGCTGCTGACGCTGCTACAGGTGAGATTTGTTGACTGAATTTGCTTCTTCTTTTTTTTTTCCTTGTTCTGTTGGCGTGAAATTACTCGATTTCTTTCCTTACCCACAAATCACATTGGCAGAATATATGTAAGACCGTAGTAGGCGGTTGTTGTGATTCGCGGTACATCACCGATGGATTTACTGTAGGAGCAAACTAGTGAACTGGATTTGTGTTAATATTTTACATGAATTTTTCTGTGTCATCTTTGAAAATCATCGAATTAAAGTTTGGTTTGGCTGTCTGTGGGTTGTGTGCCTTTGATGAATTCGTGTATAATTATGATGTTTGGGCTTTTTGGGCCACCGTCATGATTCATGATTATCAGATATGAGTGGTAGCAGAAAGATGCTCCCCTCCCATATTTTTAATATTTGTGTATTCTAAAGCTTTTATTTTTAACACTCATATTAACACAGGTTTAAAATGTTGTTTCAGTAAAATGTAATCGTTCTTCTATTCTCCAGCTGATATACATTTTTAATAAAAATACTAAAGTTTCTTCTCCTTGTTGCTTACACAGAAACTGATCTTTAACAAAGTCCAGCTCATATCTAATTTGACCAGTTTGATGTATAACATGTACCGGTAAATTATTTAGATATAAGTTGAACCTCACCTCATTTGAATTTGCATTTTGATGCCGCTAAATTGTTGCTTTTCAGGAGCCTCAAAAATACCAAAACAGCGGATAAGTCCAAGATTAATATCTGAATCTAGTGACTCCGGCTTTGGCAGTTCGGATAAGTATTCGGTATATTAATGCTCAATAATAAGTTACGTTATTGTGTTCTTATCTTGTTGCGGTTTGATCTATTAGATGTTTCTTCTTTTGAGTACAGTAGTTTCATAAATGTGGCTGACTGCTGGAAAGCAAAAAAATACAAATCTTACTATGTTCTTGATTGTTTTTTTGTTGAAAGACAGGATCAGATAATTTGTTATTGGCTGCATTTGAACAGGGTGGGAGTTACGCAGATCACTTTACTGGGTCTTCAATTAAGAAATTGTTATCTGATGAGATGTCAACTGATCGCGAGCAAAAGAGGCATTCACCCAGTGTCATTGCTAGGTTGATGGGATTTGAGGGTCTATCACTCCAGCAGCATAAACAATACGCTAATAATCAAGTTAAATTGCAGCAGACAAAGTATGAGAACCACCCACACATGAGAACCTCAAAACAACACCCACAATTTAAGGATGTGTATGAGGTTTCAGAGTCAGCAAAGGATGAAAACCAAAGATATCAATCGCGTCGAGTTGCAACATCAGAGCTGTCGGAGGCAGAAATGGCATTTGTTCATCAAAAGTTCATTGATGCTAAGCGTCTTGCCACTGATGAAAAATTTCAGGGTTCTAAAGAGTTCAATGATGCACTCGAAGTGCTAGAGTCAAACAAGGATCTATTTCTCAAACTGCTGCAAGAACCAGATTCCATGTTAACAAAACATCTGCATGATTTGCGAAGAGCGTATCCTCATAGTCATTGGAGTCATACAATTTCTAAAGAGCCTACTGGTAATCTCAGGCATGGAAACAAGGACATAGGCACAAAATTTAGGAGAGAAACTTTAAGAAACAATGTCAGTGATACTTCTCAAAAACTATCCAATGATTCCGCCTTTTATGTAAATCGCAGGCGTGATCATGGTAACTCAAAAAACTGGCATGAAGGGTTAGATGAGAGATCTACTTTTCCAACAAAGATTGTTGTCCTGAAACCAAACTTTCGTAGGATACAAGTTTCTGACCCGGATTCAGATATGCTTTCTTGTCTATCAGAGTTTGAGAGCAATAAGAAGTCTCGGAGTATCAGAATCCGAGATGCTGAACAACAAGGGAAGAAACATCTTATTGCTGACCTCCAACTACCCAGGCACAATGCAGGAGAATCGAGAGAACTCGCGAGAAGAATCACACAAAAAATGAGAGGCAGTCTTAGTACTGGTTCTCTCGATTTCTCAATTTACGGGCTACAAGATTATAACAGAGATGGAAGCTCCTCTTATGAGTCAGGAAACGAGTCCTCTAATGGGTCAGATTCCAAAAGCCCAAGGAATTATAGTTCTAAAGGGCTCAAGGTGCCCCTGCCCCCGTTTTCAGGATCATCTGTTAATAAAGAAGCAAGTAAGAGACTTTCAGAAAGATGGAAGATGACTCAGCGGTTTCAAGAGGTGGGACTGAGTAAGAGCAGCACATTGGGTGAAATGCTTTCCCTTCCAGAAACTAAAAAAGAATCAAAAATTGTTATCTTAGCTGGAAAGCGCACAACTAAGGACAGCAAATTGAACAGTGTTAGAGAGCAGGCTCGGCCTCTTGGCATCAGCAGTAGGGATGGTTTGAAGTACTATGGCCAAGTTAAGAGTTTATCTAGATCAGCTTCTGGTTCTGCTTGTTCTACTTCTCTTGAAACCCTCGAGTCAACCATGCGACGGAAAATTTCCGATGAGGAGAGGCATCTGATGTGGAGAATGTCTCACAAGGATTCAAGTGAGGCAGTGAAAGAAATATTTCATTACAAAGAAGGATTGAAGGACAGAAGAAGTCGGGGATTCAAAAGGGAGAGGCACCATTCTTGTAATGTAACAGAGAAGAATTATAGTTCTGAACAACATGCTGCAAACATTAAGGGTGCCCCAGTTTGTGATGAAATTCCACATGAGAAAGAGATCATTGTGTCTGAAACATCAACTTCAATTGCTGGCTTGGTCTTTGATAAGGTCCAGGATGCACAACAGGACACTTTGGCCATTTCTGTGAAGCCTCTGAAGGAGTATCTTCACATTGGATCAACTTGTCAATCAGAAGTCCGATCTCCAAATCATGACGTTGGCATCTTTAACAGACAGGTTTGTATCATTTCATGTTTACTTACTGTTTGCCAGTTCAGATTACGCTGGGTTTTGTATTCCTGGGAACCATTACCAAATTTTTGTGCTAGTATGGAATCTTAATATTTGTTCTTACTATGATTCCCTGATGTTTCAGAATTTATCTGACCAGAAAAGTGATGGGTATGCATCCCCTTTGAATTACCCTTCTGTCGGTCCAGAGTCTCCAAGTAAATCCAAGGAAGCTGAACTGCCAAGTCCTATGTCAGTTTTGGGCATTCCTTTTCCCGATGATCTGTCATCTGGCACAGAATGTTTTGGAAGCCTGACTGCTGATCTCATGGGTAATGCAACTTAGTCGTAAATAGCATAGATTTATAGACATGTTCTTATAATTTTGTATGAGTTATAATTATTGTTTACTGAATTTGAACTAATTCATAGATGGTGAATTTATGCCTCGCGAAATGATTAGCATCAAAGTTCAATGAATCTTAAGTGGTTTAATTATTTCATCCATACATAATTATTTAACAAATGAATTTATATGGAAGGACTAAATAGTTGTTGATTTTACATAATAACCATTTCTACCCTTTTTAGTGTAACTATGAGATGCATAAATTATAATGGATGCAAATCAATTAAGGATAGAAAAGTTTTAATTGGATGAACTATTTACAACCATGTAATGATGATTTCTGTCTGTTTATGTAAGTAGTTAAAATAATGTCTAATGTCAGTCGAACCATTTTGCCAGGCTATAGTTGCAACTCACATGTGCAAATACAAAGACAACCATTGTGGCAAATACAATTGTTGGATTTTCGTTTTTGGTGTATGGGGTCACTGAATGTACTTATTCTCAATCTCATTCAATTGGGCTAGAGTTTTTATGAAGTATACAATAGCCGGAAGCATTATTTTAATGACATATCAGAAGTACATTGCCCTACACCCTGCATTACTTTAACCAATTGTATGGTTTAGCCAGAACGTTCTCCTTTATGATACCTTTGTTGCGACTTGTCTAAATTCCTATTGTTTTGGCCGTTAAAAATATAAGATTATGCTTGAAACATTTGATTTTAGCAATCCCGTGAAAGAGAAGTAGGCATATCCACAGTCACGAATCAGCCTTGTATGCAAAATGGCCACAAACAATTGAAATGGAATCCTATATTTATAGCTTCCCAATGTTCTGTTGGAGCACATAAGCTCAGTTTCTTGTTATTGTAAGAAGCACATAAATTGTTTCTTATGCTGGAAGTTTGCTATTTTTGCTTTCCAGGACTGAGAATGCAGCTTCAACTCCTCAAACAAGAATCAGAATGCTATGCAGAGGGCTCCATGGCGATTTCCAGCAGTGAAGATGATGAGGAAGCCAGTGGAGTTTCTGAGAAAAGATCATTGGTAGTGGGGGATAGCTTGGACTCGTCCTACATAGTTGATGTTTTGACAAACTCCGGTTTCTATGATGTTGAACCCTTTACATATATGGCGAAATGGCACTCGTCAGATTGTCCTATGAGTCCCGCTGAATTTGAAAAACTCGAAGAGAAATATGGCAAACAAGCAATCTGGTCAAGGTCTGAGAGGCGGATATTGTTCGACCTCATTAACTCGGGACTCGTTGAGATTTTCAGACAGTTGCGTGACCCACATCCCTGGGCTAAGCAATCCTCCTGTGCTACTGTCTTGAGTAAGATGAGTAACAAAGACATGTTTGAAGAAAAACTGCTCAACTGGCTGCAAATTCAGATAACACAAGAAAATGATGGAATGGCTGCAGAGAAGGCAACAGGCAAGGAACTGGAATTGGACGAGGTATGTTGTTATATTGATGAAGTAGGTGGTGGAGTTGAGAATCTGCTGACAGATGAGTTGATAACAGAAATATTAGAGAATTGGTGAATCAGCTGAATAGCTAGGCGGAGGCGGATAGACTTATGGATGGGCGTGTATAGATCCTAATGAATAGCAGGCAACATGGCTGTCTAAATTGATCCAAGTGTAACCTGATTCAACTTCTGTATAGAACTCTATCTTTGTCTTCAAACTTTGTTTATTTATTTTCATACGCATAATGAGTATGCATGTATAATCAATGAGCCAATAAGGATAGTTTGATTTTTATTGTGGCGGTGTTTCACTACGCATACTCACGAATCGCTCTGTCTATCAAGTGTTATATTCGTTCCTCCTTCAATCTGGTATTCGTACCATATTCCTTCTTATTCAAACTCATTAGTTTTTATTTTTAATTTTTACAATTAATTAATTTAATTATTTTAATATTATTTAAAAATCAAAATTCTTAATCATTTGTAAAAAGATATAAAATTTAATTTAAGATCCAGTTTAAATCTATTTAAAAAATAATTCACAAATTCTTCGAACATAAAGTCCGCAAGGCTTTGAACTAGAGACATTACCCATAATAGACTTTCCATAGGACCCCTTTTATTAATGGGAGCTTGGCCAACTACTCCAACATTACAGTTAATCCAATCATCAGTTCTAAAGGTTTAGTGCTAACAAGAGAATTCTATCCTAAGAGAAGTTTATGATTTTTATTTTGAAGGCATGAGTCACAATAGAATGAATGATCATGTTTAAAGTAACTCCACAATTTAGCAGACCTAAGAACAAAAGAAATAAAATCAAGAGATGGGTGATCAAGACATTTGTGCCAAGAATCAATATCAGATTTTATTATGACATGAAGTTGAGACTTCGAGTCCAGGCGCAGTGTGCACACATCGTTTTGATTCTGTCCGTGCGACATCAACGCCCCCGTAGTCAGATCCTTCACAACAAAAGAAGATGGAAAAAAATTCAATAGAGGTGTTATTGGAGCGGTAAAATTTGCAACAAAGATAAGATTCTAATTAATAGATGGAACATGTAATGTATTGTGTAGGGAGAAAGAATGAGTGGGAGTATGTTGGCCACCTGTGACTACATGATGTATTTTCAAACTTGTTCCATTACCAATGCAGATTTCGTCCTGTACGTCTTCCATAGTCAGTAAATTGAAATAAATTACCGATGTCAGTAATAACATGATGAGTAGCACTCGAGTCAAAAACCATTATTTGTTGGATGATGATGCAACCTGAACTAAGTTCACTGCTCTGAAGCGGGTGCTTCGATATTTAAAGGGGACAACACACGTTAATCTACTAATCATGCCTTCAACGACTTAGACTAGGCTGATAATTCAAACACTCTGATTTCTCTCTAGAACTCTCCTAATCCAACCGGCGGTGGAGAGGAAGGGTGGGGACAGATCCTTCCCCTCACACTCCTAATGCCCCATCAATCACGACCTTCCCTCCAGCCAAGGCCTCACGGCCTCCACACCAGCCCCTCCAGCCATGGCCTCACGGCCGCCACACCACCAATATCAGCCAAGGTCTTACGACCTCCATCCCACCAATCAAGACCTTAAACCTCCTCAGGCAAAGACACAACCATTTGGGAGATCCTGTCAGCGCCACCACGGCGTCGACCTTCGTAGCGCCCTGAACCCATAGCTGCCACTAGCAAAAGTCCATTAGGAGTCCCTGTCGTCGCCATCGCTGGCGGCAGTTCGGGGAGCGCCCTGCCCCCGCTGCTGTCACCAGCCCTACACCTTGGATGGCCCGTCAGTGTCCTTCAAGCACTAGATCGGGTCACCCCGCCCCAGCCGCCAGCCTGAAGATCTTGCTACTCGCTATGTAGGACCCTCAACGTTTGATCTACCCCGCGGCTCCCCTGTCTCTGCCCGGTCTTGGCACCCTAACCTTCATCGCTTGGTCGCTTCAGGAGTTTGAAAACTCTAGTCGACAGAGAGCCTGTAAGTCAGCACTCACGGCACAACCTCTTTGATTTTGTTGGCAACTCTTCTTCTCCGTCTCAGGTGGCCGCATTCAATTGCATGGTGTAGTTCTTCTCAAAATGACCCAGGCTGTGTCAGATCCTGGAATCCAGCTAAGTCTTGTCCAGCTTTGCACCCCGTCTAAATCTCATGGTCTTAGGCTTCCGCCCGACACCAGATCTGGCCACGAGGTTCAAAGCTGTCTCCTGACGCGGTCGATCCAACCCGTTGGTTGTCCCTAATCGGTTCGTCGCGCTCCTCGACACTGCCCACCACCCTAGCTGACTGCAAAAGTCAACGTGTCAACATGCGCATGTCGGTCTGAGCTCGCGAAGTCCGCTTGCATCTGTCTCCACGCCGCCTCCCCTCTCCTGCTCCAGCCGGTCGCCTGGACTCGTGCTCCTCAAACGTAACGCCACTTGGAGCTGATCCTTACCTCGACTGGAGATGTGTTCTTGTCTCGAGTACCACGTACGCCTGCAGCATCCCACCATGTGCTTTCCAGTGGCGTGTCCTTCTTCAGCCCAAGGTCTAATGAGGCAGTGACATACGCCCAACCCAGCCGAGCCCAGTAGCAGAGTATTTGTTCAGCCAGTAGCCCAATCTATAGGTTTTATGAGTCATCCACCATGTATGCTCTCCAAGTCACCTTATCAATATAGGCGTTCTCGTCAATAGGTCTAGTTGGATCACATTTCAGTAAAATAACTTTTAAAAAAACTAGGCTCGTGACAAGGTTGATTATCTATCAACCACAGGGTATATTGTCTATCTTGGGCATAATCCCATCTCTTGAAAATCCACCAAATAGAAGACAATGTCTCGCTTCTCCTCGGAAGCGAATATAAATTGGGTGCTAATGTTGTTGCGGAGGTCTTCTAGATTAAGAATTTGTTGCTTGAGCTTAAAGTGTCATCTCTTACACCACTTACAATTTGTTGTGATAACACTGGAGCGGTCTACCTATCAGCCAGTGACGTCTTTTATTCTTGAATGAAACAAATTGCTCTGAATTATCATTTTGTGAGTGAGAAAGTCAACAATGGCACTCTCCGAGTTCGTTACAATCACACAAAGATCAATGGGAATATATTCTCACAAAACCTCTTCATCGAAGTCGTTTTTTTCTATTACGGTTGAAGATTGGAGTGACCTCAAGAGTCTCCGTCTTGCAGGGGCGTGTTAGTGATATACTATCCTCAGTCAACAATAAACAACAATCTGCAGACAAATATTATCATGAGTAGTCATAAGTCACTAAAATCATTTTAACAATTTTTTGTTTATCAGTTCTTATCCCTATAATAAATATTATTATAAATATTATACCTCATATGTCAATCAAATACACACTCCACACTCAACATCACATAAACCTTTTTACATATAAACGCACTTTATGGAGAAAGATTCAACCCACTTAATATCACGACATTTCTCGTAAAAATCAAATATTTCAAATCAATTCAATTTGATCTATTATCAAACATTATACGTAATTGACATTGAAATTCGTAGAATAAAGGCTTTGCCTGGTTTTAGAAAAAATAGAAAAAAAGAATATGAAATTTTAATTAATCCATTTCTAATTTGCTCTTGTTGAAAAGAATATTTTCAAATTCTTTTCATTCACCTAATTTTGTTTTAATTTTTTTTATTTTGTATCATATTTTTATCTAAATCAGACATAAAATTTCTTTAACTTTTCTGCGCTAAACCAGATGATGTTCTCATCTACTCACTTCTACGTGTCAACCCGAAATCACTTGCTCCAAGCTTCTTGCATGCTTTCCACTTTGTTACACCGATGCCGCTCATGCATTGGCGATGACCAACAACCCCAACCGACCACTTAAACAACGAAACCGGCCAGTAGGTTTTTGAGAAAAGCAAAGCCAAAAGTATGGAGGCTTGGAGACTCTTCACGACCCTTTCACTCGTCTGCATCTTCACCTTGTTGATCCGTTTGTACAATGCGCTGGTGAGAGAGCCCAAGAGGCTTCGAGCCTCGCTGTCCAGACAAGGCGTCCGAGGACCCCCACCCACTTTGCTGCTCGGTAACATCTTGCAGATCAAAAAAGCTCGGGAAGCTAATAAGCAGGCCAACCCAGCCGAAGCAACAAACCCATCTCATGAAGAATCTACTAAGCTTTCCCACAAAGGTGTCGCCGCCCTCTTTGCCTTCCTGGAACAGTGGAGACAGCAATTTGGTATGTGCGTACGACAACATTTGCTTTGAGGACGAAATCTGTCAGCACGGATGAATCTGAAAACTTTTGAATTTGTGTGATGGATCAGGTGATGTTTTCATGTTTGCACTGGGGAATTCACAGATCCTATGCATTGTCCAGCCTGATTTGGTTAAGGAAATCACCACATGCACGACTCTGGATTTGGGGAAGCCTTCACATCAGCAACAGGATCTGGGCCCCTTGCTTGGCCAAGGAATCTTGACATCAAATGGATCCACATGGGCTCATCAGAGGAAGATCCTTGCACCTGAATTGTACATGGACAAAGTTAAGGTGGTGGCACTAGCTTACCCTCTTTCGCCAGGCTTCCATGATCTATATATGATCTGATCCATTGCGTGTGAATAAACGTAACATGCAGGGAATGATGAGTTTGATTGTGGATTCAACGAATTCAGTGGTCAGATCATGGAGTAGTGCAGTTGACGCAGCAGAAGGTGGAGTGGCAGACATCAATATCGACGAATACATGAGGAGCTTCTCAGGAGATGTCATTTCTAGAGCTTGCTTCGGAAGCAACTATGCGGAAGGTGAAGAGATCTTTCTCAAGCTCACAGCTCTGCAAGAAGATATGTCTAAAAAAGGCTTATCAACCGGGATCCCGGGAATGAGGTAATAATAATTACCTTATGCAAAAAAAGTAGACTGGTTAAGAATTGTTCTGAATAGATTAGAAACTGCTTCTCTCTGTGCAGACACATTCCTACGAAATCAAACTTAAAAGCCTGGGCACTGGAGAAGGAGATCCGCAATTTGATATTGCAGGTGGCTCAGGAGAGGAAGCAGGGTAGATATGAGAAGGACCTGCTGCAGATGGTTCTTGAAGGGGCTCAGAGTGGTCATTTCAGCCAACAAGAAACAGACAGGTTCATAGTTGACAACTGCAAGAACATTTACCTGGCTGGCTATGAGACCACGGCGGTTGCAGCCACATGGTGCCTCATGCTTTTGGCTTCTGATCATGAATGGCAAGATCGTGTCCGAGCAGAGGTCATGGAGACTTTCAAGGGTGGAGTCCCTGACTTTGACATGCTCCGAAAACTGAAACAGGTAACCAAAAAAAAAAACTAGCCGCACTAGCATCAAACAAAGTTTTATTTCTTCATATCTCAAGAAATGAATGGATGACTTTGGCAACAGATGAGTATGGTGATTCATGAGGCGCTGCGCCTCTACCCACCGGTACCCATTGTGTCGAGGCAGGCATTGGAGGAACTGAAATTTGGGAGCATCACCGTGCCGAAGAATGTCAATGTGTGGACAGTGGTGACCGCAATACACACGGACCCTGAAGTTTGGGGACCGGACGCCTATGAGTTCAACCCGAGTAGATTTGAGAATGGGATCAGTGGTGCATGCAAGCATCCACACTTTTACATGCCTTTTGGTGTTGGGCCGAGGATGTGCCTTGGGCAGAACTTGGCCATGGTTGAGCTTAAGATACTCATATCCTTACTAGTCTCCAACTTCTCCTTTGCCATTTCACCAAGCTACATCCACTCTCCTGCCCTCAGATTGGTTATAGAACCAGAACATGAAGTTCAGCTTTTGATTAAGAAACTGTGAGCTTCTAGCTCTATTCAATCAGCTCCAGTATAGAGGGCTGATTGTAGATTTCTTTAACTGTGTGACTGTGATGGAAAATGGTATGTCTTGTTTATCACACATCAAATCCTAATGAAAAATGCTATGTTCGTCCTCGGCATGGAGACAATTTTAAATTATTGCACAAGGCTAATATTACATTCGTTTCAATCAGCGTTTCTACCGGAAACAACTCTGAAAGTTGAGTTTATGTTATACTGGACAGCTTTGCAGGAATACAACTCGCTAAAGCAGAAAAGAGCACAATAACACATTGGATGACCTTCATTCAAGGAATTTCCCCTTCTTTTCCTCAGCTAGGAAAGTGCGACAAAATGGGTGTTTCGGGAGTCCATAGCTGAGCATTCTTCACTTTGGAGATGGTTGCAAGGACCCCTAATGGTGTGACATCTCCCACAACTGTCACCTTCTTTGCTGCAAAGTCTATGTTGAAAGATGTCACCCCTGTCCATCCCACCCCACAAGTTCAGTAACACAAAAAAGCTACGAGGTTCTAAAAACAAACAAAAACAAAAACTGGTGAGGGTTCATCTCGCCCATCAACCAGCTTTAGATGAGATGTTCTGATGGTTTAATTCAAGTAGAGATTTTCTGATGATAACTCCTCCTTTGCACTCGTGCATTTTTGGGCAAAAAAACTCAATAGGTGACACTTCTTTATATGCTCGCCAATTTCAAGAGTCAAAAAGGCTTCCTTACATGTGAACCGTTCCAGCTAAAACTCCATCAGAGAAACCAGCATAGAAAAATATGTTGAAGTTGAAAATACCTTCCATTCGCGAGATGTGTTTCCTGACTTTCGCAGCACATCCCTTGCAGTGCAGTGAGACTCTCAGAACCACAACCTGCAAGAAAACCATGTAGCAATCCTCATCAGCCTGCTGACTGTTATGGGATGGACTTCCATGATCAAATGAAAAAAAAAAAAGAAAAGAAAAGAATAATAACCTCTTCAGACTTTTTTTTAGAGGGCAGGTAAGACTTCTCTGAACTGCTAAATATTGAGTAGCTTTCCAAAGATGACGATGGCGATGGCACTTTATCATCAGTTTCCAAAGCCAAAGCCTTGTTGTTTTCAGCCTGAATCACCTCCAGCACCGGATAGAGATCCGGAAACCCATCAGACAACATATTTTCACTCAAAAGGTATCTTGAAGACCCTGGAGGAGTTAACAGGTTTTGGTCACTGGAAGACATCATAACACAGCTACTATTAATAAATTCCGCTGATTTTTCAGCACTCTTTCTTTTCGCCTTCTGATGATAAGCGGCACCCTTTTTCTTCTGATGAGCTTCAGCTACATGCTTTGCAGAGGTCTTTTTAGGGGACTCGGACTTAACGAGCTCATGTTGGAGGACAGGCTTTGAACTGACCACAGACAGCGGAACTGAGGGATTCCTCCTTGAAGCTGATAAAATAATGGGGTTGTGGCGATCAATGGCTGGACTGGCACCAAAACTGGTTGAAGGTGCGTCTTCATGAGCCTGTTGAATGCTCAAGCATATGGCTGTTGGAGCTTGGGAAGAACCTGGCACATCTGGGACTTTCATGTTGCAGGGGAGATTACAAGCCTGCAAGTAAGAAGCACAATTTTGCAAATATAGGTATCAACAACCCATTTGACAAAAATTCATCATGTAAAAAAAAAAAATGTATGGCCTACATGTATAAATAGGCATTTACATCACCTGTATGTATCAGTGCAGCTGCAGGGCTCTGGTACATGGGTTTAAAGATGAGGGACCATATAGGTAAGCACTGAAGCATGTGTTAGTGTTGTAAGCAAAAGAGTGGCACCACCCAGCTCAATTTGGATTGATCAAATTAAGAATGTCGAATAAAGTTGCATCCTAGTTGTTTGTTCAAGTTCTATCACTCTACGTATCTGAGCAGGATCTATGTTTATATGAGGCATATCGATGAGAGATGCTCTCCACGTAGCCTAATTCGATGCTCGAGATCCAACATGGTCATACCAGGAACGTAAAATTTGCAATCTTGTAACAGGGGATAAAAAGAGAGGAAGTGAAGATGAGTAATTTAATCCATTAAAGGTGCAAAGTTGAGAGAACCATGTTCCATATTCGTGGGGAACAAATGCCTAGTTCAGAAAAGGGAACTCAACTGGGAATATGACACCCTTGGAATGGGTCGCTTAGCCACAAAGCTACTTTCAATCTTTTACTTGAATGCCCAGAATCAGATGCTTCTTCTGCTTTTTGCAAAATCCCTTACAACCAAACCATATGCTCATCCTTGTTCCAATCTTATGTTACTTTGCACAAGGTTTTTGAGTGCTGGGAAGCAAAACTAGTTTGCGACACACAAATTTAGGCAAATCTGCCCCAGACAAGCAATAAGATATATTTGTTCATGAAATTGACAAAACTGTCAAGTCCTGCCCAAATGTCACACAAGCAGTTTGATCGAAAGGTGATACTAATGACAACACAGTACACGTTTACTAAAAATTATAAGCTGCCCAACAGTGTCATTGACATGCAAAGTACCAAAACTTAAAGCCTAAGGTACAATATGCTAGGAATAATCAACAAACAAAAACTTATAAATACACACAAATGCAATAGCAACTACTGATGTGATAGGTAAAAAGGAGGAAGAGGAAGTAGCCGTGCGAATATGAGACTGACAAATACAGATGTAAAATTCACTCTATACATACTGGTTTGTTGTCAAATTATCACTGCCCTTTTCCTTCATCCTCATTGAGTATGCGATTCCGGAAATCAGAGACCATGAGAGGCAGTCCTTGTTTGAGAGATATTTTTGGTTCCCAGTTCAGCAATTCTTTCGCTTTGCTGATATCGGGTTTTCTTTTGTGTGGATCATCAGCAGTGTTTTCGTGAAATTCTATTGTAGCACTGGAGTCTACAGTCTCCTTAACGACCTGTATCAACAAAGGAGGAAATTAGACATTCAAAAAAATGCTGGAAATAATAAGACAAGTGCTTGAACGTGAATCATTTAGAAAAAACAAACCTCGGCCAGTTCTAACATTGTAAATTCACCAGGGTTGCCAAGATTAAAAGGTCCTATATGCTCACCCTCCATCAAAGCCATGAGTCCATTCACCTGCAAAACAGAGGTTTCACGACTGTTCTTAGGTGTATATCACTATCAACATCATCATTATCACTGAACACATCTATATTTTGCAGAAATGCGTGACTTATTTTTTTCAGAAATGCGTTACTTAAAAATGATGGATAAAATCTGAATTTTTGCATGAGTTATTGCAATCCATTTCCAAGTTTTCTAAACTATTAAACAGTTTGATAATTTTGTCATTTGCCACATGCAGTCTCTCATTCCCAAATGGAAGATAATCTAGTATGAAAGACCTCAAAACATTGTAACATCAGCCTCAAATGGGCAGGTAAGCAGCAGAACGAAGCATCCTGATTGAAGTGTGAAATGGCTATTTGTTCAAAGCATTAAGATTTGTTGAGAAAGGTGATGAAACTACGTCATTAAAGGATTAAGCTTCAAAATTAACACGGATTAAAGCAATGAGACGAAAACAGATAAGACAAACATACAGATATCACAGGTGAGAGGAGGAGAGAATGAATATCACAAGCCACATGTCACCAAGGTTAAACAACCGATTAAGAACTGACTATAAGTGTAAGAATACTGTCCGAAAATACCGCTAATCAACAGGGGTGATCAAACATACTCAGACCAAGATCAACTTGACAGAAGATGACATTTACTGAGCTTTAGTTGGAACGCTTAAATCAGAACATAGACTGGGAAATTGATGTCCATTTAAAAGTATCATCCGAATCATATTAACAAACAAAAAAAGAAAAAAAAAGATGCATAGAAATCCAAATTATACCAAGTCAGCTACGTATTGGAAACTTCTTGTTTGTTTCCCATCTCCATATACAGTCAATGGTTGCTTGCGAATAGCCTACAAAGAGAAAGACAAAACTCATCACAATTCGACCAAGCCTCAAATCTTCACGTTTAATCTCTCATTCACTGAAACTAATGGGTGTGAGCATATCAAACCTGCGCGACAAAATTGCTAACAACCCGCCCATCATCTAGACACATGCGTGGCCCGTATGTGTTAAATATTCGAGCTATACGAACCTGCACAAGACAAGCAGTTGGTTAATCGAGATCTCAAAGCAGATAGTTTATTTTTGCTTCATCTATAAATGTACACATTAAAAAGCATAAGAGAGCTGTTTCCAGATGATGGAAATATGGATGGCAATAACATTTGATGAGTATATCTGTAATTCACAAAGAGTGTCCCATGGAAGCAAACTGTTACCTCAACTTCTGCACCTCGATGATAATCCATTGTCAACGTTTCTGCTGTGCGCTTCCCTTCATCATAACAACTCCTGACCCCTAGGAGTTAGATAGCACAGTATTGGTCACATGTGTGGCAATTAGACTGCATGCGGAAAATACAAAGATTTTAGGCTCACCAATCGGATTCACATGTCCCCAATATGTCTCCTTCTGTGGATGCTCAAGTGGGTCTCCATAAACCTCACTTGTGCTAGTAAGCAAGAACCTAGCCCCAATTCTCTTGGCAAGACCCAACATGTTCAGGGTACCCATTACATTGGTCTTGTAATCATAATGGTTAAGGATCTCGAATAATAAAAAAAAAAAACCAATGAGCAATCTAGCCTAGATAAGGGAATCTAACAAGTGGTATTATTTGATACGATTTTCAAGCAAAAAGAAAATCCAAGAACCCAAAGTTCAAAATATGGATTAGTCTGCTATTTCTAACCCTGTCCAACGTGTCTTCTATTCGAACAGCCCCAATAAGTATTTACCACACAAATTGAAATCCACACTTGGTATGCTATTTCAAAACAAAGGCGGGAAGTTAATTAATATGAAAGATGTTTATAGCACTAACCTGAAGTGTTATCGAACTACATTAAATTTTACATAGTACTTGCAATCAAATGAAAATAGCAACTTTTTGCTCTAGTCTGCTAATACCCAGAATGGATGTATTTGGATGCAAGTCTTTAGTGAGTCCTTAAGATACAGGCATTGCACACAAAATCAAACTGAATGTAACGGATCAGACTAAACAAAGGATATGATAGTCTTGACGGGATTGAACTTGTAATGCACAGGAGATGCAGGGCAAGCAAGGTGATAGATCTGATCCACCTCCAGCAAAATAGGCTCAACAACATCATGCCTTATAAGCTCAAACCTGGGATTCCCAAAATGATGCATCACATTCTCCTTCCTCCCAGTAAAAAAATTGTCAATGACAATGACATCATCCCCTCTGGCCATCAACCTATCGACCAAATGACTCCCCACAAATCCAGCTCCACCCGTAACCACAATCCTCATCCTCTTCCGAGCGATCCCCACCGGAATCCTCCCTGTCTTCCCAAACCCAAAATTACTTCCTCCTCCGCTTGTCGTGGAAATCTGATCCCGGCTCCAGATCCCGATAGAAGTAGACGCCGAACTAGACTCGGAAGTCGATAAGCGGGACAAGCTAGGCTGGAGTACGAAAAAGGTGGAGCCGATGAGAATACCGACGAGGATGAAGAGGAGGCGCTGCTCGCGGAGGATGTAATTGATGGATTTGGGGAGGGATCTGTTGGAGTGCTTGAGTGATTTAGGCGAGTAAGGGTGAGAGTGGGAAGTTGGAATCTCTTCGTCGCGTTTGTAGTGGCCGATGCCGCTCGATTGCTTGTGGAGCTGCTTCATGATCGCGTTTCTTCAGATCAGCGTCCGTGGTCGCGCATTTGCCAGATCAGCGAGGGGGACGAGGTCGGAGATGATCTGAGGTGATCGTCAATCTTGCAGATGGCAATGGATTGACAGTTCGAAGCAGATTTCGTGGTTGTCTGGTTGGAGCAGCGAGCGGAAGGAGATGGAACAGTGTTGGGCCGATCGTTGTTCACTGTCAGGACCAGCCCAAAACAGGCTCGTCAAATTCTAATGGCCCGCCCCATTTAAGAATAATTTTGACTCATTCTTTACTTGTTGCGTTTGCACTTTGCACCGCGACTAGATCCATATCAGTGTGTTTATTGTGTTCCGTTGTAATGTAATATAACTAAGTGCGCGTTTGATACTTCATAGTAATAAGTGGATATTATTAATACATGTATAATTTATATTGGTATTATTTAGATGGATATTATATATATGTTTGAATTGTGTTTGATTGACCAATCGAATAATAATTATTTTTCTTTAATACTCTTCAATTATAATTGCATACATATCACTCCAAAACCCTAACTGCAAAATCGACCGATCAAAAATCAACCCACACACAGATCTCCGAACCCATCAACAATGGCAGAATCGCCGCAATCGTCAACTCAGCACTCAATGATGTCATTGGTGCAGTAATCGTCGTCGAGCGCTGCTCCACTCGATCACAACTTGATCCAGGTTGTGAACAAGGTGTAGGACATCATAGTTCCGGTCGGCAACCTGATGAAGATCGATCTGTCTCAGGTGGCCGTTGATCGTGAGCCAGACCTCTAGTAAGTCGAGGGGGACAGATATTTTTGTCGAGGGGGACAGATATCTGCACAAAGAGGCCGCTGGTGAGGACAAAGCGGAATGATCGCCGTTGTTGGGATATGGGTAAAATTGAAATATTAATTTAATCTCTTCCTTATTTTCTATCTGTATAAATAAATCCACCTTAAAAAGTGGTATTAATAATACAACAGATAACTGCTTAAGATCTTTATTTTGTTTTTAAATGCTTCCTTTTCTCCCAAATGTATAATCATGTGCACTAGTAGCGGAACTAGAAATTTTATTTTGTGGGTACAAATTTTTTTTTAAGCTGAATGAGGTACCGAAATAAATAATATAATATTTTAAAGCTTAATTGGGGGTAAAAAAAATTTAAGTTGATTGGGGTACGAAAATAAGAAATATAATATTTTTAGACTTAAATTGAGTACAAAAATTAAAAATATATTATTTTTACACTAAAATAATAATAATTTGATCTAAACCTGCCCCGCTATCCACCCGGTGAAACCGCCACGGATGTGCACTAGAAAACCTAAACATGATTGCAGCTAAATATTTGATCCTGTTTTTCTTTAATAATTAGTGTTGAACTTTAGCTGATTTGTGGAAACAACAATACTGTGTGTCTTTTTACATTTCAATCTTTGTCGATTCGAAATGGTAGCCATCACTTCTTTGTTTATTTCATGACTTAAGATGCATATAGCTATCAACTCTTTAGATCCTTGTCAACCCATAGGATGATTTTTCATTTTCCCATCGATTATCAATATTGCTGATGGGCTGATTATTAAGAATATTCCCTATCTATTATTTTTTTTAGCTGTAATTATGTCATACATGTGAGCTAATCTCATGGTGCATGACAATTGTCTCTTTGGTGATTCAATTCTTAATCGTCATTATAGGTAATGCTTAATACTTTTAGTGAGCCATTGACATTTTATTGCCTTCGATAAGACTGGAGGGTTTATAGCAAGTTA